>CM053786.1:551515837-552115837 GCA_028749045.1 Cupressus sempervirens | reverse complement strand
AATCTTGTGAGTTTACATTTCTCAGTCATTTCTAAAGATATAACATTCTCTGTCGATCCAGAATCAACTATGATTTTACATAGCTTACCATAGGCCTTACCTGAGTCCTGAATATAGACTTCCTTTGTGATGGCTCTAACTTCAAGGGCATCTTTAGCATAGTCCTTCTTAGCATCATGTTCTCCCTATCAAATACTGGTGCCGCACTCCTAACTTGGGCTAGACTATTACTGCTACAAGCCTCATCAACTGGTTCCTTCTATCTCTAGCATTGTTAGGGGGATTTGTGGTTTTGAGTGGGCACTGAGCCATTGTATGACCTGGCTGTCCACAAGAATAACACTTTAGGACTCCAGTCCCTCTTCCCTTCCACCTTCATATTCTCTGCCTCTGCCAAATGATCTCCTCTAACCTCTGAATCCTTGGCCACCCTTGTTGCCACTGTCATTCCTCTGTTCATTATGTTGATGTTCTTCTGGTCTCCTATCTTGATTTCTAGGGAAGTTTCCTCTACCCCTTTGCTGATTATTTCTTCCCCCTCTGCCCCTAATTGAATTCTCATGTTTTCTCTTTATGTTCTCTTCAATTTTAAATAGCCAATTGAAAACATTTTGCTACTGTATTGGAGCACAAAATCCTTACTTCCTCTTGGATGTTGTATCTTAGGCCAGTTAGATGTCAAGCCACCTTCACACGCTCTGGTTCTATCATCCTCGACCTTATACACAACCTATGGAATTCTTCAGTATACGAGCTCACATTCAGCTCTTGCCTCAAGTTTTGTCTTCTCATGTGTAATTGGACTTCATAGTCCTCAAAAACATAGGTGTCCCTAATCATGTTTGACATTACCTTCCATGAGGTAATCTTGTTCTTTCCTTCTCTTGCTCTTTCTTCCTGAATGAAGTTCCACCATGTGAGGGTTGCTCCCTTCATTCTTGACTGTGCTAACCTCACCTTCTTTCCCTTTGTTATCCCATGACATTCAAAGTGACTCTCAAGAGCCTCCATCCAACCCATTATAGCATCAGGATCCATCTTCCCCCCAAAAATTGGAGTGTCAATTGATTTGCTACCAAAGGATTCTAGGGCTTTTATGAAGGTTGCCTGGTCTGCAGGCATTTTGTCATACTCATCATCCACATATTGTTCCTCCTCTTCAATCTCTCCTTCTCCTTTATTGAGATCTTCCTCAATCTTCTTTGTAGTCTTCTCTACTACCCCAACCTTGTTTTCCAACTGTTCAAGCCTCTCTTTCAACATCCTATTCTCATCTTTTGTTCTTGTAACTCCTTTCCCAGCTCTGCATTCATCACTATCTTGTCCTTCTCTGATGTAGAGCACTGATGAAGTGCAAACATCCAACCTTCAAGCTCCAAACTAAGCTCTGATACGACGTATGATGCAAGTACTGGGTGTAAATACCAAATACCCTCTCTCAATTCCTTTCTTGAGCTTCTCCTAAGCCCTACCTATATTTCTCCTAGTCCCTCAAGACCTACCATTGGCATGAGTTGTGATGAATGATCTTTCTAGCCCTTCTCATTCACCTTCCAAACCCACCTCTACCTTCCAAGTACACAACAAGCCTACAAAAGGCATCCAAACATCAACTTGCACCTTAGTCCCTTACAACCTCCAGGATCTTAAGCATTCCTACACTCTTTTATATTGCCTTCCATCTCTCCATAAAGTTTCAAGACCAATCAAAAGGTTTTAAGCACTCTCCTAAGCTCAAACAGAAAATTGCACTAGGAGACCTAATTGGGGGCTCTTCCTTGTAGCCCTATTTCACTGTCTTGTCCATAAAACCCACAAATCTTACAAAGACACTACAAAACAAATTTAGGAATCTTTCATAAGTCATTGAACCCTAACAAACTCCAAAAGATGGAACTAGAGTTTGTCCTCCTTACCCATCAACTAGCCAGCCCTAATTTTGGCCTAATAAGAGCTAATACCATAGTTTTCTCTAAAACTTACCTTACCTTATAACCCACTTCACAAATGATCATGCCAACACCTAGGGCATCTCAAACCATCTCCAACTCCACGGTTTCAAGCATCCATTCCTCCTCTGTTGTTCTCTGTTGCATTTTCTTTGACTGTTTGCTCGCTAAGCACATGAAGATGCTCTAAAACTTACCTTACCTTATAGCTCACTTCACAAATGATCATGCCAACACCTAGGGCATCTCAAACCATCTCCAACTCCACAATTTCAAGCATCCATTCCTCCTCTGTTGTTTCTCTGTTGCATTTTCTTTGACTGTTTGCTCACTAAGCACATGAAGATGCTTAGCCTGTTGACCTCCAAGGAACTCCAAGCTGGTGGGTAGTGTGAAAATAAATTGTAAAAACTTGAACTCCATCCTATACCCCTTCTAGACACCAAGTTTCATGGTTTTCCACCCTGGGGTTTAGGAGGGACAACCCATTTAAATTCAAGCCCTAGTTACAAGTTAGGGTAACCAGTGAACACAAATAAAAGCAAAACTATATTCAAAACTTATCTACAACGACCAAATGATTCAATACATCCTCTACAAATCAAAAAGGCAACTATCTATATTGAAAACATGTACAAACTAATACCAACTGCAAGCAAATGTCAAACTGTACTTACTATACAAACTAATACCAATTGCAAGTAAATGTCAAACTGTACTTACTGTCCTGCACAAACTTTCCCACCAAAAACTTTCAATTTCTTTATTGCATCAAATCCTCAACTCAACAACCCTTTCCTCGGTTGGAATACATCAAGATATAGGTCCTATCATTTGATCTTTCACCTTCTTACATGCTTGATCGATCATTCAATGGCCATGACTGTTGGCCTTCCAAAAATTTGACAAAAAGTTGCAAAAATTGCTCAGCAACAAAAATTGTTGCTTGACAACTTTTTTTGACAGTTTTTCATTTTTTTATTGTTTCTAACCTCTAAATACTTTACAATGGATTCAAATGCATGCTAAAACATAAGAGACTTATTACACACATGAAAATGCATATTTTTGGTCAAACCTTTGCGTTGACTGACCCAGACTTTGAACATAGGTCTTATTAAAAACATGACCAAAATTGTTTAAATGAACACAAAAGATGCTTGAAACCTAACATATAGATTTATGTCAATCTAAGACACTTATTACCATCCTAATACACCAAAATTATTATTTGACCTGACTGATCAGGTCCTTGGGCCCGTGCACCAGATTCCTCCAACCCAGCATTAAAAACAATAAGACCAGAGACATTTTGCACAGGGACATTATTGGGTTCAAAATGACCCCAATGGAGTGTTTGACTAAAAAAGTAAACATGAAGAGCGATTGCATGATGTGATGTCCCCGTTTTTATGCCATCTTGTTTTGCGAGTGTTAGCCAAGGCTATTCGTAGGTTTCTCTTTGTAAGCTTACTTCTCAGTTTCAATTGATTTTGATAGCAATTGCTATTTATGGTAAGTGCTTGCATGGCACCAATTTTATGGGCTTTTTTGAGGTTAATTTTCTTTGGTGCCCTGAGAACACTACACTACTGTTTATGGTAAGTAATGACATGACACTAATCTGTGTGTTCTTTGGGATTTGATCTCTATCGTTCTCAAAGAGCACTATCATTTATAGTAAGTTCTCAAGGAACCAATCTTTTTTGGCTTTTCTATGTTTGTTCTCTTTGGTCCTTAGAGAACACTACTAATTTTAGTAAGTGAAGGAACATCCAACCAAGACAGCTCCATCTCTTGGGGTAGCCAATTCATTACTTATCCCACAAGAGACAGAACATCAAACCAAGGCCAGATCCATCTCTTGAGGAAATCAATTCATCACCTAGCCCACAAGAGGCAAGAACGTCCAACTAGGACCAAATCCATCTTTGGGTAAACAATTCATCACTTAACCCACACAAGGAAGGAACGTCCAACCATGAGTAAATCCATTTCTTTGAGAAATCAATCCATCGCTTATCCACAAGAGACGAGAACATCTAACCAGGACCAACTTGATCTCTTCGGGTAATCAATTCTTCATTTAGCGCACAAGGCAAGAGCGTCCAACCAAGACTAGATCTCTCTCTTGGGGCACTAATTTCGTTCCTTGGTCCACAAAAGGCAGAAATGTCCAACCAAAACTAGATCCATCTCTAAGGGTAATCAATTCATCACTTAGCCCACAAGAGGTAAGAACGTCCAACCAAAACAAGATCCATTTCTTGGGGTAATCAATTCATCACTTAGCCCACAAGAGGCAAGAGCATCCAACATGGACCAAATCCATCTCTTGTGCTAATCAATTCATAGGTTTGATTGTCTTTATTGTATCTGCATTTCCCTTTGTTAGTGCTCAATGGTTTTCTTGAAATAAGTCTCTCTAGACATTGCCTTGATTCTGCCTTGAATCTTTTATAAAATCTCACCTTTTAGATTGCTCTCAACCTAACTCATAGGTCTGCTACAATTCATTTTTAGATCTTCTCATGTCCTTAATTTTTTCTCACAGGCCTTCTTAATCTGACAAAGTTCAATTATCATACCCTCAAATCTACTTTGTCTTCTCTAATATAGAAAGATATTGCATTGAATGGATGCCTGAATGAATCTCATCATACTTCTCTTTGTACCTTCCAAGAGGCAACTCTTCACCAAATCATACAAATTATCAAATCAAAACAGCTATAACATTTAATATTAATTTGCATTTAAATATGTCACAACTTCCATTGTTGCCTTTGAGAACAATACATTAATCCCCAAATTGCTCTCCCATAAATGTCCTCCATTAGTAAAGCATTCTCCCCTTTATATCTTCCAATATGGGTGAGAAGTCCACCTCTTCATCATGGTTTCCTTTTCGAAAACTGGAGAACCATTACAAATGGTGCAAACGGAGATTTGTCATCAAGCCTAAAGGAACAGAATCTCAGTGAAGTTGATTGTTGTCGAAGTTCTAAGATCCATCAATATTATAAAGAAGAGTTAGCCATCGCTTAATCTTGTATTGACTCGAATGAGTTTTGGAAATAGTAGGAAATAGGACCAATCTTCCCTCAAACTATGGATGAGCGACTACAAGTCTTTTCTTTGTGTGAGCAATTCTGGGCAGACGTTTCACTTTGCTAACATTATTCATTGTGTAGTTGCATGGAAGCAGTTACCATTTGACAAGATAGCAATTGTTACACGTTAGTAAGTTATATTGTGGTGACCTTGTGTTTTGACATTACCGTGAGATGCTTACGGTCTGAAGTGGCAAAGACTCAAACCATTTGTCATTACCGACAATATAGAGCATGGGTTACAGCAAGTTGCGGACTGCCGTGAAAGGAAATACCTACGAGAGTTGTAGCGCTTGGGAGCAATAAATATTACAATAATAGATAAGTCGTCTATTATTAGTTAATGGTTATCTACTGTAAATATCTAGTTAGCTTTAGTTTGCTTTCTCTAGAATAGAATGTTTCTATTCTTTAAGATCGTTTCCTAAGGAAACATCATTTCATTCTTTTGTATAAATTGACCTTCTAGTCTTTGTTAATAACAAGCAATTTTTTACCAATTACTTATGTAATATGGTATCAAAGCATGGTTGAATTTTTTTTTGAAAATAATAATTTCTTATTGAAATTCTCTGAACCTTATTTTCAAAATTATTCTTTTCCTAAATTATTTTGCTTCATAATACCTAGTGTCAGCTAGGGTTTTGGATACAAGTGTCTGCAAAATCGCGACTAGAAAACCATTTGCAACTCACGACTAGAACACCATTTGCAATTTGTGACTAGAAAATCACGATATCCATCTGCAAATCGCAATTCCTCTAACTCGTTTTTTACTACAAATCGTATTTTTGCCTCGAAGAACATGCCTTCACAGATTTTCACAGTTTTTCAATGAAAAATGTGCCATGGCATCTCTGACAAACATTCTGCTCGAGCATAACTCCAAATTCAATGGTTGAAATTATGGCAACTGGAAGCAACAGATCATCGTAATTTTTGAATATTGGAACATCAATAAACTTGTTCTGGGTGTTACGAAGCGTCCGACTTCTCCGATTCTTGATCAAGATGCATGGGATCCAAATAATCGATAGGCAATGATGCTTCTCAAATTATCTGTGGCTAATGATCAACTTTCTCAGATTCCATCCGGCAAGACAACTGCCGAGATCTGGACACATCTCAAAGGTCTTCATGAGACTTCTCACAAAAGCAGAGCCTTCTTTCTAACAAACGCTCTATTTTCTATTGTCATGGATAAGCACACTTCAATCCAAGAACACCTGAATCGGATTTAGGAAATCCGTGATCAGTTAGTTACTTGCCATTGGTCGCAAGATGGAGGAAGAGGATATTGCGGTTATCACTCCTTGGAGTTTACCAAAATCCTATGAGCATTTTATCGAGATGCTCAACATCACCTCTTATGGTGTTGATTTGAAGTTCGCTGATCTCTGCACCCTGCTGCTTCAGCAAGATCAATGGAAACAACAGTTTGGTAGCAGCTCCAATTCCACCTCCACAGAGCAAGCCTTTGCTGTGAAATCCTTTCAGAAGGATAAAGGCAAGTTTCAACAACCATCTCAGCAGAAGTCATCTGCTCCAGCATCAGATGGTTCTCGACAAAAGAACATTCAATGCAACTACTACCACAAGTTTGGACACATGAAGTTTGAATGTCGGAAATGCTTAGTTGCACAGCCTAAGCAATCAAGTTCGCAACCCAAAGCGAATAGTGCAGAGCACACTGAGCGGGCAGAATTTGCCTTTTACGCCTTCATGGCTAAAAGACCTGCAGATCATGTGAAGTCGTCTGCCTAGTACATTGATTCAGTGCCTCTCGTCATTTCACTCACCGCAGAGACTGGTTTACTGACTACCAGCCTTATTTAGACTATTATTTTTGGTGGCAGAGAAGAGTACATGGCTGTCGGTAAAGGCAACATTCAGATTCAGTCTGCTAGGAGGAATCTCATATTCCTTGATGTGTACTACGTTCCAGGGATTGAACTAAATCTACTCTCAATCAGTCAGTTGTTGCGACATTCTCCACACTTGACAATCACCTTCAGTTCACATCAGTGCACCATTACTAATAGGGCAACTAAGTCTACTGTTGCAGTGGGTCTTGAGGATCATGGTCTTTTCAGACTTACTAATTCTGGTGATTCTCTGGACCTGGCTATGGCTACTCAACGATCTTCTATTAGCACACTTTGGCATCAGCGATATGGGCACTTAAATGTGCATTATCTCTCACAGCTTGCTCGAGATGAGCTTGTTCTTAGATTGCCAGAGATTCAGACTCAACAGCTTGGAGTTTGTGACGCATGCTAGGCTGGGAAGCAACATCGCACACCTTTTACAAGTGGCAACTCATGGCGAGCTTCTCAAGTACTTCAACGTGTACATGCCAATATCTATAGCCCTATGGCCACTCTTGTTCTTGGGTCTAGGTATTTTCTATTGTTTGTTGATGATTTCAATAGAAAAATGTGAGCGTATTTCCTTAAAAAGAAATCAGATGCATTTCCTATATTTCAGAAGTTTAAACCTTTAGTTGAAAAAGAGTCTGAAAAATCTATTATTACTCTTATATCAGACAATAGGGGGAAATTTTGTTCTAATGTTTTCTCCAGCTTCTTGGATATACATGGCATCAAATGCCAATTAACCACACCCCACACACCACAACATAACAGTATAGTTGAACGTCAAAACAGGACAATCACCGAGATGGCTCGATCCATGCTCGAACACAGACATGTTCCGAAGCAGTTTTGGGAAGAAGCAGTTAACACTGCAGTTTATTTATTGAACCGGTCACCCACAGTGGCAATCAAAGGTAAAACTCCGGAAGAGGCCTGGTCAGGTTGCAAGCCCAGAATCAGTCACCTAAAGGTTTTTGGCTCCCTTGCTTTTGTTTGGATTCCTGATGCTTCACGCACCAAGTTGGGTGCCAAGAGTCAGAAACTCATGCTTGCTAGATATAGCAATCTTCACAAAGCCTACCACTTGATCGATGTTGAGACATCTCGTCTCATCTACAGTCGAGATGTAGTCTTTGATGAGCAACGAGGACCATTCATGCCTATTTCTCCTGTTCCTGATCCAACAGACCAGCCTCTGATGGCTCATGATTTGGGTGTTCGGCTTCCATTAGGTCCACCTGATGGGAGGGCTCCAGTAGCTCCTACAGCTCTAGTTATACCAGTGATACCTGTACAAACACCTCCGGCTTCAACTGCAGGATCACCTCGCTTTGTAGATGCTTCGCCTAAGTTTGATCCAGTTTCTTCTGATGAGGATCCTGCTGATCAAGCATCTCCTGGTACTAATGTTGGTCATTCTCCTATCCAGCCTAAGTGGTGGGCTAAGACACTTGCTGATCTTCGTGATGATGAGCTCATTGATGGGAGAACTACTCAAAAAAAGAGCAAAACTACAGATTCTGTTAACTTTTCTCTCATGGCCAACATTTACAGTGTGTTTGAACCTCAAACATATTTTGAGGCTAAAGGAATTCCAGAGTGGGAATAGGCCATGACATCCAAACACCAGAGCCTGCTGAAGAACAACACTTGGGTCCTTTCTGATCTTCCATTAGGGAAGAAACCCATTGGCTGCAAATGGATCTACAAAATCAAATACAAATCGAATGGTAGTTTGGATAAGTACAAAGCTCGTTTAGTGGCAAAGGGCTTTTCTCAGCATCAAGGCATTGATTATGAGGAGACCTTTGCTCCTATTGCAAAGATGAGCACCATCCGATTAGTCTTAGCTATGGCAGCACAGTTTGGCTGGACACTATAGATCTAATTGCCCTGAGAATACAAAGCAGCAAGTAAATTGTACAAACATTACCAGGAAAGAAGAAAACTATGATCCTGAGAATCATGTATTCTACTCTGCACTATCAAATGAAGTATCAAGAAAAGCATGGGTAATTGATAGTGGATCATCTCGACACATTACAGGATACAAAGAAGTACTAGATTCAATATCAGAAGAAACTGATGGCGAAGTTACCATTGGTGATAATTCCTCTCATTCAGTCAAAGGAATTGGGAATTGCGCCTTGAAACTAAAGTCAGGTATTTCTCTACATCTCAAAAGAGTACTATATGTACCAGGAATAAAGAGGAATCTAAGCTCTGTTACAGCACTTGAAGATGATGGACATAATGTTGCATTCATGGACGGTAAAGTAATGACTTGGTCTACAAACTCTTCATTTAAGAAATCAAAGTTGACTGGTCAAAAAAAGGGATTCTTGTATCAATTAAATACAGAACCTAGTCAACCTATTCAAGCCTTAATACATTAAGCTGCTGATATAAGTGAAATATGGCATAGAAGGTTAGGACATCTAAATTTCAAAGCCTTGTCAACTTTGGAGAAGATGGTTACTAGTTCACCTAAGTTGAATAACGATCATTCAAGCATATGCAAAGAATGCGCTTTGGGTAAGAACACCAAAAGTCCATTTCGGGATAGCACTAGAAAAACTAATAATGTTTTGGAATTAGTCCACTCATATTTATGTGGACCTATGTTTGTTCCTTTTCTTGGAGGATTCTGCTATTATATACTTTTTATAGATGACTTATCTAAGAAAACTTGGATTTACTTCTTAAAATGTAAAAAATCAGAAGAAATCCTTAAGAGATTTAAAGAATTCAAAACCTTAATTGAAAACTTATCAGGCGACAAAATTAAAACTCTTAGGACTGATAATGGAGGGGAATATACTTCAGATTTGTTTAAAGAGTTTTATAAAGAAACAGGAATTAAGAGGGAGTATATTGTTCCTTATAACCCACAGCAAAACAGGGTAGCAGAAAGGAAGAATAGAACAATTATAGAAGCAACAAGAGCTATGATATTTGATCAAAATTTAGAATATTATCTTTGGGCAAAAGCCTCTTGTACTACTATCTATGTTCAAAATAGAAGTCCTCACTCCCACCTTAGAGATAACTCTCCTAAAGAAGTCTTTTGTAAAGTTAAACCTAATATAAGCCATCTTAGAATATTTGGGTGCCCAATATATATACATGTTCCAAACGAAAAGAGAACTAAGTTAGAACCCTTCGAAAGGAAAGGTATTTTTGTCGGGTATAGTGAAACATCTAAAGCATATAGGATTTTCATACCTCGTCAAAAAAGCATTGAACTTAGTAGGGATGTAATATTTGAAGAAGATTTAGCATTCAAAAGAGCCCTAAGTTCTAAAGATCCCTCTCATTTACCTAGTTCTGAAGAAAATCATGAATCTGAGTTTCAGAGGGAGAATAGTGAAGAAATTGAAGATCAAACAATAGATATTCTTACCAAACCTCTCTCTTGAGTGAAGATAGATCACTTTAGGAAAAGACTTAATATGGTTGAATTATAATACATTTGTATTCTTTAATTATTAATGAAATAATTTTGAGTTAAAATTATTATTGTCAGGTTATTGACTGTTATGGGCTCCACCATTTGTATTCATTATTTAAGAGGTGACGATCTCTTAGATAATGAACACTTGTATAAAAGACATTATGAGAGATAACAATCTCTTAGATAATGTGTTGAGCAGTAGAGAACTACTGTCAGATCTGGATGAGTTCAAGATCACATTGTGCTATAGACATTTCTATACCTATTAGTCACAACTTGGATAAAGAAAGAATTTAATCATTCTCCGAATTTTATCCTATGAACTAGTAGATCTTAACTCGGGAACATATTGTGATATAGGCCTGCCAGTACCTATGAGTCACAACTTGGATAAAGGAAGAATTTAATCATTCTCCAGATTTTATCCTACATATTGCATTCCATGCAATACCATTATCACTAGTATAAGTGATAAGTCATATCAAAGGTATAGTAATACAACATAGTATCATGTGTTCAATGATACCACATGCTTAGAAGATTCAGATAGATATAGAGTATCAATCTATGCTTATTCATCTTAATTGATGCTAAATATGTTATCTCTCAGTATGATTATCAAGTTAAGAGGGAGTGTTAAGTTTATATCATGCAACTCTTATAATATACTGATCTGAACTGCCAAATCGATCAAGATCAGTCTATACAGGCCTATATATAATTGCTATTTCCTTATAATCAGCGTCTCTTTTGGGCAGTATTGTTAATAACTAAATTAATAAACAAGGTTAGTTTAGTTACTAACCAATAGTCATCAAATAATAGCCACCGATTTCTTGGAATGAAATAAAGCCGACCTAGAGAGGGACATGCCCTTTGGTGGTTGTATTTAGGTAGGGTGTAGATGTGGATAAAGAACACGCAGAAAATACAAGTCTGCTCCTTGAGCATCTACAGCCATATACGATTTATTGCAGGGATAAGAACATTTCCAGAATTGATATTATACTATTGGTAACAATTCATACAAGTCTGATATACAAAAGATCATCTTCAGCAAGTAGATTGAAGGCATTGTATCAGTTTGATTGTTCAGAATTTGTAGAAACTTTACAGGATCAACCTTCTAACATGAACAAGCAGATAATTTGCTTCCTCAGCTCCAATAACAGTATAACCACTTGCAAATGTGCTACTTAGTTGACTTTTGAACTGTTTTCAATTATCTCAGCTTGAAAGCATTCTTGCTACTATAATTCCTCTGCTTTTGAGGGCTGTGTAGAAAATTTTAGTATTAGCAACGGAAGAAGGGGAACCCTTTATTTTCCTCCTCAACATGCACTGGCTAAAACATGAAGGTCTGGTTAAAGACTAAATATTTAGGAGGTCTGCTTTCACAAAGAAACTCATGTAAAATTTAAGAACAATTTCCTAAAAAAGGAGCAGCAGAATTTTAAAGAACTCTCATGGAATAACTTATACAATAGAAGATATAATAGGGAATATGCTGCAAATACTTGATAATAATATGCCACTTCGATTAGGCAATCTCCTGAAATTCTTTGAGGTGGATACCTCCAATTGTCTTCACCATGAACACAATACTCTAACAGGATGATAATAACTAATCCATATCTCCTTTATATAACATACTTATTATGCCTCGTATACCACCTAAGCCAAATTAGATACTTAAATACAACTCGGAGGATAACTTCAGTACATATTTTATGATTATAATAATGATATAATCTTAACACAAGCCACAAGTAGACACAAGCTGACTACTCATAACACAAAACATTCTGTAGGGTTAGGGGCATAGCAAAAACACAAAACAATCACCTCTATACTGTTTATTGCTGCTACCATTTGATCTCTTTCAGTCTACTTTCAAATCTTGTGAGAGGTAGGGTATGTACACCTCATATTTGATACACAATTAGGTTCCTGCATATTGGAATGATGTGGAATCCCATATACTATAAGCCATTTGTAGATCCAAAAATAGATAGCCTGTTTCCGGATTATAAAACAGAATTGATTAAGTTTCTGCAAACATTGTACAAGAATTGAATGGACTGTTGGATGATTCTCATATTTGTTTACATGGAGTTTATATTTTTGGATCCCTAATCACTTATGAGCTTGGTTTTTTATTTGTTTTTCAAGCTATCAGTTTAGGTGTGTTGTAGGTGTAGGAATGACTTCTGGAGCTCAGTATGTGGGTATGGCACATTTTTTCCGTTGAATAACAGATTGGGAAAATATGTATGTATGTATGTATGTATGTATGTATGTGTGTGTATATATATATATATATATATATAGAATTATAATTATACAAACTTCCAATATATAGAATATACAAATCATTCATTCATAATTGCAAAAATGATATACTCAAGTCTCCAAATGTCATTACACAATGAATATAAATTACAACAAATATTTAATACTCTTCAATTCTTCTTCATCAAAAGCATCAAGGGTTAACGGTTTGTTCATGCCCAATCCAACCTGCTTCAAATATTGGACCACCCTCAACTACTTGGTCTTTTTTGGAAGTATTAATTTTGTTGCTTTAACTCTTTATTAAAGGAAGATAGTGTTGATGTGAGTTTTGTTCCAATACAACATATAGAATCAAATACTCAATGTTTCGAGGTGAAACACTAAATACTCAATCCTCTCTTGATATAAGGTCATCTCTCATGGTAAGCTTGTTGCTTTAACTCTTTATTGAAGGAAGGAAGTGTTGATGTGAGCTTTGTTCCACAAAAACATACAGAATCAAATACTCAATGTTTCGAGGTGTAACACTAAATACTCAATCCTCTCTTGATATAAGGTCATCTCTCATGCTAAGCTTGCAAAGGTAGATCATGCAATGACTACAAGGTTCCTTCAATTGTGGACATTCGCTCAATGAAATAATGTGATTTGCTAACCCTTGCACTTCTAAAGATTTGGCTTCACGATGTGCAACAAAAATACTGCTTTGATTTTAAACCCTTGCCTTCTCAACTTACTTAAAATTAATTTCTACTTCTGCTTCTAACTATGAATGCAAGGAATCATGGATGACTTGGACTCTACTAGATGTAGTTTAATCAATGACTCCACCCACTTAGTGCAATATTCTAAGGAACACTCAAATGGTTTTCAAATCAGTATCTACCATCTTCAATCCCATCAATAGATGCAAACTAAAGGTTGGATATCAGTTGAAGTTAAGTACTTTCAACCATTGGCTAACCACACAAGGCACTCCTACCATCAGCAAGAGGCTAGTGGCCCGGATTTGTTTGAGTCAAGCAAGCAAAACACCCACAATAACTTTCATCCAACTAAGCTACTTCAACATGAAATGAAATCTACTCCAAGGGAAAATTTGAGGAAATCATACAATACTTCAAAGTTCAATATTAAGTAATTCACCATAATGAACCAACAATGAACTATCCATTACTTTGAAAGCATTATAGCAACAATTTGATAAAGTTTTTACCTCAGTTAGCCCACTTATTTCTACTCTCTAACTTTCTCTAGTCTCCTAATCTCTCGAATTCAACTCTTAACAAATGAGAAGGCCTTGGCCTTTTATAAATGTCCAATTAAATTGAAGGGCCGAGATCAATTGAAGATCAACGGCGAGGATTTAACCCCACAAACCTTAATTAGGGCTGCCAAATTTACAACCAATTGCATGTGGGCACCAATTCATGGGCCAATAAGAAAATTACAATGATTCGAACAACCAATGAGAAAACTGGACGCTTGTCATGATGTGATTGCTTGTGCTTGAATCTAGAATTTCTGATTTAAGAAGACAGCTAGGTGCCACCTTGTCAACCTTAACTTGCAGATTTATTTAACGAAACGTGCTCAGAATCTTGGCATATAGAAGGTGTTTGTTAAAACTGCAAATTTTTCTTGCTCGATTGTTAGAAAGTAACTCCTCATGAAGAGAATCTTGATTTCCAATCCTTCTAACTTTGATTAACTCTTCCGAAACTATTAGCCTCCCATAGATGATTGAAATGGCTCCTGTTAATCCATCCTTCAACTTCCCTCCATCCTCTAAACTTTTCTCATGGCTTTGACTTGATCATGCATCTTGGATTTTTGAACCTAACTTGAACTTGATTTTCAAATTCACTTTGATCTCAATCCAAATTTTCACTTTGATATGTTGACTTGAACCCTCCTTGGGTGTTTCCATTGAAAACGAGCTCTAATCTGCCCATTATTACTTCCCCAATCAGACCTTTTAACTCAACGTTCACTCATTTTCTTCTAATTCACCTTTAAACTTCAAGCTAAAACTAAGGAGCAGAAATCCCAGATCTTGGGGCAATTAATGCCCGAGTAGGGTTGGAATCCGGCCCTACTTGGGCAATCCTCATGAAAACTTAATCAATCGCCCCTGAAGTTTCCCACCTTCCAAGTCGTTCTCTCATCAAATTTGTTAAATACTTAATGTTTCTGGCCTAAGATAAAGAATTGTTCAAAATGGAAGCTCAAAGATCTCTTTTGGGCAAAAATGCCCAAAAAAGGTTGCATTCCTACCTGTTCTGGGCAATCCCAGCCAAACTCGAAATGTTTCCGAAGTCCTCAAGCCACCAAAATTTTCATTCTTCAAGTCATTCTCAACAAATTTGCTAAGTTTTCATGATTCCAAGCATGACATCAAAGATTGGAGCTAAAATGGAAGGTCGGAAATCTTATGATTTTGAGCATTAATGCCCAAACAAGATTGGATTCAACCTGTTTTGGGCGATCCCAGCCATCAACCAAAAAATTATAAGTGTTAAAATCTTTAACTTGTCCTTTCTCATGTTCTTCATTCGGCTCTGCCACTTCTTTATCTTACCACATGCCTTGAAACAACAACAAAAAGTGTTAAAATCTTAAACTTGTCCTTTCTCCCATTCTTCATTTGGCTCTGCCACTTCTTTATCTTACCACATGCCTTGAAACAACAACAAAAAAACTACTGGAGGCTGGAAATGAATACAAGTTTGAGGACTGAATCCAAAATTTAAAGCCAAACTTAACCTTTCAGCCCTTCAAAACCCTCTCCTAACAAGACTGAGACTAATACTTGCCAGATCATGGCCCCTTGATAATCAAGGACCGCTCCCTCATAGATCAGACCAGTGCAAACTTCAACCTAGTGGGTGTCCAAAGCAAAGACTGTTTCCAGGGAGATTTTGGGTCATAAATCAGCTATTCCACCAAGGACCATCAGTTGTCAGTGAATAGGCGGTGAATAGGCTGCACTTTTAGAACCTACCATACATTGATGCGTGTTTGTTAGTGAGTTAAACAATTTTTCTAACTCAGCTTTGAGCACTGAAATTGTTCAAATTTGTCTGTGAGCGATACTGCCAGTTCCATTTCCTATTTTATCATATAATCTGACTGGCAGTCGGCTATTATTTTTTAAGGCTGATGCTATTGCAAGAGATTGATCATGACTGTGACAGTAATGATTGATTCCAACTGATGGTACATAGAAGACAGAAAATAGAAGTCTATCAACAGAAAATAGATGACCCAGATCAGTATATATTGGCATACGTGCGATAAAAGTTTCAAGCTAAAGGATTTAAGGACTTGACTGGATCGGTGGTATGACTCGGTAGATTAAGAGAGGGAACCATTTCTCGTGGATAATTCTACGCTCCGAGCGCCACATAGAAGCTCTGTTTCTTTGCTGGTGGCTTGTTGTACATTCAATTGTTTTGCTTTGGTTTTCTCGTGGTCTCCAACTTATTGAAAGTGAAGCAAGAGAAAGATAGATCCACCGAGAAAGAAATTATTCAATCGTACACCCTCTTTAAAATTCCATATGTTCATCACTATTTTTTCAATTGAAGTTAAGATCTCATCATGAACTATCAGCTCATATACTTGTCTTGTAAATAGTAAGCAAGCAAATATGAAATGCATGAGACGCTGCAAAGTCCCACGTATGAGCAGGTACGGTGGAAGCAATCAATAAAGCATGGGGATTTGAAGTCTATACAGTTAAAGATTTCAAATTTACAGTTACACATATACTATCCTGCATCTGGATACCATGGTGTGATGTTCTAAATTCCAACTTTTCCAGTCTACAAAGTTTTCCCTCTTCTAAACAAAAGGCCAAATACAGTAGAACATCCCAATCACAAAATATGCATAAAAAGCGGCTAAGTTGCGATTGATTTCCACGAAAGGAACATTGAGAAAGATGATAAGGGGAGGCGCAGAAGGGAAATGAAACAAACATGGACTTGGTACTTGATGGCGAGGCCGGCCATGGTATCAGAGCGCTTGAGCTTGTGCGAAATTGCGAAGCGAGAAAGAGACGTGACCTGCCAGAAGCTTCTGGAAGACGGCCTGCCAATAACCTCCTTCAATTTCCAGGGCGCCTTGAATGCGTTAATTTGAAGTTCCGTATCAGAGGCAATAGAATTCCAGAGGCGACAGACGCAGGCAGCTCGCCCCAGCTCTGCTACGCTTAGCCGTTCCAGAATGTTCCGCCATACTTCCTCGCTCAAATGAACACCCAATTCTTCGTCTGCCATAGCCTCACTAACCACACTATCCCATTATCATTTGCCCCAAATATTTCTCCCCCCTGGGCAAAGTCTCTGCCTTGAATGTTAGTTGGATCGTCCGCATTCACAAAACGACCCATCTCAGAATATAAATGATTTAAATTTTAGACAATCTTGTAAACCACGAGGATTGCCATGGCACAAAGTAAACGATTTCAATTGTTTTGGGGAAACTAATAATATTTTTATACGATTTTCAATCGTTTTGAAACGAATAATTTTAATTCTTGTTTTTTACAAACTATCAATTGTACTTTGGTGTAAAGAGGTTTGGAAGGTCTCATACAAAAGAACTACTATATTCTTTCAATAGAATTAATATTGTATTTAGGGAATAATATTTTTTATTTTTAATAAAAAGTCTTTCATCAAAGAAATCTTAGTTTCAAATTAATATGTATCTATTTATAGATATTCAAATACAACTAAAATAAAACTTCTAATTTTTTAAATGTTGGTTGAGTGTTCATAATTTTATTTTCAAAGATATCTTAAGGTCATGTTCCAAGATACATTATCATTATATGGACAAAGTATGATTCTAATATTTGGAATATATATTTTTTATATTAAACCACCCAAAAAATAAGGGGGTTGATGCTTATAACAAAATAATGGTTAAACCATTCAAAGCAGATAACCAACTTAACTAAACTATCAACACTACAGCTCCATCCCTTAATATCAAAAAACACAGCCCCTCAAAACTTGCACAGCCAGTACAAGTTCTTATCTAACATTGTAGCAAAATTAATAGCAACCAGAGCATTATTCTTCTAATTAACAGAAATATAAACATACCATCTATACCTACTTAAAATATACCTACTACAACTACTTAAAAAGTTATTCAAGTCCATAAAGGTCATCATCAGTCAATCCAAAAAGTTACTAGCTGAAACATCACAACAGAACCATAGCATAGCAAATAAAACATAGAATAACAAAGGCTTAAAATTTAGCCTTTTCCTTGCCCTTTTTCGCTAGCAAGACCTTAGCCCAATCATATGTCAGAAAGACATATAGTTTCTTTAAGCATCTGTCCTCAGACCCTCATAATGTTTGGAATATGTTGTTTCAGTTGAGGTTTACTATTTTGGATTTAAGCTAATGTTAAGTGTATTAGATTGGAAAGGGGAAAATATCATATTTAATACATGATTCTAGATATTGTATGGTTGAAGATGTGATATGAAGAATGTTACCAATTTATATAATTCTAAGGGTGCATTCAAGATTATTCTTAGTTGTCATTTATGGAGCATTTTGATGGTCAAGAAGTTGAGATGCATTTTTATGATAAAGAACTTGAGATTCAAATAAAATTGTATCATTATTTAATGGTTGAATCAATTAGAGATGTCATTTTAGGTTAGCAAATTCTTACATTCTATAATCGCATTAGTTTTTATTTATATTATTGCAAGTTTCTTGTAGAAAGAGGATAGGTAGCAGAAAAAATCACTCTCCCTACTTACGATGTAAAATATATGAATTTATAAGCTATAATTAAAGATTGTTGTACTATATAATTCTTGATACATTTGTTTGATTAGAATGTCCATATAGTTTAAATGAATTGTTTATTTGTGTACTTGATGTGTCCAATTTTGCCATGATGATTGTCTTATTTTTAAAGTTATAAATTCTTAATGAGACTAATGATGTGTAATTTGCTAGGTCAAATCATTAGTTCTTACTTATTTTATAGATATACAAGTAGATCTAATGTACCTTTCCTAATCATCACACAGATCACAACAAAGAGAAATTATAGGAAGACCTGTCACTTAAAACCTACTAATAATGAAGATCATAAACCATGTCACAAGGTTTTGGTAGTGCAAAAAATTGGACATTGTGAAAAAAAGTCAAAACTACACATATTGTGATCTCGTTGTGTACTTTTCATCAAATTTCAAAATGGGGCTTGGCTCATTAATGAGCAAAGAAATATCATTAAAAAAATCATCTTAGACCTAACATGATCACATGATTTTGTTATGTGTAATAAAATGTGATTATGGTATGAAGAACTAAAAGCATTGCATCTAGTTCTCATAGAGAGGTTGAGAATGAGATATAGAGAGGGGGGAGGAGATGCGAGAGAGAGAGAGAGAGAGAGAGAGAGAGAGAGAGAGAGAGAGAGAGAGTTCACATTGCTCTATAGATATTCCACAGAACTTGTCACTTCCCTATTTGAAAATTTTGCTTCTGAGTACATGTGCAATGAAAACCTTTTGTCACTACTTGAGCTACTAGTAGATGGTGAGTATTCTTCATCATCGTCTGACATAAGTTCACATGCATTTCTTACTTCTTTCCTTTGTCACTTTCCCCTTCCTATCTCTTCAGGTCTTTATTTGTAACTTCTATCATGGGTCCAAGAATCTCTTCTATGTCTTTCCAATTAACCAGATGGGCATTGTCTTTTAATCCTAAGTAATTCGTTAATAGTTTTAGTCTTAACAGGACTCATAACCAAATTCTCCATAGTCATTTTTCCTCTTGATCACTACAATATTTTGTCCTCAACTAAATATTTTGTAATCAATTGATATACAATTACAATTTTCTCTTAGCCAATCTTTTAGGCTCATGATTGAGCCTATAGATCCATAAAAGGGTTGAAATCTAGATCTGGTTGAAGAATAGTATTAGATCCATCAAGTGTTCCATAAGGGGTTGTAAGACCCCTTAAAGCACACTTAATGGTTGTAGTGTTTCCCAAGGGGTCATATGGGTCAAATAATATCCCTTTCGAGAAGTTTTAGGACCCCTTTTGGCCCCTTTCGACACTTGATAGATCTAATACTATTCTTTCACTAGATTTAGATTTCAGCGCTTTTGTGGATCTGCAGCCTCAATCACATGCCTAAAGGATTGGCCAAGAGAAAATTGTGTATGTATATCAACTAATTACAAATTGTTCAACTAAGGAAAAAATATTGCAGTGGTCAAGAAGAAAATTGGCTATGGAAACAACATAAATCCAAGAGAAATATTCAAAAGAAATGACAAGACTTCTTGAGAAATCCAAAAGAAATATTTATTTCATGGAAACAACAATATTTATAACAATTTGACACAAATGACAAAACTACATACCTCATTAACATGTAAAGTCGTAACTACATATTTCAACCCAAATATTTATATAGACATTTGTTACATGGAAACAAGTTCATGTATATAAGTGATAAAATGATTCAACATATGAAATAAAGTGTATCACATAGGATAATGATGGTTTCATTCTCATGCCCTCCAAATCTGGTGGTGGTGGCATATTAACAAGCTCTAATGATTCTTGAGATTGTCAAGACTAGGAAAACCTAGTTAACATTCACCTCAGTTCTACTTAACACACGATATAACTAAAACTTGTGATGAAGATGACACCTGCAACTGCTAGACGATCATGGAAAATTTTATCTCTTTGGTTTCAAATTTAGTTTTTAAGTACACACACATACAAGTTGGTTGATGGACCTTTAATTAAGTGGACCGCATAGAATAATGATTGTTGCATTTCTATGCGCTCCAAATCTAGTGGTGGTGGAATATTGACGGACTCTAATGATTCCTGAGATTGTTGAGACTAGAAAGACCTAGTTAACATTCACCTTAGTTTCACTTAATATGTGATATACCTAAAACGTGTGATGAAGATGACACCTACAACTACTAGAGTATCATGGAAGATTTTACCTCTCTTGTTTCAAATTTATTTATTGAGTTCACATGCATACAAGTTAGTTGATGGAATTTTAATTAAGCATACCACATAGGATAATGATGGCTATATTTCCATGCCCTCTAAATGTGGTGGTAGTGGCATATTGACATGCTCTAATGATTCATGAGATTGTTGAGACTAGGAAGACCTAGTTAACATTCACCCTGGTTGCACTTAACACCTAATATAACTAAAACTTTTAAAGAAGATGACACATGTAACTACTAAATTGTCACAAAAATTTGCACCACTCTTGTAACCAATAATTTGTCTGACCATTTGACAAGAATATTGCTGCAAGTTTTCTTGTTTGTCATGGTAACGCACCCTTGGCTCAATTTCATATCCTTCTTCCTCCTATTCAACATACACACAAAAACCCATCAATTTTCCTACATGACAAAAAAAATGAAGAGAAGTTGACTAAAACAAATCAATGTACCTCAGAGCTTTCATTGACAGTCTCTGTCATTTCTTTAGAAGATGATTTATCTTCTAGTTCAACCCAAAAAATCTCTTTCCTATATCCTGACCTTACATTGTATTGTTGCATTGTAATCAGGTTGGCTTTGTAAGGGTCACCATTTGGATGGACAACAATCTAAATGATTCCAAGATCCATTGTCTATGTTTTAAGAGCTAAACTTTCCTTGATAGAATTGGCATTTGAATTTCATATAAAATTTATGATGCATCGTCCCTCTACCACACTCCTTCTATGATGGGCTTTGGACAGTCTTTGGTAATACACATGTTTTCCTTGCAATATTTTTTCTAATCTCTCTCACAATATTTTGAACCAGATAAAACAATTGAAAAATGCAGACTAGGCATAACAATATATAACCATGAAATCAATTCCATCATGAACAAGTATAGGGCACACTCAATGGTTCTAATGTGTCCCTTGTATGGTTGATTCAAAGCATGAAAATCAAGATCTAGACATTTTTAAGAGTGCCCTATTTGATCTGGTCATTTATTTGGTGAGATCAATCCATGTTTGGGTAGTTGATTCTTTAACTAGGCCTAATTAGGCCTATTAGGTCTTTGAACAATCGACTTTACTTTTACATAGGCATAGTGCAATCACATTATGGGTAGTATAGTTTTACTAAGCTTAATGCGATTGCATTATGTCTAGTATGACAATTTACTCTTACAAAGCATAATGTGATCATATTTTGTTTTTTTTTAAAAGCACGATCAAGTTTATGCTTGGTAATAGGCCTGTTAAACTACCCAAAGGCTTGGGTTATGTTTTCCCTCTATTTTTGTTGCTTTCAATGTTTTTTCATCTTCTAAGATCAATTCTCATCTTTGACTTCATCAGGTTTGCAAAAGGTGAAGTGGGTATCTCTAAAATTACCACCATAATCTCACATGTTTTAGATTACAGTAAAAATGGGTTTTGAAGGGACCCCGAAACCCTTTCACATCCTCAAAAAAGGAAAAAACAAGCCATCCAACAGGAAAGAGCCCAAAAACCTACTGAAAAGTAGCATCAAAATCAGGTTTTACAGGGACCTGAAACTACTAAAAAAGTCTAGATAAAAAACCCAAGTTTTACAAGGACCTGGAACCGACAGTACAAGTTAAAACCAAAAAACCAAAAAATAGGACCAAACATAGGAACCAGAAGAACCAGCCAGCAAACAAGACCTGCACAGGAACCCGACCAAAGAAGAAGACCCAGGAAACTATTGCAATTTCGTAATATTTTCACAGCCTCCTTACCAATCTTAGCTGTGTCCTGGATGGAGTTAGCAGTCGAAGAAGTAGCAGCAATCAAAGCTTTTTTCCTTGAACTCTGTCTTGTCCTCTTGCTTGGGCCCTCCGAAGATATGGTTCCTTCATTAACTCTTTTACCTAAAGTCGCCACAACTACACAGATGCTAGAGGTAACTTGCTCCATTTTTTATCCACTTTCCCTAATGAGCAGTCTAAGATTTTGCTCATAATCCTTTAGTTTTTTGGGGGTATCTCCCATTTGCACCTCCATGTGTTGAATAATAGCCCGGTCAGCCACCTAGTTATGTTGCAAGGTATCCATTTTCTTCTTTAGCCCCATTATTTCATTATATAACCAGGAATCGACTTGAAGGAAAGAGTCAGCTTTTTGTTTAGAAGAGTGAAGGAAGGAGAGTTTGGTTTCCGTCACCAAGGAGTCACCTGCATCATCAGCAGTGGTGTGTGGAACAGGGCCATCTTTATCAATTTGAATCCCCTCATCCAACGACTCCACCTCACCAGGCTCCACATGAATATGGTGGCTCTGGCCCTCCTTATCATATCCCTCAGTTTCCTTAAGAGGAGTGGAAACTTTCCCTATGTTTTCCTCCTGACTCAAAATGGCTAAATCATCATTTTCTTTCTCTTTATCACCTCCCCCAGACACGATTTGAGTGTCCTCATTTTTAGACTTGCTTTGTTCCGAATTCACCTCTGTGGTATCTTCCTCTCTCCCATCCTCATTATTGTCTTTCGAATTTGAGTAACCATCTAGGTTAGAGCTAAACTCCCCAGCATCTGTCCCCTCCTCTTCCTTAGGGGCATCCTTATCTGAGCCATCAGTGCTCTCCCCCTTAGTTTCCTCTTCCTCAATTTGTCTTCGAGAGTTGGAGGGATTCAGTTTAGCCTTTATTTTCTTTTTAACACTCTCATCTGTTTTTCCTTTAACAAGATTAGGACTATTATACTTGCCAGTGGATGGGGATGAAGCAATGGACTTATTTTTACAAAAACCCTCAATGAGTAAAATTAGACCTTCATGTAATATGGGTCGAGATCGTTTCTTTTTATGGGCATTCAAACTTTGGAACAAAGAAAACTGCAAATAGAAAGGGAAGGAAATTTTGTCCTTGTACCTGAAATGGTTAAGGAAGACAAAGTGGAATTTGTGCACCCTTTTATTTCTTCCATCAAGGATGAAATATTCGCGAATACAACCAAGCACATCACGCCAAATACCTTTTATCTGTTGCACATCAAAGAATTCGCCATTCTTTTCCAATTGCAGCTCCTCTTCTTCCATATTTTCTTGCCTTTCTAACCATACTTTTTTTAAATTTGTAGACAACATTAGCATTCTGAAGTTCTTTTTTCTATATCAATGTCTTGACAGTCCTCTCAAACATATATCTACCATTTTTTGAATAACTTTTGGTCTACCTAACCAAATGGAAAATAAATTACATATTATTATTTTGCACTTGATTCTATAAACTTTTTTTTAAAAAGTGATTTGATTTTAGATTATTTTGATGCAAGTTATGCCATGCACATGAAGAGATACTAGAATTTCAAGATGGGTCACTTCAAAAAATCATAGAAAAAAACTACTTGTCACAAAATTATAAAAATAAAATAAAAACTTGTAAATCTTGCTCTTATTTATCATAATACCAAAGGGTTTTACAAAATACAAAATATAACTATATGTTTTGCGGAGTGCATAGAAACAACTATGTTATATTTTTTAGCAGAAAACATGAATAGTTTTTTGTGCGTACGGGGTTTGACCCTCTTAATCTTATCCATTGTAAAAAATCATTAATAGTTTAAAAACTAGATTAAAAGTACTATAATTTTTGTGTTTTAAACATTTTCTCATTTTGAGTGCATGACCCTCAAATGGGTCTTCCAAGATTAGATTTACCTGATTTCAAAAAAAAGTTGTCCACTTATACCCCTTTAGCATACCATCTTGGTGCACTTACCTAGAGACAAGGAATCGCCATGTCTAACTCCTTTAGAAGCTAAGAAAAAGCCACATGGAGAGCCATTCATAAGGACTAATAACTTAGCTCTTGTAATCCATGGCATTCTCACTTAATCCACTTCTTATGGAACCCAAACCTATCGAGAATTTCTCTCAAGAACTTCCAACTCACTCTATCATACGCCTTCATCGTTTCCAACTTAAGAACCATGGTCGGTGAGCCTTCAAACTAGATTGAGTTAAGAACTTCATGAGCCACCAAAGCTCCCTCCATAGTATTTCTACTTGGAACAAATCCCCATTGTTGCTCCAAAATGATGAGAGTGATAATATCAGCCAGACTTGCCACAATTTCCTTTGTGAAGATTTCGCAAATTGTGTTACATAGTGAGATAGGTCTAAATTCAACAAATGTGTTTGGATGTTCTTACTTAGGGATGAGGGTAACGAAGGTCGAATTGAATGTCCCTAGCATGTTAGAATTAGTCGTTGAATCCTCTACTGCCCATAACATATCTCTCCTCATTAAACCCCAACATTGTTGAAAAAAAAAGGAGTGAAACCATCTAGGCCTAGGGCCATGTCTGCATCCATGCCAAACACAACCTTTTGGATCTTTTTAGCAAGAAATGTCTCATCATATTTTCATTTTGTTGATAAGTAACAAGCTTGGGAATGCAATCAAGAATGACAAAAAAATCATGCCTGACCCTCATTGATTTAAGCATATTTTTTTAAAAAGGAGACAACCTCTTTATGGATAGTGTCCTCCTTATTGAGAACATTACCCAACTCGTACCTACTTTGAAATATTTTAGAATTCATAATTTTCACATTTTTCTAGGCAAGATCCTAAACACAATGATAAATTGTGAGCTTATCATCTAAGAGACCTTCTTGGGTTCGAGTCTACTCAACTTAGCACAAATTAATCTCAACAAATAATAATAATAAAATAATAAATTATCTAGACTTGGACTCATTACCTATCAAAAAATCACAATTTTCTTTATTATATATAATTTAAAAGCTCTTTATTTTATCTAAGTGATACTTCACTATTTCTTATAAAATGTATAATTATGTAGAATATTCAATGAAACTTTCACTTTTTACAAAATAGTTTTAAAAATGATAAGAAAATTATTAAATGAATGAGATGTTCATAAGTTTATCAATTACATTTACAATCAATCTAAGACTTGTGTATAACAATAATATAAATATTTACATCTAAATTATAATTTTTTATTTCTTAACATTAAATATATCTCTTGATATTAAATATTCACTGTTATTATTTTGGATTTGAGGATAAATTGAAGAGTGCAAATTTTAGTTTTTAAAATACAATTAATTTTGTATATGATAATTTTAGAATTTACATTAAAAGTTAATAAGATTGTATTTATTCTCTTCCAATTCTAAAATATCTAATAATAGATAAATTTAGATAAAATGCACTCTTTAAATATATTTTGATCTGACTAAACATTAATCAAAAATACTTTATTGCATAACAATACAATCTTGGTAAACCTCCTACACCAAATTTATTTATAAACAAATACTTTTGTAAACCTCATTTTAGTTCATATCATCTATTAATTCGTAGTTTCTTAATATCAATTTAAAAAAAAAAAAATTGAAATATTATATTATTGAAATCCAACCTTGAAAGTCAATTAAGCCCGTTCTAATGGGTGGCATGAGGAAAAATAGGAGTGTGATAAGTTAAGCAACATCTCTAATACTAGTGATGTCTACAACAAACACAATCTTCATTTTTTTCCTATGTAATTGTTCCATCTACAATAAACTGAAAAAGGGTGATTAAATAATGTACAAATCTACCTTCAATTTCTTAAATGGTATTGTAAACAAAAGAAATGAAACTATCAATATGACTGCAAAAAATGACATTTTTATACCTATTATGAAGGTAGGAGGAAACATCATTTCATAGATTCAATTTTAGACAAAGAAAGCCACTCTGTAATATAAGTAGTTGTCAATGGAAGATATTAGAAAAATCGAAATCTAAGAATGTCCTTGTTTATAGATATTAAATAGCATTCCACAAGATTTGGTGAATCTTGAAAATTAATTGACTAACTAGAAAATTATAAAATCAACATTATGATCATAATAATTCTAATCTAATCTAATGATCTATGACGAGTAATTTTTTAACATAAAATATCCCATAGATAATTTTAATATTTTAATAAATTGTCACTACTTTAATTCAATATCCATGACAAAAAAATTGCATAGTTTTAACCATTTATAGTCTTAATAAGCATTGAAATTAAATGATTAAATATATATTATACTATGACTCTTTTCTTATGATTCTTATATTTGATTATCATGTCTAGCTTTCAATTTTTATTTCATAGAGACCACATTTCTTTGTTATACCTCTAGTTTAAAATGACCATATCATGCTCTTTAAGACTTACTTTTACATTTGGGGACCATATCTTTCCTAAGACATTGGTCTTTTATACCTTAAATATCATCACCTTATTATGTATCACAACATCATTTGAACTTTCAATACTTAGAATATGATTTAATTGAAATTCATTGTCCTTGAAAAAAAATTGCACACAATATTTTTCAATGAGTAAATATTAGGAAACATATTTCTAAATTACTTATTTTAATATCATCTTTTTAAAGTTTTTCATTCTAAAACACTTAGAAACATTTTTTTAAAAAATTATTTAAAAATTAATAAAAATTAATGTAGTATAAGGTAGGAGAATCCCCAAGGGAGATGTCCTAGCCCCAACAAATAACCACACAACAAAATATAAACAATGAATATAAATTTGGATCCAAAACAACACCAATTCTTATAATAGAATCATAAGATTTACATCCAACATGCTCAGCTATAAGGCCTTCCAGGTTATAGCCAAATACAATGCAATTGCAATACTAATTTTGCAAGACCTTGCAAGATCCAAACTCCTAGCTAGTCTAGACTCACAATTTGGTAAAGAACTCCAAAAATAATCTAAACTTGTTCTCACAAGCCACCAAACATCCTTCTTATTGCCCAAGCCCACACTTAGCTACTAACTCTACTAAATGTCTCTCCTCTCAGCTATTCCAAGCTAAACTATGTCATCATAATAAATCAAGACATCACAAGACCCCCCTACTTATGCTAAACTAAGCCACAAGTCAGCCTAGCATAATAGACATTGAATAAATGCTCACATTATATACACCCTTAAGCCACAAGTTAGCTTGGCAATACTTAGGACAAGCCCCAAGTTTACAAAGCATAACTAACTCATACAACAACATGAAAGTGTGTGCCCTTAGTCATAGGTCTACATTCCATTCATCTCTCCAAATCTAAGAGTGCACATGCTAACTCTCTTGGATTGAAGCTCACGAATACAATCTCCAAAGTCTATTAGTAAATCAGGAACATGCGACCAACAGTCCAAAATGACTATAATCATACACAGTGTGTTACCCCAATGATTGAGAAGCTCCTTCAAGCCCTAGATGTCAATTTCCTAGGCCCCTCATTGCTCTCCCAATAGCAAGGAGTTGCTATTATTAAGATTCTCCATGATGTGGCTCAAGGTGATCATCAAATGCCCCTCCTACTACGCCTACTAGTTGGCATACACGTGCTACTGAACCCAAGTGGTCATTCCCGCCTAGAAATTTTGCCACCAGGGCAAAGGGTAAGGAGAACACATTGTTGCTGATGACAAGTGGGCTCCTCCTGAGTCACCCTCTAACCCCATTGATGCATGGGGGTTTCATGATTGACAGGATCATCCTCCCTCGATTGGCATTGCTTTAGTCGCCTAAGAGTTATTTTTATGCATTTTTTAATGAAGTTTTTAGTGTTTCCAGATTTTTTGTTTGAACTCTCATGGGGTGATCTTGTATCCCCGACCTTTTTTTTTGTGAATACGTAACTTTAATATTTAATTAATATAGAAGGGACTATTCATTAAAAAAATGACTCTAACTCCAAGATGATAACTCTAAACTCTAAGTGCACTTAGGACAAGGTTGCCCAATATTTCTCGAACACACTCCCAACTACGCAATCCATAACTTCATAGATCTGATCTCAAAGCCCGTGCATAGAAGATTGTTGACTTCCCTAGGATGCTCATGCATCAAACACCCTAGGCGCAAAGAAAGATGTTCTTAATAGTTGGAAGAACATCTTTCAAGGTTCAACATATAAAACCTAAACTAATTCTTTGCATACATGTCCTCCACTATATCAGCTTCCACACTCTTGCCTTTGTTTCTCTTCTGTGGATCATTTCCTACAACAAACAATTGTTCTCTCTACTTTCTCACATCTTTTCTCAGTGTACCATAGATTTGTTTTCCACACTGATCTCTAAACCTTTGAGAATCCTTCAACTCAACTTGGCTACCAAAACTCAGGTTCCTCCTACCAAGTTTTATATTCTATAAAGGAATTAAGAAATACTTTATTCCATCTTTCTCAATAGTAAATACATTCTTGACACAATCATGTACTTCCATGCAACCATACTACCAAGGTATACCAAGTAATATGTGATAACTACTCATGTCTACAATATCACACAACACTTGATCAACATACTATCTTATCTAAAAATCAATAAGACTTTTCTCCATCACTTCGAAAGGATGTTCATCTTATAACCAACTGATCGTCCTATAAGGGCAATGATGTCTCACTCTCTTCAAAACAAGTTTCAGAATTATCTCCTTAGCAACTAGGTTATCAATACTACCACCATCCACAATTTACCTCTAGATTTGTAATGAGCCCTGAATAAATTCCTCCTTTGACAAGGTTGTAGTGTCTTCTTACCAAGGAACACTCTTTGAATCAACAAATTATCCCCCTCGGGCTCATTTACAAAATCCACATTCTCGTTCACCATAACTCTTTTATCACCAGCTTTTGTGTCAACATTGAGACTTTCAAAATCTACATGTCCGTCTTCACCACATTTGAAACAATAACCTTTAAATGAAACCTTGCTTGTTCTTTTCTTTTTCTCAATAGGTTTTGGTTCATCTTCAACAATCTATTTGTTCTCAACCAAGTGATCCTACTTCTCCTTCTATCAAGAATTACCTTGATGTTTTCTCTTTAACTTCTCTTCTGCCCTTAAAGCATACTAATAAGCATCCTCAACTAGAGCAATATTCAACATACCAATCTCATCCTAGATATTGAAGCTCAAAAAATTACTATATCTAGCGACCTTTTCCTTATAAATTTCTTTATGGCCTAACCGAATTGTCAACTTGTAAAACTCCTTGATATAATATTTTACAATCATGTCCTTTTGTTTCAAATTCTTCAATCTTTTGAACAACTCGGGTTCATAATTAGCAGGAATTAACTGCCATCAATTTTGTTACCATCAATTTCCATATAGTGATCTTCATTTCACCTTCTTCTCTATCTCGCTATAATTCTTTCCACCATAAAGCAATGTGTCCTTTCAACTTAGTTTGTGTCAACCTCACTCTAAGAAGATCTTCAATATCCTCTAACTCAAAGTATTTTTCTAATTCACCAATCTAATCAATCAGGTCTTTAGGATTCAAAGTACTTGAGAAATTAGAAACATCCATCTTATGTTTCAGCTTCAGTTGAGATCCAAATCTATCCAATTGACCAACTTTGTCTTTCATAGGTCTCTCCATGTGATTAGTTTTGTCTTCACTGCTAGATCCAACAACTTCAAAGTCTTCAGCAACTTCCTTATATCCATCTTCAATACCCACATTCCTAGGTACACTAGCAATAGCTCTCATGATATTGTGACCATGTCATTCTTCATCAATTCCATCTCAGATCTAAAATTTGATCTAACCTTCTCTAAAATCCTAGTCTCCATGACATCATAGAGATCATCAATCACCCTAGGGTCCAAATTTCTTGAAGGCATCTTCCAAGATCTTTGTAAACTCAAAGCAACAAATTCACAAGATCAACCAACCATATCAAACCTTCACTCTAATACCACTTGATGTAGTAAAAGGTAGGAGAATCCCCAAGGGAGATGTCCTAGCCCCCAAAAAATAACCATACAAAGGAATATAAATAATAACACAGAGATTTGGACCCAAAACAACACCAATTCTTATAATAGAATCATAAGATTTACATCCAACATGTTCGGTCATAAGGCCTTCTCAGTTACAACCAAATACAATGCAATTACAAAAGTAATTCTGGAAGACCTCACAAGATCGAAACTCCTAGCTAGCCTAGACTCATGGTTTGGTAGAGAACTCCACAAAGAATCTAAACTTGTGCTCGTAAGCCACAAAACAACCTTCTTATTTCCCAAGCCCACACTTAGCTACTAGCTCTGTTGAACTCAGCTACTCCATGTTGAACTCCATCATAATAATAACTAAAGACATCACAAGACCCCCATACTTATACTATACCAATTCACAAGTTAGCCTAGCATAATAGACATAAAATAAACACTCACATTAAATAGACCCTCAAGTCACAAGTCATATTGGCAACATATATTGAATACATAAAATAACTAATTACTTAGGACAAGCCCCAAGTTTACAAAGCATAACTACTCATATGAAAAAATGAAAGTACACACCCTTAGGCATGGGTCCACATGCCATCCAGTTATCCAAATCTAAGAGCACATATACCAATTCTTTCAGATTGAAGCTCGCACATAGAATCTCCAAAGTTTTCTAGTAAATCAAGAACACGTGACCAACGGTCACCAAGATGACTCTAACTCCAAGATGATAACTCCAAACTCTATGTGCACTTAGGACAAGGTTTCCCAATATGTCTCAAACAAAACCCCAAGTGTGTGAAACATAACTCCTCAAATTTGAGCTCAAAGCCCCTACATATAGTATTGTTGACTTCCTTAGGATGCTCCTACATCAGAGACATATCAAAATTTTCATATATAAGAGTTTTTGTATGTACAATATTTGAATTCGTAAACATTTAAATTTATATATATGGATGGTTATTTATTTATTTTCTCTTGATATTTTGCGTAACACTCGGCTTGATTTTTAGTCCTTTTAACTGAGTGATTATAGATTTGATCATCTAGAGATTATTTTTAAGTTCATAAGAAATTAATTTATTAAAGAGCATAAATCATAATAAGGGATTTTTTGTAATAAAAAATAAGCATTTGTAGAAGCCACATACCCACAATGGATTGGGAGATTTCAAATAATTTAATACCATGATCTTTTCTTGCACATATGAACCTTGTTCATCCATACTAAGGTAATGAAAAAGACAAGCACTGCAATTTACAATTTCAAGCCTCTTCGAAAGCAAAATTGGAAATCTATGCACAAATTTTCACATTCCAATAAAATTTTGTTCATTACACTAAGAAAATGCATGTACAAGCCTACTTCAACCGTAGCCAAAAAAAAAACATTATAATTATGAGACGTATGCACATTAAAATGAAATGTTCAATAGATAGCTCCTATGAATTGTATATGCTTCATAACTACTAGGGAGGTTGTAGCTACAAAATTTCATGATATTCCTTTATCCCTTATAGTTTTATAATTGTCAATACCCTATTGTAAAGCTTCCATGTCAGCACATTCTAGAAGTGACAAGTATGTATTAGTTAAATTGGAAACATTCTTATTGTAGTAATTGACAATGTCACAAGCAAAACACCTTCAATATTGTGCCTAAAAAATGAAACTCCCATGTGCTCTCCCTACCTTTGAAACTTTTTTATGGCTCACCAAGTAACCCGCAATATGTGCAGCTAAGGATTTCTATGTAATTCCTTCAAACAAATTGAAAATTGGCATTTAGAACAATGTAAAAAGTCTTGAAGTACATTTGTCTAGGCAAATGGCCCTTTGCATGATGATAATTTCCTTCTAAAGGTGGAAAGATGTTGGTGGAAGCGAAGTAAGAAGATTTCGTTATTGGATGTGGTAGTAATGGCAAAGAAAATGGTGGGGATCTCTATAGAATGATGTGCATGCCCTCTATGCTCTCTAGAATTCCTAGCTAATTTGTAGAAAACATTTGCACCTTGCAATTTAAGCTTTGTTTGCGAATGCATTTTAAGGGGCTACCTATTCACACAAAATCCAACATAAGACTATAAAGATTGTCATCTTTTTGAGTTAAGGGAGGGTTTTGTTGGTAATTTGGCTAAGAGGATACTTTGAGGTTGTCATTTATGGCAAAATAAATATTATGTTAACTAATGGCAACATATATACTGTATTCGGTGAGTAGATTCTGGAGTTATGCTTTGGAGAAGACAACTTAGAAATTTGTCTAAGTGTCATGAATATTAACCATCAGTAGAGAAACCTTTTTGATATGCACACTTCCTTGATAGCATACTAGCACGTGTGCAATTGAGGGAAGTTAGTAATGGGTATGAGGATCTTATATCTAAAAGTGCATGTCACGATGAGTTGAACGAACATAGATATAAGTGATTTATTAGTTACAATCATGTACAAGTAGAACATGACATAAGCAAGGAAATGGTAAATTATGTTAAGGAATTATTTTGATTTACCAAAATAGTTATTTAACTATTATGGGAAGACATCCTAGATGTGAACCCCAACTTAGTAAAAGTCAATTTTGTGTTTTGGGACATGTGTAAAGACTTGAAGGTCGACAGGAAAAATCAAAAGGCTATAAAGGAAAGATTTTGATATGCGAAGTTATGTGATGACTATGTCATAGAAATGCAATTGCTATATGATGTGAACTTTATGCTAGAGTATTGAAAAAAATTTGTAAAGAGAGATACAAAGGACAAATTAGTTATTGAATATATCAACATTATCAATAGGTTTTTCTTATCTATACCTTTTGTGTACAAAATATATCATTGTATATGCATGCTTGAGCAATGGGCTCATCTTTCTAATTTTTTAATTGTAATACCAACTCCTAATAGGGTTGAGGCTTCTAACAAGGTCCAATCCTCTAACAAGGACATAGACTCTATACAGATGTAGTAGACTCCTCCAGGGTCAATATCTTTCACATGATACTTTTGATTAGTGGATCATTTTGTGGGTACCATCCCCTCCAGGGTTTTCCCTTAACAATAATTTCCCTAGTTAACAAATAATGGTATTATGAGTTGCATTGTGTTATTGTTAAGTTTAATTTTTAGTTTTGCATATGCATATCTTTAAAATTATTGAATATATCCATAGGTGGGAAAAATTTTGTGGAATACTAACTCACCCCCTCCCCCCGTCAACCTCACCATTTCCTATTTCTAACAATTGGTATCAAAGAATAGTTACTTAGAGGAGGCCTAACAACTTGAGTAAAATCACTATGGATATGGATCAGTTAATAAGAACCTGGAAGAAGATCTTGAGGAAATTGATGTAATCACAAAAGAAAGAGACAATTTGAAGAACAAATATAAAGAGGCAAAAGCTATCATTTAGAAGTTGAAAGAGTAGATTGAACCTACCAATTCCAAGAAGAATGAGTCAAGTGATCAAATCAAGGATATTGATGTGGTTTCTAATCTAAAGAAGGAGAGTGAGATTCTAAAGCATGAACTTGAAATTACCAATCTTAAGATGAGTTTTATCGAAGATGAAAAGAAAAGCCAATCAAGATCTGAAAATGCAAATATGAAATCCAAACTACCAAGGTGACATTTAAACTTGAGATTACAAAGTTACAATATACAAAACTTGAGAAGTACAAAATTATTTTAAAAGGAGAGCTTACACAAATAAAGTAACATCTTAAGAAGTTGTATTCCAACATTGAAATTCTTGATGAACAGATCATGACACAAAGACCTAAACGTGATATGACTAGTATTGGCTACTATGAAGGTGAATCATTTAAGATATCTGAAGTTACTGAGGAATAAAATCTAGTGATCCAACAACCTGAACAACAATAACAAGATCTAAACAAGTACCTAAAAAACCTAAAGAAGTGAGGATACAATGTACTGGAAGATGTTTTGCATGCAATGAAATTGGTCACATGAAGAAGGATTGTATAGGTAAGTATACTAACCCTATTTCTGGTTATTATTATAATTGTTATGCTTATGGACATAGAGCTAATGAATGTAGAAAACCTAGATTTAATAGTAATATGTATCAAGATACTAACCCTGCAACTAGTAGACCCATTGTTGCAACTAATGTCATAAGAAAAGGAGTCATATGTTATAAGTGCAACAACTTTGGACACAATACTATAGACTGTAGATTATAGATTAGTCAGTCAAGACCTAGATATGAAACAATGTGATAGAATGTTTGATTTGTAATAATTTGGGACATACAACAAGATTTTGTAGGATGAACAACATGAGATCGTACAATGCAAGGGCACCTAACTATTAAAAGAATGCTAACATCAACATGAGAAGGAATGTAAACAATAATGATAGACAGAAAGAGAATGTGAGAAAACATGTAGAGAAATTCAATAAGACATCTGTTAAAGTTAAGACACCTACAAGCACACAAATATGGGTAGAAAAGTAGATAAGTGGTATCTCTAAAAATAAGTTAAAGTCAATAATAGTTGCTAACAAACCCTTATCAATCTAATAAATCTATTCATCAAAACTTAAAAGGAAATGAAACCACAAAATTATTTATCCCCTACAAGATTGAATTAAAAATTGTGAAGTTGGTAGTAGTTTGATATGAATATTAGGAAGCTACATTTAATAGCACATGCATTTTTGAGCTCATAAGTAAGTACTAAAAAAGAAAGACCCTTACTAGCATGAGAATCAACTTTTTCATAAGTGTTTACTTGCACAATTAATCCAGAGTCATATTTAATGGTTGAAATTGATTGAATGGACACCATTTGATTATGCAAAGAGTTGGAAATCCATAAGAAGTGAATTTGAGGAAAAATTTGAAGAGTTTGAAGAAGATTGAAACTTAATTCAATCTTACAATTTTAAAATGTATTTATCAGCCGTGAAGTTGTATTTTAAGGTTTAAATTTGAAAGAATGACAATTCTAATGGCATGTGATGTTAATGAGAGACCTAGGTATAAGTTTAAAAAGCACCCTTATATTTCATTTTAGGATGATCCATCTAGATCTTTTTCACAAGTTCCAAGTAGGGTTTCACATGTTGAAGACATCTGCACATACATCCACTATAATTTTGAATCAAATGGAGATAATGACATTCACAAAGACATGAACCTAGTATACAACAATGATTTGACTTTCAAACAAGGGTTTGAGCACCTGGATAACCTAAATATCTCTAAGCACATGTTATTTAAACATTTTGATCAACATGAATAAACCATAATTATACTAAGCATAATTCATGAGGGTATGTTTTGGGTAGGAGAAATCCCTGTCATGATTACCAATAATTTAATTTGTAAACTTATTGGAATAAGCAATGAAGGTAGTAACCCTAACAATGAGAAAATTGTCAAGAAGTTAGTTGAGACAACTATAGAATTTGTATTAGATGGCAGAAACATGAAGGTTGATAAGATAAAACAAACTAATGTTAGATTGATCAACAAGATCATAGGATACAAGATGAACTACAGTTCAAGGGTAAATTCGGTACCTGTCGGATTCATTCATGCAACCATGATGATTGTAGGAAATGAGAAAGCCAATATGTGTGAAATTATAAAGCAACAATTGGTTGAAAATTTGTAGTCATGTTCAAAATTGAGTCACTTTTGATACACCTATAGTTTCAAGTAATAAGAAGATTTACAAGGATACCTAACTATGAATGGTATTGTAACAAGAGCACACTAGAAATGATTACCTATAACTTAAAAAAATAACCCACTGATACAATAATAGATGATATCTAAAAAATGATGAAGAAATTTCAAACTGAAATGAAGTGAAGATTCAGATAACCACCTATTATTATAGATAAGTACAAAGATTAATAATTTTTTATGGTTGAAACTTATGTAACTTGCATGGAGGTGGTAAAGCCTAGGGTGAAATTTGTTGATCCTACAGGCTATGAAGTAAGTGAACATATAATTGAAGGGTATGCCAAACTAATTTTAGAATCAAAGAGAGATGAGGAGTGTCCTATATGGGGCACTTATGAAGAGAAATTGAATGAAGTACAAGGAAAATTGTACAATAAGGAAATAAAGAATAAAGTGGACAAGAAAATTAATGTATTACTTGAGGAATCAAGAATGAGCAGAGAAGAATTTAAAGAGGCATTAAGCATTGTTGATAAATTGACTAAAAAGAGATGTTGTAGAAGGAGATTGCTGAAAGAGGGAAATTGTATGTTTCAATCATTGTTTTGTCACTGATGTCAAACTTGTTATTTGTTGGTAAGACAAATGCTTATATGATTTAAGTACTATTACTTAGTCGATTGATAAAGAGGATTTGAACAAAGATGCAACAATAGCACCTAGAGGAAAAGATTGAGTTATGATTATGTAATAAAGTATAAGAACCAGTTAAGATAGTGATGATATGTTGTATTGATAATCTACTTAAGCTTACAAAGGTTGGTTATGTAATCACCTAAAAATGGTCATCTAGACTATTAGTCCCCTTTTCAACATTTTGGCTAAACTAATTTAATCATTTACCTAGACCAAATTGCTAATAATCAATTTATTTGATTATAACCTATAGTTTGACTATGCTATCCTAAGTTCATTATTTGAATAAAAGAACATGTCCCCTTTTAATTAAATAAAAGACCCCATTCTTCTAACCCACTTAAAGTGCACAAATAAAGTCCCTTTTCTATTTTGCAATTAAAAGAAAAGGCTTTGTGACTTTTGTCTTATATGACAAGTCAACTTATATTCTATTGGTTGACGTGTGTGTGCACATGGGTCACTCCTCTTTTCAAATTCCACCATTGATCATCCACCATCTTCATCTTGATCTTTATCGTTCGTACAACTCTAAAAGGGAGAGAGTTTTCCCCCTCAAAGAATTCATCTTTTGAGTATTGTTATGTTGCAGGTTTTCTAATAGGTTTCTTTGGAGCTTTGTGGAGAACTTCTATTTCTTGTCTACATTCTCTCATACCATAGCATTTTAGCTTAGATTCATGTTGCATGTTAGTTTAGCTTCTATTTTGCAATAATCTATCTCACATAGCTCAATATTTGGATTGTAACACTCTCATACATGTTTTAGCATAGCTGTATTTTGCATTCTCATCTTAGCTTAGTTTCCATACTTGCATTCCATTCTTGAGGAACTCCTTGAGACATTTGCATTCTTGCATCTTGTCTTTGGAACCTCCCATTGCATGGTTTACTAGCAAGAAGAGTATTCCTAAGGCTTAGCTAAGAGCCCTTGAACTTGAAATACACTCTCTTGCACTCCATGGATAGGGATCTCTAAGCCGGCATCCAAGCATTCCCAACTCATGGAATTGTTTAGATAGAAGGGTTTAGAGTGGGACACTTTCGAGTGCCCACCGTGGAGCTTGAATCAAGTTTCTAGCTCCATTTGCTTTCATTTTTTATCTCTAATTTTTTACAGTAGTATATTGGATCTAATCAAGTGCTTTTGTAGTTATCACTTTGGTTTTAAGGCCAACCCATAAGTACATTGGTTTGAATGCCAAAAATCTAGTTGGTTTAAAGATTTGATCATATCTTTTAAACCACTTGGATTTTGGTTCTAAATTTTGTTTTGCAGGTTGGGTATGTGTCCAACATGTATCAGTCCAATTTTCAAAGCATTTTGACATGATTTGTGGGAGTTATAATTTTTTCTATTTTTTTCATAAAAAGTCATTTATGATCGCAAATCAGCCTATTTTTCAGAAAAACTTACATTTTCAGAAAGTTTTTTGAATTCTAAGGGGGTAATTTCTTAGTGTTTTGACTTTTGAGGTCGTATTAGGGATCAAAAACCCGATTTGATAAATCTGGCCTGTTTTGACAAAATGGGTCCCTAGGGCACAAATAAAGAGATTTTTTTGAATTTCTTGCATTTTTGGAAAGCTCTCTGATTTTTATTAGTGGTCTCTTCTTTTTATTTTTATTTTTGGATCCGAAATAATAGCAAAAAAGTTTAATCTTGTTGACTAGGTCAAAAGCAAAGAGTAAAAATGAGAGCATTTGTGATTAGTTTGCACTTTTTTTGCATACACATGGTTGGAAGATAAATTGGATATTTGAGGAAACTAACCACTTTTTATTGTAGTTTTTTATGTTATTTCGCACTAACTTGTGGTGCTAACAAGTTGTGATTGCAGGTTGCCATCCTTGTGAAAAAAATTGAAACATTGCATAAAAAGAACTCATGTCAAAGCTTCAAATGCAAGGGCTACTAACGATTGTTTGTAGGGTTGCCCAACACATAAAAACTCAAATTTTCTTGTTCTTTACTTTTACATGTGTGGCATATACTAGTTGTTTATTTTTAGGCACATTAAAACTTATGATTGAGATCTTTTGGTGATAGGAGAGTATGCTCTTCACCCTTGTGGTGAATCAAAAATCTTGACTTACCATTTGGTTTCAAGAGTAAGAGGCAACTGAATCTTCTTGGCATGTTTGGGAGAAAATGATTGGAATAGGAGAGTATGCTCTTCACCCTTGTGGTGAATCATAAATCTTGACTTCCAAAAGTCGATCCACTCTTTGTGTAGTTAGGATCCTTTAGCGGGCCTGCTCTCGGACAACCTAAGAGGAACGACCCAAGTGGGGACAAGAAAATTACCTAGCTCTTCCAACCCACTATAAAATCAAGGCTATCAAGGACACAAAACCTTGGTATATGTAGTGTTTCTCTTTTCCTAGTGTGATCACTTATGGGATTTTGACCATAGGGAGATCACTAGGCAAGAATGCTTAAGGTACTCTTGTGGTCGCGAGATCGGTTACTCATCGCAAGGTGAGGTGTCCCGTAATTGGGAACAAGAGGAACACTATGAACGATAGCCCTATCTAAACACCCTAAGTTAGTAACTACCTTTTTTAGCCGCTCAACTTCTTGGTGCAAGGATCAATCCTAGTGGACTACCTGAATCACCCCAAGATTTTACACTCACCATCTGTGTTCCCTTGGTTATGCTTATGGCATTTCCATGACAAAACCAATATCTCTTGTGGGAAACCACTTGGTGTGAGGTGAAATAGCATCAAGCGTGGGCCAAGTTGTTGAGTAATGAACCATGTCCTTTAGGTAGATATTGCTTGATGTGTTCTCGAATGTGGTATACCTGTGAAAATCTTTTGAACATACACATGACGATAATTCTAGGGATTTGTTTTGAGACCTCAGACATGCTTATATCCTGCAAGGTTGCTTTGTCCCTTGCTTGATTATTTTAAGACTACTCCATGTGTCTCTATCTTTTTTGGATAGAAATTGTTTTTGAACATCAAACTTGCTATGCTATCAACTATTGTCAAACTTTGTCAACCAAGTCAAAGCATCAAGTCTTAATATTTTTCTTGTGTTGCTTGCTAAGGGGAGTCTCATCATTTTATTTTTATTTTCTATGTCTCTAGTTCTTGAACATGATTAAAGTGGCTCTTTGGTCTTAGTGCTCTTGGTCTTTTTTTCTTCATGGTCTATGTTCGCTTGCTAGTTATCCTTTTGCTGAAATGGTTACCTTGATTTCTTGACTGCACTCTTAGGTTGGGAAAGTTGTTCACTTGTCACCTCACTTGCTCTATCTACTTGGCTATTGGCTTCTTTCCTAGCTCTTGACTTGAGTCACTAGTGTCATAAGTAACTTGGACACTTTCTTGACAAGTCACTTTACTCTATCTTTACTATATTAGCAAGTGAATCATCTACCTCTCTAGTTTGGACATCAAGTTATCTTGTGTCACCTTATTAGCTTCCTCTAGTCTCCTTCATGCTTGATTATCTATCTACCACTATAGAATTCAAAGCTTGTGCTACCAAACCTCAACCAAATCTAGATGATCATGATATCCTCCATGTCACTAAAGAGTTTCAAGATCTATATGCGCAATACAAAGAACTAGAATAGACAAATGATCTTTCTTACCTTCATCTCTCTAAGTGCATGACATAAATGAAGTCTAAACTTGAGAAAAGGTTAGAGTAGAAGATTGCATCATTACATGAATCTTCCTTAAGGTCTTTACATGCATGTGAGTCACCTTCTTTGAGGTCATCCTCTTCTTCTAGGTCTATATGCTCTACTTCAAGACATCAAATGCCTTCATCTTCTAGATCTAAAGACCTCTTTAGAGAACAAGCAAGTGATACCTCCTTTGAACCTTGGCTAAAATTTCATGATGGACCTATCTTTGACCAAGATAATGATGAAGACATGGATGCATGTCATTCACTTGAGAAACAACAAATGGACTCTAGACATACTTCTAATAGAACTTTTGCTCCCTTGGAAGATTCTTATGATGACACTTTGCAAAAAAATCTTGGCAATAAGATCATCATGTTACCTAAGTCTAGCTCATATGGAAACCCATTCTTGGACATCTATTGTGCTTATCATCAACATAATGAGCATAGTACTTCGGATTACATTGAGCTAAAACATAAAATCCAAGATCTTATTGATAATAGAATTATTGATACCTCTAATGATTCATGTGATGAGGATACTTTTCATGAGAAAGATCATATTAATGAACCTATGTCTAGTGATGGTTTCCTTGATACCTCCACTTCTTCCAACACTCATGCATCTCCCAACACTTCAAAGCTTTCCAACATGCCTCCATCAAATAAAGAACCTAATGCTTTCCACATTGACTACATGTATCCTCAAGGGCTACCTCTAAAAGAAACTCAAGCTAACCTTCACTTGGATGCAAACCTTTTCCATGCTACTAATCCTAAACATCCTCAACCTTCATGCACTACTATGCCTAATCCAAGCACTACTCCATTCACTCTTCATTCTCCCTTGTCCTTAGAAGTGGCTCCATGTCAAGAGGACTCTCAAAAAGAAAAAGCTATAAATGTTAAGAAAGATCAAGATCAAGCACCCTTTCATCTCTTTCAAGATTTTTTCCCCTCCATATCCTATATCTTGTCCACCTCCTAAGTATGATGAAGATACCACTTCCATTATCTCCCTTGAGCTTACTGAAAATTATGAGAAAAGTTCTCTTCATATGCTATCCAAAGCTACTTGTCAAGATCAAAGCATCCCCTCATGTTCTACTTCTCCACATCCACTTCAAAATTGTGCTCAAGCTTCAAGTGCTTCTATTAAAAATGTTGTTCCTATCAAAGGTACTCATGAGTCTATTGATGGCTTTTACCATGTTGCTCACTCTAAAGATGTTGATATCCCTTCCCACTATCCCTTTGCATCTTCTAAATCTATCCTTGGTCCTTATCCATCTAAGCTAAAGCATTCAAACCTTCCATCCATATTGGAGCCTTATGTTCCTCCATCTCCTACATTCACTCCTAGCTCACTCCCTAGCTCTCCTATAATACCTCAAGATCAACAAAGAAACTCATCCTTGATGACTTTTCACCCATCTATACATCTAAACTAGTCATATCATCCTTATTCATCCACAAATCCCAAGTCCTTTGGAAGTGAGAATAAACATAAGAATCCATTGAAAAAGAAAGATCACTATGTCCCATCTAATTGACATGTGAATGCTAAGAAGGAGAATGCACAAAAGAGACCACAAAGGTCCACTATTAAAAAAGCTAAATCAAAGAAAATATGGGTTCCTAAACCCATTATTGAAGAAATGTGTTTTAAAGTATCCAAAGGAAAATCTAAAGCTATATGGATTCCCAAGTCTCTTTTAAAAGACTTGACTATTGAAAATACTTCAAAGTTGACATTCAAGCTTCCAAAGGCTTCCATTCCATCTTCTTCCAAAAATCTTCCTTAAAATATTCCAAAGCCTTCCACTCCACTTTTTTTTCCAAATCTCTTCTACTACCTCATACATGTAAATCTCAAGCTATTCCATCCATGATTCCTCCATTGTTCCAATACCCTTCAAGGTGTGTGTCAATGTTGATCTTGTCCAATATTTCAGCTACCCTCATGAAACCTCTAAAGCTTACACTTACTTTCTGTACATGAACTCTTATCCTCGATATATTCTTCCTACTACCATTTCTCTTTCATCACCCTATCAACATCTTTGAGCATACCTTTCTATGGTCTTGGTTTATCATGACTTATCTTTCCTATAGGAGCACTATCTACATTCAAAAAGCTCGAGCTCTTTCTAAAAATTCAAAAAATTCAAAAAATTCAAAAAAAAAATGAAAATGTGCCTCGGTGAAAACCACTTCTTGTGGCACCTTGGTAGCAAAAGTAAAGAGAAATAAATGCATCCTATGGTGAAAACTACATCTTGTGGTACCTTGGATAAGTACCATAATGAAAACCTAGCAAATAGGCATCATGCATAATTCTTCCATCATCCATCTATCCCCTCTTTTATCTTTGATCTTGACAATGTTGAGCTATCTTTGCATATTGGCAATCTTATCCACGAGATTCTCTATTTGTGCTTTCTTATTCATTCATAGCCTCCATCTTGAGCTTCATTGCTCTATCCCATCCCTATCCTATCTAGTTGACCCCTTGGTCTTGATCACAATAAATGAAACATGGTTCTCATAGGTCTCTTGACATGGCTCCTCTTTTGGACTACACGCTTCATGCTATCTCACTTGTTGGCTTCATTGCTTATCCTACATGCTATCTTTCTCATTACTTCCATTACTTATCCAAAATATGCTTCATATGACTATTTCACCTCTTTCCCTAGCTTGGGTACTCTTGAGGAGTCAGTTCTTGAGGATCATTTTCACTTGCTTCACATTCCTTTCTCATACATCTTTGCTTATCCATCTCGTTGCTCCATCATATCCTATACCGTGCTAGCCAATGGGAGAAAATGATGCGATCTTGCTTGAAATCTCTAAAATGTTCTAAAAAATCCAAAAAATCATATATGATGCTGAAAAAATACTAAAAATTAGAAAATGTCTTAAAAAAATGATCATCTTAGTGAAAACCTAGCAATAGGCACTTTGATGTATCACCAAAAAAATAAAAAATAAATAAAAATACAAAAAAATTGAAAAAAATTTGTCAAGTGGTGAAAACCCGGAAACAAGCGCCTCTTGAAACCCTTGCAGCTATGTCTATCAATCTCAATCATCCATTTCACTACACATTTCCTAGCTTGGAATTGTTTCTTGTCCTTGTCTCGGGGGCATAGCTATTTAGCTTATTGAGGTATTCTTGTGCATTAGGGTTTCTTTGACAACTCATAAAACAATGTTTCTCAACACTTCCCCCACCTTGACATCAAGTGTTTTTCAACACTTTTCAGATAGTTTACCTACGGTCTTCGATGTCACGATATTTTTCACTATCAGGATCAAGTCTTGAAGAAATGGCCAAGTGACTCACACACACACACACCTAAACACTTAAACGACTGAGCTATGTTGATCTTTATCTACTTTGTGTGCTATCTATGACGATTCCTTTATGTTCCATCCCTAATAGTCTTTCAAGGATGTCATTGACTAGAAGACTGGGGGCATGGGGCATGTTTTCTTGATTTCTGCTTGTGGGTATAATTTATTTGTCTATAGTGTTTTAAGCATTCATGCTTGTCCTATTTGACACTTTGACTTATAAACATATCATCCTTGACTATTTTTTTTGCAAGACCGCACTCAGGGGTTATCCTGGCACTTATGCCTTGATACAGGTGTAATCTTGCTAAATTAAACTTAGGGAATCTAATCGTGTAGTTATTTTGACTTATATGTCTCTAATGCTTAGATTGGATTTCCACATACCTATCTGATATCGATCATATTCATATCCTCATAGTTATACTAGTGATGGTTGTATGATCTCATGATGTCCCTAATAAACGCTCAATGATGAAATTAAGAGTCTAAATGTTATGCGCTTCTTACTGGTAAACCACTTTGCATATTAGCTTGCATTTTAGGTTCATTTTTCTAGCTTAATCTTGTATTCTTGCATATGGGGAGAGCTCTCTCTTAATCTTTTTGTGGACATATCAGCTAACTCCTTTCATATATTTCTTTACTTTCTTCTTCTTCATGCCTTTTCACCTTCTTAATCTTTAGCTTCATCTCTTTTCTATCCTGTCATCATATTATATAAAATTTTGACCTCTTACATAATTTTGATGTCCTGGATTCATTTTTGAGATCAAAATAAAAATTTGAGTTCATCTTGGTAGTCAAAGTCACATTTTAAAATTCTACCTCTTTGGTCTAATCTCTGAATTATCACTGGGGCATCTTCATTTCTTCATGTCTTCATCATTTCCATACTTTATATCTACTCAAATTCAACCTTTTCATGTCTAGAATCATCTTTCTACTAGATTTGACCTAATTTTTACACTGTATCCTTCATGGTCAATTCTAGTCAAACTAAGGCATTTTACTAGTCCCTTTAATAGTCATTCTTTGGTTCTAATCATCTATCTATCATCTTGGACATTTTTATATTCTGATTTTCTCATATCTATCTTGTTTCTACATCCCCTCACCTCATTTCGATTTCGATCCCAAGGGGGCAGAAATACTCTATCACTGCTTAGGAGCATTTTTTTGATCTTCTCACTTGCTCTCACTTTATCCGCTTTTCTAGGTGTTAACATTCTTCTTGAATTCTAACATTGTTCTCTTCCTAGTGTTTAGTACTACCACTATCAGGCTGTACATTTAGGACTTGCTATCTTTTTCTACATTTCATTCTTCAAAATCAGATATCTATATCTATCACCGCCTACTTGGCTTTCTATCTTCTTTGACATAATGTGTTCCCATCGATCACACATTAGTCAAAGAGGGGCAAATGTAATCACCTAAAATGGTCATCTAGACTATTAGCCTCCTTTTCAACATTTTGGCTAAATTAATTTAATCATTTACCTAGACCAAATTGCTAATAATCAATTTATTTGATTATAACCTATAGTTTGACTATGCTATCCTAAGTTCATTATTTGATTAAAAGAACATGTCCCCTTTTAATTAAATAAAAGACCCCATTCTTCTAACCCATTTAAAGTGCACACATAAAGTCCTTTTTCCATTTTGCAATTAAAAGAAAAGGCTTTGTGACTTTTGTCTTATATGACAAGTCAACTTATATTCTATTGGTTGACTTGTGTGTGCACATGGATCACTCCTCTTTTCAAATTCCATCATTGATCATCCACCATCTTCATCTTGATCTCTACTGTCCATACGACTTTAAAAGGGAGAGAGCTTTCCCCCTCAAAGCATCCATCTTTTGAGTATTGTTATGCTGCAAGTTTTCTAACAGGTTTCTTTGGAGCTTTGTGGAGAACTTCTATTTCTTGTCTACATTCTCTCATACCATAGAATTTTAGCTTAGATTCATGTTGCATGTTAGTTTAGCTTCTATTTTGCAATAATTTATCTCACACAGCTTAATATTTGGATTGTAACACTCTCATACATGTTTTAGCATAGCTGCATTTTGCATTCTCATCTTAGCTTAGTTTCCATACTTGCATTGCATTCTTGAGGAACTCCGTGAGACATTTGCATTCTTGCATCTTGTCTTTGGAACCTCACATTGCATGGTTTACTAGCAAGAAGAGTATTCCTAAGGCTCAGCTGAGAGCCCTTGAACTTGGAATACACTCTCTTGTACTCCATGGATAAGGAGCTCTAAGCCGGCATCCAAGCATTCCAAACTCATGGAATCATTTGGATAGAAGGGTTTAGAGTGGAACACTTTCGAGTGTATAGGTTACACTAAAAGAGTTTAGCAGAACAAGTTACATGAAGTTTGTTTGCCAAGCTTGACCGAGTGGATAGTAGGTGATGAGCAAAGACAATGCAAGCCGAGCAAAAAATTAGTTGAAGATGAGCAAAAGTTCATTCTAGTGTATGCCAAGCAAGATAGTGTATGTTGAGTAAAGTTTAGTTGATGTTGAGCACTAGTAAAATTTAGTTTGTGCCGAGTAATTTTGTAGTAGATGCCAAGCAACACAGTATATGCTGAGCATCAGAAGCAAGCTAATGTCGAGCTACTGCATTATTTAAAAGATCATAAATTCAATGAATTTGAGCTGACAAGTTTGTTTTCTTGGAATTTGTAAACCAGGTGGAAGATAAGGTTGATGAGTTGGAGGCACAGACTTCAAGGTAAATTGTTTTTAGATGAATTTAAAGAGGATTCTAGGAGAAGTTTCTAGAAGAGAGATGGAATGTGGGATAGATTCATTGTATCCTACCAAATTCGTCCTAAACCTAAATTGTATGATGGAAAATGAGCAACAAAATATCTTAATTTCTTATTTATAGGAATGGTTGGTCATGAAGCAAAGGGAGTTGGATGCGAGAACCTAAGGAAGATAAGGAGTCAAGGGCTCTACTTTATCAAGTGACCTAAGAGAAGAGATTGCATTGGCATGCTAAGCAAGGAGGCTTAAGGAGATGAATGCTTGAAGGGTGAACAAGATATCAGAGCTACAAAGTATGAAGGCCAAGGATAATTGAGGACTGGATAGTGATTTGTAATCTGCAGATGATGTTGTAAGTTGTATCAGATCAAGCCTTACTATTACTCTCTAACAATTGTATCAGTCTAGGGTAAATCCTTTGAATTAAGGTTGACCTAACAATCATTTGTAAATCTTTTTACCAAGTGAAATTTCAAGTGAATGGTCTAAAGTCCTCTAACAAGGCTCACTCCTAACAGGGTGATTGAAATCCTTTAACATGGTCACATTTAATAGTGTGTATTGTAACCTTTAACAGGGTTGGCCTTTCACAGGGCATCACTTCAAAAGAGTGAAAAAGAAGCAACATGTTACTAGTGGTTTTTCTCAAATTGGGTTTCCATGTAAATCATTATGTCAAGTGTATTGATGAATCTGTTATGTTTTATGTTTGCATTTCTGCAAGTTGATTTAATAGTAACCTACAAGTTTTAAGTGATCACATAATCTTGAGGATGCATGCATAAGTATAAATGTTTTATGGGCTCACTAAGTTGTGGAAAGTTTTAGGTATACATCTTGACCTTGGAGAATTGATTCACCCCCCACCTCTTAGTTATTCTAAAAGTATTCCAACAATTGGTATCAGAGACATCTACTTAAAGAAGACTAGTTTGAAGGTATTAGAAACACAAAGAGCAAGATGTCAAAAAGAGGAGTACCAAAGCTCAATAGAGATAACTTTCCTGCATGGCAAGGTTTGACGAAGCTACACCTTAGAGGACTCAGAGGTCATGCACAATCTACCATTACCATTGAACATGTTGACCCTATTGGAGCTCCAATTGCTAAGGATATGAGAAAGAAAAAGGAACACAACTAGACAATGCTAGAGATTGCCTCTACCTTAAGTTATGCTGAATTTGATGATATTAAAGATCTTGACAGTGCAAAGAAAATGTGGGATGCCCTAGCTACCATTAATGGAGGAGACACCAATGTTCTTAGAGCCAAAGCTGAAAGCCTCAGAGGTAAGTTTGATGAAATAAGAATGGAAGAGGGTGAAAATATTGCTGAATATGTTGCAAGGATAAAAGAAGTAGTTAATGCAATAAGAGGAGCAAATGACAATGTAGATGATGATATTGTGTTAAGTAAACTTTTAAGGACACTACTATCTATATATGATATTAGAGTTTTTGCAATTCAAGAACTGAGATGTATACAAGGGAATGATCTATCACTTGAAGGACTGGTAGGTAGACTCACTACTTTTGAGCTATCTAACTTTGATAATTACAAACCTAAGAGTATTGAATATGCTTTCAAAGCTAAAGTTTCATTAAAGGAACCTGATGAGAAGAAAAAGAAGAAAAAGATAAAATATGTATCTAGTGATAATGATACAAATGAAGAGGATGTTGAACAACTTGAAGCACTATTGGCAAGAAGATTCCACAAAGGTAAAGGCAAGTTCAAAGGTAAGTTACCTATCATTTGTTTCAATTGCAATGAGGTTGGTCATATTGTTGCTAGATGACCAGAGAAGAAAAATTATAGAGGAAATGATAGATACAATAATAGAAGAGATGAAGACAGCAAGGACTACAAAGATAAAGGCAAAAATTCATGCTACATTGCTAAAGAAGAGACATCTAATGAACATGATGACGAAGTAGTATATGTTGCAATGAAGGATGAATCTGATGAAGATGAGGCAACTGCACTTGTAACTTGTGTGAACAATAATGATAGATGGATCATTGATAGTGGATGTTCACATCACATGGCTAGAGACAAAAGTAAGTTCATTACCTTGAATTATTATGATGGAAATAGTGTAAGATTTGGTAATGATGCACCATGTTTGATAACAGGTAAAGGATCTATCAAATTCACAAATAAGATTTTATGTGACAATGCTTATTATGTTGAAGGAATTAACTATAACTTGTTGAGTGTGTCACAACTGAATAATTTGGGATGTAAGGTTGAGTTTGAAAACAAGGTTGCTAAGATATATGACATAAATGGAAGACTAATTGGAAAAGGTGACCAAACTAGAAGTAATCTATTCTATCTTGACATAGAAGATGCTACTTGTCTTGTTGTAAAGTTTGATGATGTATGGTTATGGCATAAGAGGTTATATCATGTCAACTTTGATAACCTAATTAGTATAAGTAACATGAAGAAAGAAGATTACCTAAGTTGAAGAATCCTAATAATGTAATGCGCAAACAATGTTAGTTATGCAAAATGACAAAGTCAAGTTTTAAGAGCAAAACTTACACCTCTAAAGAAATACTATAGATTGTTCATACTGACTTGTGTGGACCAATTGATGTGCAAAGTTACAAAGGAGACAAGTATATTATGTTTTTTGTTGATGATTATTCTAGAACGATAACACAAGTATATTATATTTTTTGTTGATGATTATTCTAGAACGATAACAATTATGTTTTTGAAAAAGAAATTGAATGCCTTACAAATGTTTAAGTGGTACCTAGCAAAAGTTGAAAAGGAAATAGGTACAAGTTTGAAGTGTTTGAGATCTGACAGAGGAGGAGAATTTACATCAAATGAATTTGAGATATTTTGCAATGACAGAGGAATCAAAAGATAGAAATCTACACCAAGAACCCTTGCACAAAATGGAATTGTTGAATGAAGAAATAGGTCTATAATGGATTGTGCTAAAGCACTCAAGATGGAGAAGAATGTTACTTTTAAATACTAGAGAGAAGATGTAAGTACAACTATCTGTACCTTGAATCATGTATAAGTCAAGAAAGGTATTCATTTAACACCTTTTGAATTATGGTATGGATACTCACCTAGTGTAAAATATTTTAAGTTATCTGGAAGCAAATGTTACATTCTTTAGGATTTCAGGAATGGTAAACTTGATGCAAAAAGCGAAAAAGCTATATTCCTAGGCTATTCCTCAAGAAGTAAAGCTTATAAGTGTTTGAATACTAAAAAATTGTGGAAAGTACAAATGTAAATTTTGATGAATACACAGAAGTATATGAGGATGAACCTGTGAAAGAACCATAAGAATACAAATAATTTGTATACTCTTATGAAGGTATGTCTATTGAAGAAGACATTGCAAATCAAGCTACAAATCAACAACAAGTTTTAGTAACTACCGAGTCATAAACTATGAATGTTGAGTTGCATTCAAGAACCAAGCCACATTCAGATTCCAAGTTACAGAATGAAATAGAAGCACATTCTAATTTTGATATTGGTGGAAATGTTGAATTACCTGATAGAGGTGCACATAGTGATTCGAACGTTGAAAGGAAAAATTAAGAAACTAGAGCTAAACCAAGATTGTCCAAATATGTGAAGAGACATCATCCTACTGCTCAAGTCATTGGAGATAAAGATGCTAGACCAATGACAAGAAATAGATTAATAAATGATACATGTTTGTTGAGAATGAAGGAACCCAAATCAGTAAAAGATGCATTAGAAGATAATGACTGGAATAAAGCCATGGAAGAAGAGATTGAACAATTGTGAAGAACAAAACATGGAGTCTAGTTCCTAGACCAGAAGACAAAAATATGATTGGCACCAAGTGGGTATTCATAAATAAGTTAGATAAAAATGGTGAAGTCACAAGGAACAAAGCAAAATTAGTTTGCAAGAGATATGCATAAGAAGAAGGAATTGACTATGGAGAGACATTTTCCCTTGTTGCTAGATTGGAAGGAGTAAGAACTCTACTTGCTTATTCTACATACAAAGGTTTCAAAGTTTATCGAATGGATGTTAAATCTACATTTTTGAATGGCATATTAGAGGAAGAAGTTTACACAGAATAACTAGAAGGTTTTGTTGACGTTAACAATAAAAACATGGTATGCAAATTGCACAAAGCTCTATATGGTTCAAAACAAGCACCAAGAGTGTGGTATGAGAGACTTCATAAATATCTTGTGAAGATTGGATTTGAAAGGACTGATGATAACAACAATCTGTACATAAAGAGAAAAAAAGGAAAAGGTATTTTGTTATCTGAAATTTTTGTTAATGACATCATATTTGGAGGACAAGATGCTTTATGTAAAGATTTTGCAAATTAGATGAAACTAGAATTTGAAATGTTTCTGCTTGGAGAAATCAAATTCTTTGTGGGATTGCAAGTATATCAAATGAAATATGGTATATACATCACTCAGTCAAAGTATGTCAAAAAAAATTGAAAACTTTTGCATTGAAGGATTCCAAATTAGTAAGTACACCTATGGTGATAGGACTTAAGTTATTAAAGAATGATGATTTAGCTAAGGAGAATCAAACATTGTACAAGTCTATGATTGGAAAATTGCAATATGTAGTACATAGTAGACCTGGCATTACATTATCTATAGAGATAGTTCTAATATTTTTTGCAAATCCCAGGGAGAATCATTTAATGGCTATGAAGAGAATAATGAGATATCTAAAAGGAATATAAGAGTTTGGTCTATACTATAAGAAAAATGAGAAATTTGAATTGAGAGCCTACAATGACGTTGATTGGATTGGAAATATTGATAACAGAAAAAGCACTAGTGGAGGAGCAATTTTCTTAGGCAAGAGACTAGTTACGTGGACTAGTAAGAAACAAAACTGCACCTCACAATCTACTGTTGAAGCTAAATATGTTGCTACTACTATAAATTGCACAAACATTGTATGGATCAAACAACTACTCAAAGGAATGAAGGAAGAAATCATAGAACCAGTGATACTTTATTGTGACAATACAAGTGCTATCAATATATCAAAGAATCTAGTGATGCACACAAAGACTAAGCAGATTACAATCAAATATCATTACTTAAGAGAGTTAGTTCAAGATAAAGAGGTGAAGATGGAATATGTCAAAACAAAAGAGAAAATCGTTGATATCTTCACAAAAGCGTTACCTAAGGATGCTCATGAGTTTCTAAGAGGTAAACTAGGGGTAATACCCCGATCAAAGGCTATCTAAGTAAAAAAGAGGAGTGCCTTACATCAAACAAGCTGATATTCATATGTTACAAATTGATGTAGAGGATCTTACTTTAGGAGCTACCTAAAGTAATCAATGAACTGAAACTTTAAATTAGTCACAAGCAAGGTGACAAAGGGAGAAGTTGAAGAAACTGAAAAGCTTATATGTGCATGTTAAGATGATAAGTCTTTGGCATTGTTGTCAAAGAGGTAGAAATCTACTGATCAAGAGGGAGATAATATTGTTGATATTTATGATTGTTGATATTGTTGATTAGAGGAAAACATAAAAATAATGAGGGAGATAGAGAAATTCAAAAAGAGGGAGAAAACCTAATATCTACCTAGTAAGACAGAGATATAGTAAAAGGGAGATATAAGATGAAAATTAGAGGGAGTTATGAAGAGTTTTGTAACCTATTCAGAAGATGAAAGTTGCTGATAGAGGGAGAGATCTCAAAACAAAGAATTATTTTCTTTTTGGTATTATCTTACTATTTAAACCTCATTAGTTTGGTTGAACAAAGTGTTTACCATTTGGCTGATTTGGTTGATTAGTTTGGTTTGCCATCAATGCCAAAGAGGGAGATTGTTGATAAATTGATTAAAAAGAGATGTTGTAGAAGGAGTTTGTTGAAAGAGGGAGATTGTATGTTCTAATCATTGTTTTTTCACTAATGTTAAACCTACTATTTGTTGGTAAGATAATTGCTTATATGATTTAAGTACTATCACTTAGTTGATTGATGAAGAAGATTTGATCAAAGATGTAACAATAGCACCTAGAGGAAAAGGTTGAGTTATGATTATGTAATGAAGTATAAGAATCAATTAAGATAGTGATGAAACAATGTATTGATAATCTACTTAAGGTTATGAAGGTTGGTTACACTAAAAAATCTTAGAAGAACAAGTTACACAAAATTTGTCTACCAAGCTTGACCAAGTGGATAGTAGGAGCTGAGCAAAGATAACGCAAGCTGAGCAAAAAATTAGTTGAAGCCAAGAAAAAGTTCATTCTAGTGTATGTCAAGCAAGACACTGTATGTCGAGTAAAGTTTAGTTGATGCCAAGCACTAGTAAACTTTAATTTGTGTTGAGTAATTTTGTAGTGGATGTTGAGCAATGCAGTATATGCTGAGCATTAGAAGCAAGATAATGTCAAGCTACTACATTATTTAAAATATTGTACATTCGATGAATCTGATGTGACAAGTTTATTTTCTTAGAATTTTGTGAACCAGGTGGAAGATAAGGTTGATGAGGTGGAGGCACAAACTTCAAGGTAAATTGTTTTTAGATGAATTTAAAGAGGATTCTAGGAGAAGTTTCTAGAAGAGAGATGGAATGTGAGATAGATTCATTGTATCCTACCAAATCCATCCTAACCCTAAATTGGATGATGGAAAATGAGTGGAAAAATATCTTAATTTCCTATTTATAGGAATGGTTGGTCATGAAGCAAAGAGAGTTGGATGCGAGAGCCTAAGGAAGATAAGGAGTCAAGGGCTCTACTTTATCGAGTGACCTAAGAGAAGAGATTGCATTGGCATGCTAATCAAGGAGGCTTAAGGAGATGAATGATTGAAGGATGAACAAGCTATCAGAGCTGTAAAGTATGAAGGCCAAGCATAATTGAAGACTAAACAATGATCTATAATCTACAAATGAAGTTGCAAGTTGTATCAGATCAAGCCTTATTGTTACTCTCTAACAATTGTATCAGTTTAGGCTAAATCCTTTGGATTAAGGTTAACCCAATAGTCATTTGTAAATCCTTTAATCAAGTGACATTCCAATTGAATGGTGTAAAGTCCTCTAACAAGGCTTACTCCTAACAAAGTGATTGAAATCCTTTAAAAGGGTCACATTTAACAATGTGTATTGTAACCTTTAACAGGGTTGGCCTTTCATAGGGCATCGCTTCAGAAGAGTGAAAAAGGAGTAGCATTTACTGGTGGTTTTTTCCAAATTGGGTTTTCACATAAATCATTGTGTCAAGTGTATTGATGAATCTGTTATGTTCATGTTTACATTTTTGCAAGTTGATTTAACAGTAACCGACAAGTTTTAAGTGATTGCATAATCTTGAGGATGCATGCATAAGTATAAATGTTTTATGGGTTCACTAATCTATGAAAAGTTTTAGTTATACATCTAGACCTTGGATAACTGATTCACCCCTCCCCCTCTTAGTTATTGTAAAAGTTTTCTAACAAGGCATAGCTAAGGAAATGAAAGCTAGTGGTCAGTCATAGATCTTAATTGCCAAACCACTTGCAATTGAAAGTGGACCTTCTATAGGAGTGATAGTTGCAGTGTCATAAGTGCAATCACTTATTGCACCTTAGATAGTGGCAGTGTCATAAGTGCAATCACTTATTGCACCTTACATAGTAGTAACATCATCTACTACATTTGAATAAGAAGTTAGTATAACAAAAGTTTAACCAACCACAATAATATTTTAGAGAAGATCAACACAAAGTACCTATGTAGCAACACCAATTGAGATAAAACAAGAAAAGAATGACTCATAAAAGCCAAAAAGAGTAAAAAAGTTAGCTACTAGACTTGGCAAAAGGGAGAAAACAATTTTCATCTACATTGGAAAATAAAAGAGGTTAGAGAAGCAAGAGTGGTAGCCAATTAAGAAAATGAGAGGAAAAATTTCATCTCTGCGAGATCAATCAAGATTTGAAATAGAAAAAGATAAACCAGAAGAAACTAATGAGAGTAAGAAGAAATGAAAGCCTAAGATTGAGAATATGAACAACATGATTATAAATGAAGGCAATCTCACCAAGTTAAATAGATTTTATAATCTATATAACAATTTTCAAAAGTTGTGATTAAAGAATGCTATAATTAGATATATGAGATTGTTTAATCAAAATTTTATGAAAATTGATTGAAAAATACTAGATGACCTATACAAGAAGTTGAAGAATAAAAAGAAGAAAGTTAGGGAACAAGACAAAGCAATAAGAGAAAGAATTATCAGAAAACTTTGTGAAACAGAAAGTGAATAACATTATGGGAGAATCATGAAGAGCCTAGAACCATTATTGGGAAATAATACAAGGGAAATTATGATTATGGGAGGAAATTATGAACAAGTGAACAAGGAAACATAAGAAGCAGTGATAAAAGTGATGATAGAGTTCAAGGACAATGCACCACAAACTCACATAGACACCCCTAGAACAAAAGAGAAATAAGATAAGGATAAATAAACCATAATGCCTATGGACACCACAATTGACATTGTGACATAAGAAGAGGTAGGAAATTAATTAGACACATCTATACCTACAATAGAGGAGAGATTCTAGAAAACAAGGTAACTCAAACCTTGGATGCACCTGGTTAGATAGTCATGCCACATCAAGGAAGGTTGACGATAGGGGGAGTAGTCATAACATTGGACACCAATGAAGATCCCTTTGCAAATATTTTAGCATATCCTTTTAGTACACAATCACAACTAATTCTTATAATTTTGGCAACATAAAATACTGTTGATTATTCTAGCTCAAGCTTAGATGAAGAAGAAAGTAAGGAAAAAGGAAAGACAAAAGAAAAAGGAGAGGATAACGTAGAAAAGGAGAAGGAAATGATTGATCACATGACTAGCTCCACAACATTGAAACCAATCTTGGGAGGCCACAAATAAGAATAAAGAGGTAGAAAAGACCAAGTTAGAGGTAGGAGGATAGAAAGATCATAGTCAAACCCTAGGCTACAGTTGGTTATACCAACCAAGGAACCAAGCAAAGAAACTCCAAGTTCATCAAAGTCTCCATTATTAGAATGGTTTCTAGCAAACATGATGAGAAACATAGGTAATGTAGAAATTTTAAATGTTTGCTCAACTTTAAACATTTTCCACAAGCAAGATCATTGAGGAGAGCAAGGCAACAAAGATTCAAGGGACTCTTGAAAAAATGACAAGTAAAATTTAAAGGTGGTAGTTATACAAATTAATGAGAGTGACCCACAAAAAAAATGACAAACAGGGTAATGGAAGAATTTGAAAATCAATTCACGACATTACTAGAAGTTTCTACTGTGAAAGCCCAAGCCAAACATGATGCAAACTTATCTTTAGCAAGTTATGTGATAATGCCATGGATGATTTAGAAAACATAGATACATACATAAAAGAATTGAGAAGGTGTGTACATGAAGGAAAAAAGGTAAATGAGAAATGTGCTTTGTCACATGATTATATTCAAATCTTTATGTCACAAATTAGAGTGAAAGAAAATGAATTGAAAAGTGTGACCAGTGAGCTAAAAGATACAAATGCTCAAGTCATTGACTTGGAGAAAAGAATTTTCAAAATACATGATAAGCACAAAATGTTGGAGGCAAGCAAGGAAAATACATTGCAAAGATTTTCTCTATTAAGAAAACATTTATCTTTAAAGATTGATCAAGTGCAAAAATAGTTAGATGATTGTCTGAATGCTAAGCTATCTTATGAAAAATTTACTTATCCAAACTTTCAAGCCACTGAATTAACATCTTATTGTAGAACAAGATTTAGTATGCAAAGAACATTAACAAATAAAGTAAACATTCACAAACCAAAAACTAAATTCACATATATGCTTAGACAAAGAAAGCAAACAAGAAGTGCAAACCTCACAAGATAAAAACACTCCATGCTTTCTTGATTCTGTAGATGTGTCCTTTTGTTGTGGATGTATGCTCAAGATGCTCAAAAGCTTGCTTCAATGGAGATGGGTAATGGCAAAATTGGTAGCTTTGTGAGCTCTCAATTTGGCATTATAAGGGTAAGATTGATGGCTTTGGTTCTCAAAATAGCATGGTAACTTTAGCTCAAAGATTGTTGATGAAATGGCTTGGGATGGGATTCAATTTATAGGCTAAGGGGTAGAGGGATGGAGGGCTTAGATGCAAGGATGGATGAAGGCTTAAGGAGGGCTAGGATGCACTCAAAGGAGAGCACATGGATTGTGCTTGTTTAGCACCAATGGGAAGGTGACACTTGTCACAAGGAGGATGAGTGTGAGAGGGTAGGGTAAAGGGTTGGTTAAAGGCATGATGAGTGGGGTTGAGTATGTAAGAGGGATGTAAGAGGAATGAGTGTGGAAGAGGGAAGAGTGTGGAAGATGGGTGTAAGAGTCATGAGTGGGCTTGTAAGAGTCTTTTATGTTTTCTAAGGGCACTCATGACTTAGTGGTTGGGTTTTTTGAGGGGAGATTTTGGTTTGGATTAGGAAAGTCTTAAACTTGTTTAAGGAATGTGACAACATTAGGGGGTGGATTAGGCTTGGGTTTAGGATTAGATTAGGAGTGTTAGAGATGTGCAAGTGGATGGCATTAATGAGGGTGGGTGAGTTAGTGGCTAAGCTTGGTTAGTATGGGTGGATGGGGTGGATTAGGCTTAAATGGAGGATTAGAGATAGGTTAGGGGTTTTTGAATTTGAGGATTTCATTTATCAAATAGATTTATTTAATAAATGGGGATTTTTGGAATTAGATAGAAGAATAGGATTTAATTGATAAATAATAGATTATTTGATTTATCAATTAGGACTATAGATGATTAATTAAATTAATCAACTAGGGGATGACAAAGGATTAATTAAATAGAAATTTAATTAATAATGCCTTTTTAGATAATTAAATAGGATTACTAAAATAGTGTAATCAAATTTAGGTGTCTACACTTATGGCTTATAGATGCTATAAGTGTATCTAATTAAGTAAAAGATGCATGGAATAAAGACCTAATCAGTTTTAAGAGAAGACTTTTTGATTGCATTACATTGTTAACTAGTCCATCAACATAATAAAATTGAAGGTAGACTTAAAATTTTGACCTATATATAGTTTTTGACTCACATTTTTCATTGATGTCAAAGAGAGAGCCTTTGTATGGAAAATTGTATGTATAAGGAGATATAAGGTATAATGTAAAGGAAAGTGTATATAATGTAAAAGATGGTATATAAATAGAAATGATCCACATTTGGAAAATTTGTATGGCCATGCGAAGAACTTCACATTTTGTAAATTTTACAATTTGGGACTTGACCATTTTTTCCACGTGTTGCCATCAATGCCAAAGGGGGAGATTGTTGGAAGATTGGCTAAGGGGATACTTTAAGGTTGTCATTTATGGTAACATATATACTATATTCAATGAGAATATTCTAGAGTTATGTTTGTGAGAAGACAACTTAGAAAATTGTCTAAGTGTCATGAAGATTAACTATCAGTAGAGACACCTTTTTGATTGGTGCACTTCCCTCAAAATATATTGGCATGCACACACTTGAGGAAAGTTAGTAATGGGTATGAGGATCCTATATCTAAGAGTGCATGTCATGATGAATTATAAGACATAGGCATAAGCAATTTACTAGTTATAGTCATGTACCAGAAGAATGTGATAGAAGCAAGGAAACAATAAATTGTACAAACCAAAATAATTACTTAACTATTATGGGGTGATGTCCTAGATGTTAACCCTAACTTAGAAAAAGTCAATTTTGTGTTTTGGGACATGTGTAAAGACTTGAAGACTGACATGACAAATCAAAACGGTATAAAGGAAATATTTCTATATGTGAAGTTATGTGATGACTATGTCATAGAAATGCAATTTCTATATGATGCAAAATTTATGCTAGAGTAGAGAAAGGGTAGTGTATGTGAAGTTTTGTAAAGAAATATATAAAGGAAAAATCAAATATTAAAGATATCAGCATTGTCAAGAGGTATTCATATCTATACCTTTTGTTTACATAATATATCATTATATATGCATGTTTGAGCAGTGGGTTCATATTGATACTTTTATAATTGCAATACCAAATCCTAACAGGTTTGAAGCTTCTAACAAGGCTTAGTCCTCTAACAAGGACATAGACACTGTAAAAATTTAATAAACTCCTCACAAGGTCAATATATTTCACAAGATACTTTTGATTAGTGGATCATTTTGTGGGTATGTGAATAAAAAGTGTCACACTTCTATAAACCATTATTCTTGAGAATGCCCATGAAAGATAGTAGCTCAAAAGGTGGCTTATAACTCTCTATCTACAACATGCAAAAGCTATGAGATGGTGACTTTGAAATGAACCAAGCTATGCAACCCTTAAAAGGTGCACCATAGAATGAGAGATTCAAAGATGAGAGCAAGAGTGCTAGCATCCACAAATCACAATGAATGCAATACAAATTCAAGATCTAAACTAAATGAAATGCAAGAGCTAACAAAAATAACTAAGTTAAAACATAAATGAAACTAATCTAAAAAGTATGTCATAATGCAAGTAGAATGAGAGCTAAGTTAAAATGCAAGAATGCTCCAAGTCTCCAAAAGCTCCAAAAGCACCTAGAAATCTTGCAGCATAATGTTAGCATGAGAGACCTAAGATTGAGATAATGAGGAGAGATCCCTCCTTTTAAACATAAATGGATGGTAGGGATTAAGAGGAAAAAGAGGCACAATCAAGGGGCAAGAATGCATCTTGACTGATCCATGTGCACAAGCAACTCCACCAATCAAAATCAACAGATAGATTTTGAGAGGGTTTGAAATGTGTGAAGGAGAATTAAAGTTCATTTTTGTATATTTGATGTGCATAAGAGTATCTTTTTCTCTCCCCCTATAGTTACAAATCTGGCACAACCCATGCTTCATGTTTCTTTACCCCCCCTTCAATCACTACATTCACGACCCTCAATCTCGCATTCCTAGCTTGCTACAAAATGTTATAACCACCCCAACACACCGCCCCCCCCCCCCCCCCCATAAGAAAAGATGACACTTAACTCCACACCACCCGCTCATAATTAGCCATGTATTACTTGACTGTATTACTCTATTTCCTCAACCACCTATCTCCAAAATGAATTTCAGCTTCATCCCTTCACTTTCTCCCCCTTGGAGTGAAATTTTTTTTTTACATGGGGCATCCCTACTACCTAAACCCATGAGAAACTAGCGATCATCAGCTAAGGTGATACTGGTCCTACACAGGTGAGAACAACCTCTTGTAAGATGTCTCACCTCTCAAACCTGGGAGAGAGTTGAACCCAAGACCATGGGGAACTAACAAAAACCTCAAGCCAACTCATCTACCTATGCATGCTCCACCATATAGTGAATGTTATTCATGAGAAATAGGTATGACAATGTTGGGCCCTTGTACAAGATTGTTTTTGCATTAATTTTCCACTACATGAGAATGACAATCCATCTGAATCATATAGACAATGGGGCAAACACGACTCCCACACCATCATCAAGCTCAGGAGAAAACCCTTGACTAGGCCCTTGTGCTGATTTGTCAACATTAAATTTATGAAGGTGTCAATTATAATCATATAGGTAAACATCATTATTGATAATGTATTGCACCACTTTCCAACAATCTTTTGGCCATCAATTTTAATTTTAGAGGTAAGATATCTTATAAAGTGATCAAACTTTCCTATATAATAGCCTATCATCTAATAATATATATACATCCACTCTTATTCTTTTTTAAGAAAAAATAGATTTAATTATGAACAATTTTAATTCTCCTAATTAATTATATTATTTTAATCTATTATTATAATTTTAGTAGATTATATATTTAAAAAATGTAAAAATGTTTTCTTAGTTTTATATATATTTATTAAGAATATCAATATATTTATCTTGTAATAAAAATATAACATTTAAAAATAAAAGAAAAAATAATAATCGTTAATAGTATAATTTTATTAATATAAGTATAGATTTTACATGTATCACCATTAAATTCCTCAACTTCAATACCATAATAATACCTACCTCCCTACCTACAACCTATTGTGAGCTTTAAACTATTACAAACATATAATAAAGATCACCATTTTACATCTACCCATATTACATTCATCAGCTTTAGTAGCATCATTACACCTACCCCCCATCTATAACCACCTACAAGCTTTGAGCTATTGCAAAATACAAAAAGATCCCCAAAACAAAAGCGAATGATTTGACACTAAACCACATGCAAACATGAGCAACCCTTGTAGTCACAAGAAAAAACCAATTGATCATCAACTTGACATCCCTCATTATACTTTGCTATCACCGTTGAAATACCAAAAATGGTCATTATTCCTCAAAACTGCAACCAAAATCTGCACCAATCCTTCCTTCCTTCTTAACCATTAACTTCCCAAGAAACCACAAACATTTCCAAAAATAAAGGATGAGACCATCTTACGTGAGTTGCACGCCATTTTTGTAATCTACTATTTAGACCAAGTTTCTGCCTATTCTATTATTTATGTTATTTGAAAAATAGAGCCAAAAATACATTATCCTCCAAAACAACAAACCAAAATTGACCATCAGTCCAATAATTTTCACTACTCACCCCCCCACCCCTCAAAGCATAATGAGCTTTACAATTTTGTCTCCTCTTAGGGATTGCAATCACTAGTGCTCAAACCTCGCCCCTCATAATCTTTTCCTACAATGCAAGATCTGTTGGTCTCAAAATGGTTTTGACATTTGAGTGTTAACACACTTAACCACTTTCTACATAGAAGCTGAGTACACTACATATGCTGAGCTACACTATGTGCCGAGCTAGAATTCCAATAGGTGTCAAGCATTATACAGGTGCCAAGTGATATATAGGTGCTAAGTCACAGTTGATGCCAAGTAAGACTGAATGTAATAGGTGTTGAGCAAACCAGAATCATATATGTGCCGAGCACCAGTAGTCCACTATGTGCCAAGTAATACAGAATCAACATATGAGTTTGTGTCTTCACAAACTCAAATGTAAACCATTTCTTTTTGTGAGTTGACATGGAAGAATCTCGAAGGGATTAAAGGATAAAAATGAATATTTTCATTTTCCTATGCAATCAGCATGCAGCCAATGAGAAAAATGGAGAAGGCATGCAACTAGTAAGAAAAAGTGCAAGGAATAAGTGAGAATTAAAGATTCAATATGGATTGTAGATCCATACCTAACCCTAAGTCTTTGAAAACTTTAAAAGGAGGACAAAAACCCATTGTATGCATGGATGAGAGTAGTGTGTGGGTGAACGATAGCAAAATTCAGTGGGAAGTGTGAAAGACTTAGAAGAATAGAGCATCAATTACATATCCAGTTGATCAGAATAGAACAAGGGCTACAAACAGATATCAGATCTCAGAGGATCAAATTTAGAATGAGCAAAACCAGTGCCTGAAATTAGCAATTGAAGATTGTAAGCAATCAAGTCAAAGATTTCTAATACTCTCTAGTAATTGTATTAGATAGTGAAAATCCTATGATGATAGGTTAGCTTAACAACTATTTTGTAGATCTTTTGAAGAGGTGATTAAATCATTTAATAGGGTGACACTTCATGTAAAGTGTTTGTAAATCCTTTAACAGGGCAGCCCATTAGAAGTGGTCAAACATTATTGCTACAATGATTTTGTGGGTACCATCCCCACCCCAGTTTTACCTTCTTATTCTTGGAGGGTTTCTGGGTTACCAAATCTGGTGTTATGTGTGTTGATGCATGTGTTTACTTTATGTTTATTTAATATGTTTACATGCATGTAGTTTACTTTCAGTTATTTGTTTTAAAGGATTTGAAAAGGTTAAAAGTGTGGTACTTCTGATTCACCCCCCCTCTTAGAAGTACTCTTCCCATTTGAATATTCCAACAATTGGTATCAGAGCCAAGGTACTCACAAGGATAACCCTAACAACTTAAAGAAACAATCTAAAGATGGAAGTCTTCAAACTTGGGAAGATCATAGACAATCAAGTGATTGATGTGCACCTCACTCTACACAAATTGGAGGAAGCCAAAGAAGAATTAAGAAATCCCTTGAAAAGAAAGAAGGATATAGCCATAACTGAAAATGACACACACTACAAGGAGATTGACACCACACAAGTGTTTTCTAATGGAGATTCTAAGGAATTAGATGCAGCAATAGCATAATTGATGGAGAAGAATAGAGCTTAAGCAGAAGAAATCGGAATGCTCAAGCTTGAACAAGAATCACAAGCCATAATGCTCTACAAGGTGGCTGAATAGAAGAAAAGAGCCATTGAAAACAAGGCTATGATAGAAGGTGACGAGAAATCTTACCAATAAACTAGAGAAGACAATTGAGTTTGAAAGAATCTCAAACATGCAACTAGACACCTTAAGTCAAATGACGAATGCTCGTGGGTAAAAGCACAAACTTGTGTCACCTTTTATAAAGAAATAGGATATTAGAATGTGACAGTTCAACATTAATGACAAAAAAAATGGTATTTGTGTTTAAAATATGAAGATGATGTAAACTGATAAAATGTGTAGAATTGGATGAATTTTATACCTATAATTTTTATAACTTTTTTGAGTAAGAATTTATTCATTTTATTTTATTTTGAAGTCCCCTTTTTAACTGTAAAAAATATAGGGTGTAGTTCTTGTCAAACGAGTATATGCAAATCATCTTTTTTTATTTTGATTTGAAAATATCAAAAGAAATTATTATTTTTGATGTATATTTTCTTTGTTATAAGTACTAAAGTTTGACCTTATCAGAATCCAACAATTTTTTCCTCCTGTCAAAACTTCCCTATAAAATCTATACTTTATTGAAAAAAATTACATATTCATGAAGAGGATTCTCTCCTCTAGAGATATATTTAATTTTTTAATTTTTTTGATATGATTTGCTATTTTTTTCTCTTTTTGAGGGAGCGTGTAGTGCCTGCCCCTAGTTCGCATTTTGTTATCATTGCTGAACTCTTTTAGAGCTAGTTTCATGTTGATGGTTAGTAACATTATTATGAGATTATCAGATATTGTGCTATGGATTCAGTTGATATGTGATGAGATTACTTAGACTCTACATTTCATGTATAATTATTGTTTTCAGTGTTTGCAGTTATTAATGATGATTAGTAAGATGATTTATTATCATATGTGTTTTCTTATGGATACTTACCCCATACTTGCATGTGTATGGTGTGCATGTTTGCATTGTGTGTTTGCTTTTGTATGGTGTGTCTGATGTGGTTAAGGAAGGGAGTCGTAGTCACCTGCTAGTCGGGATCTACACGATGCACCACTTCCTGCCATTGCCTGTTTAGTTTAGTATATATTGTGCTTGTACATGCATGGTTTTTATGCAGGTTGCAGGTACCGGGTATCGACTTTCCTGAATTGCCAGAATGAGCGTACCCTATCACATTATCTCAATGATAAAAGAAGGGAGATAAATTTTCAAGTCCAAATCCCAACCCTTTAAGCCATTTGTTCTAATTGATTAAGACAAGTATCTAAGTTGAGTACCCTCTGAATGCGTCAGATGATGTAATTCGTGATATAAACCCCTTGATTTGATTTGTATGTATTTTGGCTATGATGGGTTTTTCGTATTTTTACCTTTGTGAGTCTTTGGAGTATTTTCTATTAATTAAGCCTAATTAAAAGATTTAATTAATGGTTTAAGTAAATAAAAAATTAATATGATATTTTAATATTTATTTTATTTAATTAATTAGAAGATTAATTAAATTAAATAATTAAATTTGAAAATAAAATAATTAAATTGAAAGATAAAAGTTATAATATTAAATTTGGAATGTGACAATATTTATAATATATTTGGAGCTCATTTTTAAATAAATGAGTAAATAATATTATTATTAAAGCTAATAAATATTTTAGCAATTAAGTTTTGGAAAATAAAATTTAAAAGTGAAAAATATATTTAAATTATTAAAAGATTCTAGATTTCATGTGCTTAAAATATAAATATATTAAGATTGAAAAGTGGAGATATTAAAGTTTGTGCATGAGACTTAATAAATAAAGTAAATTGGAGTTATAAGCTTGCATGAGAATTAACATGTGTCAAAAACACGAGGGTTAGTGCATCAATTAAGCACAAGGTGTCTACAACTCTATGACTCATCAAAAAGGTTGGAAAAGACCCATGCTTAGTTGGTGACACCTTTCAGCAGTTTCAAAAAGCATACCAAAGGTTTCTTGAGAGCTCTTTATATTCAGGCATTCATAGAAGCTTAGATATAACGTGGAGAGCAATTGGGGAATAGAAGCTACAAGCTACAAGTTTAAAATGGAAGCTTCAAAGCTTACATGCATTGGAGAAGATTCATATACTCATATATTTTCTACTTGCTTCTATGCTCCTTCTTGCACTTCTAATCACTTGGAGGATTCGATCGGCTTGGATTCTTGGAAGAATTGCGAATGATGGAGAAGGAAGAGATTTTCTATGGACTTCTGAAGCATGACAAATTAGCATCAGTGTCTAGGTGCACTCGTCATATTCTCATATTCCCTTTGCACTCTTTCTCTTCTTGTCTTCATCATATCTGTTTTATGTGTCTGAATACTCTCTGTGATTGAATCTACAATTAAATTGGAATCTAGATATGTATGGTTGCAAAAAAAATAATAGAAAAATCTTAGATCCAATTAAGGAAGAAATTAGATCTAAACGGATCTGGGTTCGAATTAGAATCAAATTGAAATAGATTTGAAAATGGATTCAAGATTTATGGCCAAATCCATCAGTGAAATTATTGGATAAATTTAAAAAACAATTACATTTTAAGAGAAAATTTTTAATTCATCACAAATTGTCCTGTCGCTGCCCCTTGGATAGACCCGAACTCAGTCATTCATAACTTTTTATCGTGATTGAATTTATTCGATCACTCCAGTCAGAATCGGCGCAACTTGGCCCTCTCCAACATATTTTAATTTTAGCTCGATCCAATGGTTCATTAGGGAGATATGACCGTCGTATTGAGACTGTTTTATTCAAGGATAAATATTTCTCCATTTTCCATAACCAAGAATTCTTTATGCTTAAACTTCACAAAAATAGTATATATCAAAACATGAAATGAATTAAAGATATTATTGTAATCTTTCCTTATTAGAATCTTATTAATATGCATTAGTTTTATTTGATTTATTATCTAATCTAATTAAATCAAATTTAATTAAGATTAGTTTATAGTAGAAGAAGTGTAATTAATTATTAGTCAATTTAAGTAAATGGATTTTCAAGTGAGGAAAAATTAGAAGAGAAGAGATTAATGATTTAGTTGTTATTCATTGATTGGTTCGAATATCAATCATTATAATTGAATATTGAAATTATCAATGGGTTTATTATTTATTGATAATTGTTAAGGTTAGCAATATTAATGAATGATAAGTATAGTTAGTATAACTATTAATTAATTCAATTAAATTCAAATTGAGATTAGTTAATAATTGAAGTATAGCAATAAGTTATAGATCAATAATCGATTTAGACAAAATCTCAGGAGGTATAAGACGTAAGGTTAAAATAGGTATTAGGTAATGAGTTTGAGAGATAGTTAACTTTATATCAGTTGGAATACATCGAAAAATATGGAAGTTTCTATAGAACGAGTGATAATAGCTTTGGATGAGTTTATTATTTATTAATGTTGGTTGGATCTAACAAACTATTAATAAATAATAGTATAAATGGTTTAATTAGTTATCAACTAATCCGATTAGAGTTAATCTAGTGAAGATTATTTAATGATTAAAGTTTTGTAAAAGATATTAGTTTTTGGATTTGAAGTATAATTGATTTTTAATCATTTGATATTCATTGAGTTGATATTTTAACTATGATATTAATAATTAAGTTATGCGATAGAGTTTTAACTTGAAATGATTATTATTAATACGAAATCGTTAAGAAAGATGAATGTAGTCATTATAGATAAGATTCCCAACATAGCTTGTTATTAAATATTAACAAGTTATTATTATTGAACTATGAATATGAATATTTGTGTACTAGATTATAGTTGATCTTAATCTTACAGAATTCTAGTTAGTTATTAGTCAACTGATATTAATTGGAACAATGCTATGGTTATGCAACTATTAATTAAATCAATTAACTAAAGTTAATTAGATTTAATTAATAATTAAATTATGTAATAGAGATTTAATTGATATAATTCTTAAACAAGGTTGTTAAAATATTGGTATCAAAAGTTGGTAAGTCTTATGACTTGAATTATGATTTTAGATATTTTAATGGTGAAGACTTAGTAACATATAATTAAATATTAGGTCATGGAATTGTGTACCTAAGTTAATTGGTAGATTTAATTGATCATTTTAATAAAGTTATAATCTTTCTATTCGAAGATTGATAATTGGTTCTTTTATAAATGAATAATGATCCTTTGATTATGTTGAAAAGTTGAATTAATGATAAGGAAGAGTTATTCAATTAGTAACTTTGATCTTAGCAAATAAAGTGAATGATTTAATTAAAGGCCAATAAGTAAATCCTTATCCTTAAGTTATTCTTAGAATGTAATTCTTAATAATGGAAGGATAATGCTATCGGGGAACAAATGGGTTGACTTGTAGGTCAAATGATGAAACTTAAGACACTTGAAAATATACTTGCAAACAGAAAACTGGAAACCTCTACACTTGATTCAACTATGTGAATTTAGTAAACCAAAACATGTGTTTGCATCGTGTATTCTATATGCTTCTTGTTTTGGGTTTTGGGTTATCTAATGTTAACCAGTCTTAGGTTGTTACCAGAGGCTTAGGGGTTATGAGATGTGATGGTATGTTGATCTTATTTGGTCTCAATTTTTATAAGCCCAACCATGGTAATGTGGTCGTATGCTCTATGAAATGTTTGTATTTGTTCATCAGTCTTCTTGTGTGAAGCTGAGATGTATGTGTATGAGATACCTGAGCTAATCATTTTTGAGTCATCGATCAGTTATCCTTGGATTATTTTCTAGTCGCCATGATGGGACTGAAATGTGGATTTATTTCTTGATGATGTCATGTTGTGACATGTTTGACTCAACCATTTGGGAGTCTTCGATCAGTATGATTTTGAGATATTCTTGGTTGCTTATTGAGAACCAATGGATATTATGATTTATTTTGAGATATATTTTGGTTATTGAGAACCAATGGATACTTATGATTATCAGTGATGCCTTCAATTGCTAATAGAGAACTGTTGTGGTCATGATTTTCTATGGATGCTTTTCGGATGCTCATGGAGATTTGATGATTCTTATCTTGGAGGTTTGATGATTTTAATTATGGATATTTGATGCTTTTATGCATATTTGATAATTTTATTATGAATTATTTTTTGTGATTTTGAAATTTATGATTCCATAAGCTTAGGGTAGGTAATCTACTTGTAGTGTCGGAAAGTGGCTTGCAATGGGGGTCGGGGCCCTAAGTGTCTGCTAGGGTAACTCATTGTAAGTTTGGTTAATAAGTGATAACATTTACACACTAAATGGGGATTAAATGAACCTAAAAAGATAATTGTTTTGATGTTCTCGCCCATGCCTTGAGTGCTTGTACAGGCTAGGATGGGAGTAGTGAGAACGCATGGTTGCGACTGTGCATTCCGTAGTATGCCTCATCGGTATGAGAGGATACTAGTAACCGCATGAGATCAGTATGGACCCGTGGAGTTTAGCTAACTGCCAGGGTAACTTGTACGTGATAAATGCGATGACACTTTCCCACTTGCAGAGTAGGTTTCCTACATGTCTTTGTGTGCCTTTGGGAATTAGATGTCGATTTTGTGTGTGATTGGAACCTTTGAGTTAGTATACTTTTAGGATTCTTGGACTATAGAGATTTGTGCTATGTGTTATGGATAGCCTGTTTGGGACTTGAGATTATCTCCTCAGCACAGTGGGAGTGGACCACTTAGGTACCACGCAGTCGGGTGGTAGTGTATTTTCCACTCTTATCATTTGAGATTCATTGAGACATCGTAGTTGATGCGTCCTTCGTGATGGTGGATATGTATCCTTTTATTGATTATTAGCATATGTTAGATGGTGTTATCTTATGCTTATATTTGCATGTTAGATTACTTTCTACATATGATGTTGTATATGTTAGGAGTGACATTCCTACTATGTTAATACCGATGATCTCTTCGGTGATTTGGGATGTTACGCACGGAGGGATGGCTAGGGCCCACGATGGTCTAATGATGCTATTAACGGTTGGGAGGAACCGTGCACTTAGTTTATTTTGTTTGATCTTTATGATGGATGTATATGTCTTCTATGATGATGTATCATGTGTTTATCTCTACTTTGATGTATCATGGATTGGAATAGGATGATGTACCTTATTTCACATATGTATATTCTTTTAAGCCTTCATACCCTGTGACATGTACAGTGGATGATTGAGCATTTGGAAATGTAATGTACGAACATTGGACTTATCATTATTATTCATGTGGATGTTGTACTAGATGGATTCATGTATGTTAGTTAGTTTAAATGTAACTCAACATTAAGGGATTCTTAAAGAATGAAATCGGTTATGTATGTTATGTTTACTTTTAGATGGACATTGCTATTACTTCCGTTATTATGTACAAGTTATATGTGGTATTTACTTTCATGTCTTTAAAAAAAAAAAATGTTACCAAGCTTAGTGAAATTCTAGGTTAATTCTTTGAATCCTTTGGCGGGGCATTACAGAGCGTCTTCTGAAATGTTGAAATATCAACTTATAATATTTTGAGATTATAACATATTATAACTAATCTAAACACTCAAAAATTTATATAATGATGATATTGAATCTGAGATCTATAAAAGGGTATTTTTAATTTTTGAAAAAAATTGAATCTTGATAGAGAAATGAGATTTGACCAAAACAAGTTTTGGTATCATAAATGGTGACACAGATATGTGCTTTTACCCTCATCATGAGCTAAACATGAAGGACATTGAGATCACCACCTTAAGAATTCAAAATGAACAATTGCATAATGAATTAAGGAGAGAGAAGGAGATATCAGAAAGCTTCAACAAACTCAATGAGGCTATCAAGTACCTTAAGCAACTACTGAAATCACCAAGGGCTAGTAATGATACTTCAGGACTTGGTTACACCAGCACTGAACAAGGAGAATCATCCAAGACTGCAGAAGAAAGGAGTAACAAAGATAAGAACACTAAACCTACTTGTCATTTCTATGGTAAAAAGGGAAATACCTCTAATGTATGCAGGAGCAAGGATGGCCATTAGCATGATAAGCCTAAAAATGTAAGCTATTGTCACAAGTGCAAAAAGCAAGGACATCAAGCACATGAATGTAGGACTAGGACTATCAGAACACCACAATTTGAGGGTCATTACTACAACTACAAGAAATATGGACATAGAGCTTTTGAGTGCAGATCAAAGCCTATGTGGACACCTAATTAGCTTGCAAGGAGAAACAACCATGCACACCACTACGATTGGGATTACAATACCAGGCAGAGTTGTCATTATTGTCAGAAGTATGGGTATGTTCCTAAGAATTACATAAGAACACACTTCAGAGGGAACTACAACAGGTGGTTGAGTCAAACCACATGTTTCAGTTGCTTGAAGACTGGTCATATCAGCAGGAATTGCCCAACAAGGCCAAAAGTACCCAAGTCAAAAGTCAACAAAGGATAAGAGAAGGTTGATGTGGAACACATCAAAGGGAAAATGAACAAGGCTTGGAAGAAGAAAGATGAGTGCAGCACATCAAATGGAGAGATCACTTCACCCAAGAGGTCAAGTGGTCACATCTCATCTAACTAAGCAAGGATAGGTGTATGGGACTAATATACAAAGTTATATTATACATCAGTCCCTAGACAAAGAAGTACTACAAATAAGAAATTAGCACGAGCAAAGATGCCAAGTCAAATTTTGAAGATACTTCTAAGTTGTCCTCAGATGTCGAGTAAAGCTCAAGTACATGCCAAGTTGCTAGTAGTGGTTGAGTTGATGGTTGATGCCGAGTTGAGAAATGTCAATGGAAGCTTAGTGAAGTGAAAATCTAGTAGAAGTTGAGTGAACAAAATCCAATGGAAGTCGAGTCATGTTGAAACCTTCAAGTGCCAAGTTTATAGCTATATGTACTAAGCATTTAATGCTAGGTTTTGAAAGGTCTAAGGTCAATTTTCGATCATTTTCTCACCACTCAAACGTAGAGCAAAGACAAGAAGAGCGCATAAGAGATCAAAGAACAACATTGAAGCCTTTTGCATGGATTTCAATAGCGATCAAGCACAAATTTTGTCGATCTAAGGTATTCTTCAAGTGCTGAGTTGCGAAGTTTTAAAGTTTAAAACCTTTTAAAACCCTAGTTTTACAAAATGGCTTCTAGCTCTAAGAACCCAAAGCATAAGGAAGGTCATGAGGTCTAATTGGTTAGTAATGAGGTCAAACAACCTGAGTTTAGGCCAATCTTAGAAGTCGCCTATAAAAATGACCCTGTCGGTGCATTGTCCATTATTCCACCCAAAGTTGTCATGGTACAAGATGTTAGGAAGTGTTATAATTGCAAGATCGGTGCAATAGGAGATTTGGAGATTTATCAAGCCTATGATAAATTGTGTGATAACAAGATATTGAAGGATGAATTTCAAATTGTTGAGAAAAAGGGTTTAACCCATGCCCTAGTTTACCCCATAGGTTTTAAAATAGAATGGATAAGAATTGTTCTTAGTAGAATACACAACAGTTGTTTGTGGTTGGAAGAAGGACCAATGAAAATAACAAAGAGGATAGTGCATAGGGTTACGGGCTTTCCAACCCTAGATCAACATAAGACCCTGAGAAGTGACTCAAAAGAGGCAGTTGAAAAGAACACCACGACTAAATGGAATAAAAGGGGCATGACCATCGACACAATCATAGATCCCCTTCTAGATTTTGCAGTGAGAATCATCTCACACAAGTTTTATCAATCTAGCAGATTAAATAGCATACCATGTATTACTGTGGATGTGGCATATAAACTTGTCAAGAAAGATCATACATATGATCTGTCAGAATTGATGTTGCAACAAATTTTGGAGAATCTTGGAGCAATAAGAAGATCCAAAGGTGCTCAATGCAAGTTCGGTTCAATTCTTGTCTACATATTTTTCTATGTTTTGGAAGAATTCCCTTCTTTTGGTAAAATCAATTGGAAATTAGACAAGACAACCATTACCAAAATCAATGAGTATATTGAGCAAATGGGAGACAACTTTGACTCTCTTATGACAAGCTATTTTGAGGATTTTAAGAAATCCATGAAACAGAGATTGAGAATACCAGTTTCCCTAGTGGAACAACATGTCAATGACATCTACTTCTTAGTTGATATTGATAACACCTACATCCAAGCAGCAATTCCAAGGGTGAGATGGCTAAGACCATTAGGTTATGAAATAAATATTGATGAAGCTTCAGTAGCAATCATAGCATTGCTTGTAGAAGAGATTGATAAGGAGGCTCCTCACTTTGGAACATATGATGTCGTGTATTCCAAGGTAGATATGGAACTAAAAACAACCTCCACCTTAAAGAAGAAGGATAAACTAGTGAAGAAGATAAAGAAGAAATTTGGTGTAGAAATTGAAGAAGCAGTAGGTACAGAGGATGTAGATGATGAAGAAGATAAATAGGGACAAGGCCCAATAGAAGTAACTCAAGGCTTAGGTGAAGATGAGGAAGAAGAAGCTGAGGACACACCATCTCAAGCTGAATCAAAGATAAGAAAGGCTAAAGCATAGCTTGTAGCCTAGCCCAAAGACAAGAGGACTACATAAACAACTCAAGCCGAGCCAACACTTGCAACAAGAGCTACCACAAGGGCATCTAATCAAAAGGCCAAAGAGGAAGCCAAAGAAAAAAACAAGGTTACTAAGCAGACAAGTGAAGTGCAAAAGAAAAGAAGGAAATATGTTGCACAACCTGAGTCTAATGAAGAGGAAAGAGCACAATCAGAGGACATCAATTAGTATAAAGTGGTAAGACATCCTCCTAAGTCACACATAGATAAAATCTATGAAAATGTTAAGAATGCAAAATTTTACTAATTTGAAGTGTTAATTTCAAAGAATTAAGTAAAGAAGATATGGATAAGATAGAAGAGTCAGTGTATGCCATGATGGCAGAATTTAAGAATACACCTCTTGAGTTAGACAATACTATGCCTAGGGAGTTATATGAGATTATTGAAAATAAATGGCATTATTGTTTAAAAATGGAGAAAGAAATAAGAGAATCAACACTGGTACAAGTGATGTTTGATTTGACTAGAGGTCAAATAATTAAGGCTAACAAGAAACATGGTGGCAAATTTGCACCAAGGTATGGAACCTTTAGTATCCTACAAAACAAAATTGAAGAAGTTGTCTAGAAATCAATAAGATTATGGAAATCAATATATAACATAATAGATGACAAGGATGGACAAGAAGAGAAGGATGTAGAATAAAATAAGGCTAAGGCTAGTGAGAAGGAGAAAGAAGATAAGACAAAAGAGGAGGAAACAAGAAATGAAAAAGAAAAGAAAGAAGAAAAGATAGATGAAGAGGAGAAAGAAAAAGAGGAGGAGGAGACATAAGAAAGAGATCAAATGGCAACACTTGAGTAGGAGCAACAATAAGACCAAAGTGTGCAAGACACACAATTGCCACCTCCTAGCACTCCTCATGTAACCATCACACCTACAAACACTATAACATTTAAGGATGTTACTGACAAATTATGTCAGAACATCAATCCCCTAACTACAGAAGATCTCAAGAGGATCGTTCACCAATCAACTATACAGGCAAGATTATGCAATAATCCTGTATTGGTGATGTGGATGAGTTACAGAAAGCAGTAGCAGAACCAAAAAGAGACAAGGTGAAATCCCAAGAGCCACCTTCCATCTCTACAACTACTAGTACTCAAATTTTAATGCTTCCACCACCAGTTGCAATAGTTGATACATCAGTAACAGTTGATACCACAATACAGAAGCTGAGTGTAGAGGCAGTAAAACACACAGAGAAAATAGGATAGATTGCTACATCTAATCCTACAATACAGTCAAAAGATACACCTCAAACTATTGTGATTGATCAGGGGAGAACAAATGAGGAAAAGGAGAACAAATCAAAGGAAGAGGGGTTGGTTGCAACAAAAACATTGGTAGAGTTACCAAAAATAGGCACTCCTAAAAAAACTCTTCAAAAGCCGAGCATTGATGCAATACCTTTGCAAATCTCTACACTAGGCTTGAGCTTAACCAAAGTGACCAGGGTACTTCACTTTGGAGACCCTGGGTTAGATGAAGAAATTGTCATACCTTCTTATGACTCAAAGAGTATCACCATTAAGTAGATTACAAAAATGCAGGATGCATTAAATAGAAGGAGAAGACAATAAATACTTAGGAAGGAGTATAAACATAAGTAGGCATTGCATGATATTAAGGACATCTTAATGGATGCCTTCAGCTTGTAGTCACCATATGAGACAAAGCCTATAATGGAACAATTGTTAGATATTGTTGACCAGGTGACAAGTGAATACCAGGAGACACATGTGAAACTCATGGAATGGTTTAAAAGGAAGTTTCAAGGAAAAGTAAATGAGAAAATAGCTAGTGAAATAGCACTATCTCAAGTTGAATTGTCAAAGAAAATTGATAAAGTGAGAAAGATACTTGAAAATATATTCTCACTGTATAGAAAGTTGTGTGACTTTTCATACTTCACACAGGAGACAAGTCAGAGGATCCAGAGCTTGGAGAGAAATCTAAATATTTCAAGCATGCAACTACCAAAAGACCCAGCTCAAAGTGAGAAGCATATTATCCAAATGCTTCACACACAAAAAGAATTAGCTACACTTACAACTAAAGAGGCCAATATTAAGGCCAAATTGATGTAGATACAATCTTCCATAATACCTCACTTGGAGGTACTCCATAAAGAACAAGCCTATGCAGAGACTATTTTAAAGAAAGATCCTAATCTTTCTACAATGGAAGGACTTGTTCATCTTGTTGTAGAGATTTCCATCCAACACAAGTCATTAGAAATTGCTTTGGAAAATTGGGATGCAACTCTTAAAATGATTATGGAGGTAAATAGTACATTTTTGGGAAATATGGTCTTAACCCCTAGTACCCTTTGACATAAGTGTCAAAAAGGGGGAGATACAAAATAAAGGGGAGATTACTAAGTACTAAGTAATTACATTCTTTCATTCTTTTGGAGAATAAAAGGGGAAAGATTGTACATATCTCATGATAGCAAAAAGGGGGAGACATATAAAAGGGAGAGATATGAATAAAAATTTGCAAATGCAGAATAGGTGAAAGTAGAACGGATAGAACAGGGAATAGGGCAAAGGCAAAGAGTATCAGATACATTAAGAAAAAATTTAGCACAAAATTTTGGTTATAGAAATAGAAATGGCACATAAACTCAAGGGGAGTTATAAGAATTTTGAGGTATATTATTCTTTACAAAATTTTGAATAAGTTTTTTGAAATTTTGTATATATGCCGAACAGAATGATTAATATACTCATAAGGTCGGATCAATAATGTTTAGTTAAGTGTTTTTGACACTCATGTCAAAGGGGGAGATTGTTGGTCTCAGAATGGTTTTGACATTTGAGTGTCAACATACTTAACCACTTTCTACATAGAAGTCGAGTACACTACATATGTTGAGCTACAGTATGTGCCAAGCCAAAATTCCAATAGGTGCCAAGTGACTTTAGGTGTTGAGCATTATACAGGTGCCGAGTGATATATAGGTGTCGATTCACAGTTGACGCCAAACAAGACTGAATGTAATAGGTGCCAAGAAAACCAGAATTATATATGTGCTGAGCACCAGTAGTCCAATATGTGCCGAGTAACACAGAATCAACATATGAGTTTGTGTCTTCGCAAACTCAAATGTAAACCATTTTTTTTTGTGAGCCGACATGGAAGAATCTCGAAGGGATTAAAGGATAAGAATGAATATTTTCATTTTCCTATGCAATCAGCATGCAACCAATGAGAAAAATGGAGAAGGCATGCAACAAGTAAGAAAAAGTACAAGGAATAAGCGAGAATTAAAGATTCAATATGGATCATAGATCCATACCTAACCCTAAGTCTTCAAAAACTTTAAAACGAGGATGAAAACCCATTGTATGCATGGATGAGAGTAGTGTATGGGTAAACTATAGTGAAATTTAGTGGGAAGTGTAAAAGACTTAGAGGAATAGAGCAGCAATTACATATCTAGTTGATCAAAATAGAACAAGGGCTATGAACAGATATCAGATCTCAGAGGATAAAATTCATAATGAGTAGAATCAATGCCTGAAATTAGAAATTGAAGATTGTAAGCAATCAGGTCAAAGCTTTCTAATACTCTCTAGCAATTGTATTAGATAGTGAATCCTATGATGATAGGTTAGCTTAACAGCTATTTTGTAGATCCTTTGAAGAGGTGATTAAATCCTTTAACAAGGTGACACTTCATGTAAAGTGTTTGTAAATCCTTTAACTAGGTCACTAGTGACACATTGTAAAGCCTTTAATAGGGCAGACCATCAGAAGTGGTCAAACATTATTGCTGCAGTGATTTTATGGATACCATCCCCACCCCAGTTTTACCTTCTTGTTCCTGGAGGGTTTCTGGGTTACCAAATCTGGTGTTATGTGTGTTGATGCTTGCGTTTACTTTATGTTTATTTAATATGTTTACATGCATGCAGTTTACTTTTAGTAATTTGTTTTAAAGGATTTGAAAAGGTTAAAAATGTGGTACTTTTGATTCACCCCCTCTCTCAGAAGCACTCTTCCCATTTGAATATTCCAACAAGATCATCCTTAACTCTCCTCCAAGAACCCATTTCTTTCTAAACATATTATGGTTTATCTACCCTACCCCGCCACCTTGAGAAAGGCACTAGGTCAAAGCACCTTTCATATTCCTCATCCTCAAAACACTTGCTGATATTAGATCATATTCTTGGGATAACCCACTCCAGGATTGAGTCTAGACTGCCTAACATATCCTCATTAAACAGGGAATTCACAATGCATTTCACTTCATATGTGCTCCCCCTAATTCTAGGATCCATACAAGGATTATCGACAAAATTTTCGGGTTCACCCTTCTTTCGATTTTCCTAGCTTGAAACTAAGGCCCTAGAACAACTAACAAAGCATCAACTGTTGCATACATCTTAGCCCCTTCATGCATGCTTTGTTGATTGGGCCTTTGAAACTTTTTTGTTTCTTCTTAGTATCTAGTGAAAAGGTGGTCTCCATTTTTCTATAATTGTGCTTCAATAACAAATTGCAAACCACACACAACAACTGTAACGCCCCCTTTGGGAACCCAACAGAAATAACCTAACATGACTCAATGTTTAGTGAACTATTTTTTTTTAAGTTTAAAAACCACAATATAACAATGTGGAAGCAATATACACTTACACATCAAGTACACATAAGAAACTACAATTACTGTTTTTCATTCCTCAAGGATTCCTTCACATTGAGTCACGTTAAGAACTTTATAATAATTAGTTTAAGTCTCAAGTACAGTGTCATAATTACAAGGAAATAATAGATACATAATCTCATAAGAAAAATCATAAATACATCTGACACAATATATCTAATGAATAACATCTACTAAACATGTTACAAGGTATGTGAGAATAGATACAAGTACATCCAAATACAAGATACATGTTAACATATATGCATCAACTAAAATAAAGTCTCCAAGATATGAATAAGAATGATAAAGGATACAACTACACCAATGGGCATCCAACATCCACAAATCTGAGGGGGACCCAAATGGTAAGACACTACCTCTAGACTGCGTGGTCACCTAGTTAGGCTCCCACTCTCACTATGCAAAGAAGATAATGAATGATCCACCAATGGCTAATCAATCATAAAGAAATCCTAGGCAAGTAATCCTGATAGCCAAAACTACCTAAAGGTAACAGTATAATTAAAATCGAAAGGATACCCAACCAATACCTATTAGAGTAATAAGATATTGCCTTATTAATTAAATTATTTTGATGTAATTATTAAGTCACTTATTATCTCTAGTTTACTTAAGGTAAAATTTAGGCATATAATAATTGATTCTTTTTTTAAATTGTTATTATGCAACTTAGGATATTTACCTGTTAGGGTTGTGATCTCCTTTATAAGGATGATCTCTTCTTGTAATTTATTAATTCAATTTTAATAATAGCAATTTCTCTTTTTGCTCATCAAGAATGTCTCATCTATGGATCTGACAATTCTCGCCTCCATAGCTTTTTGTTTCTCTCTTCTATGACAAGTGTTTGCATGCAGGTGATTCTTGGGAGCTGTAGGGTTGATCTTTCATCAACTTCAACATGGAATCAGAGCTTTAGACCTTCATGCTCCTATTCTGTTTATGAGAGATTTGGCTTCGCTTTCAGATCTGTGTTTTTTCTTTTAGAGAATTTCATTTTTAAGAGTATTTTTGTATTGAATATGAGAGTCACTGATTTTCGGTGCACTTTGAGCCCAAACAGACACACCATTGAGCTCAAAGCACCCAAAATCTTTATTTTAATATAAAATATGTCCAATTTGGACATAGTTGGAATTTGAGGCTTAAAAAATTGCTCCTAGATTGGGCACATTTCCTGTATTGAATCTAAGAGTCATTGATTTTCGTTGCACTTTGAGCCCAAACGGACATCACCACTGAGCTCAAAGCACCCAAAATCCTTATTTTAATATAAAATTTGTCCAATTTGGACATAGTTGAAATTTGAGGCTTAAAAATTGCTCCTAGATTGGGCACATTTCTTGAGGTGGTGATTTTCTATTTTGGCACACTTCCCAAGGCAATGATTTCTTTTTTGGCATGTTTCTTGAGGCGGCAATTTTTTATTTTTTGTACAAATCAAGATTTTTGGATCGAAAATCAAGATTTTTTGGCATGTTTCCCGAGGTAGTGCTTTTCTAATTTTTCTCATGCAAATCAAGAATTTTCAACGTGCAAATCAAGAATTTTTGTAAGAAAATTAAACTTTTTTGGCATGCAAATCAAGGTTTTTTGTTCAAAATGAGATTTTGCACGCTTCTCGAGCCATCAATTTTGTGATTTTTAGGTACAAAATCAAGATTTTTCATGCAAATCAAGATTTTTGGTACAAAAATGAGACACTTTTAGTACAAAATTAACACGCTTCCTGAGGTAATTTCAAGTACTGGTGGGCACGCTTCTCAGTGTATTCTAGCATGGATCCCAAGGCAACAATTTTTTTTTGCTTTTCCATTGCTTTTTTGACCTACGTATGGTTTTTTGGCCATAACTTACTCATCCAAACTCCATTTTTTATAAATGAAATATCGTCAAAAAGCTAGTTCTGAGCCCGTCATGATGCTACAATTTATTTAGGATTTTGATATTTTTTGGTTGTTGATCTATGTAGTTAATGTTAGAGGTTTTGTTTTGCACTCCAGGAGACATATTTTGAGACATTCTATTTTATAGATTATGCCATTAAGTTTTTTGCTTTTCTGCATTCTAATGGATATCTTAGTTGTTTCAGGTTTGGGGATTGATTTTTTTGTTTTAAATAATTTTTCATGGGTTATACTATCTATTGTATCAACCTTATGTCTCTTTTGATCTTTTTTGACATCTTTTTGTAGTATTTTTGCAAACACACTAAGATAAAGTGTCACTCTATTGCATTTTAGGATCTTGCACATCTTTGTGTTTTGTTGTACTTTGCACTACATTATAAAGTACCTTGGGGGGTTTTATGTTAGCCATATTTACCATCTTCTTTTGTTAAGTGATTTTTCCTTCCATGACATTAGTCTCATGATGTATCGATAACACATGCCAATATATGTATTTGTACTTCTTTTGCACTCTTGATGTTCCTAGTTCTTCTTTCTGCAGGAGACATTGCATTCAATTTTAGTGTCCATGTCTTACCTCTCAACATTATTGGGGGGTTATGTTGGTTCTATTTCTTTCTTGGTTTGATGGAGTGAGCTATGTATTCAGTATTTGATCCTATGTACTAGGCGATTGCAGTGGTTGGATACCTATGCATTTCGGTGAGATGGATCATTTACTATATAGACATTCTTTCATTTCTATTTTTGGAGGCCATGAAGATACCTTCCATCTTTGATTGATCAGCTCTTTAGACTTAGTCTTCTCTACCTAGTCATGTTCTATACAATGGAGGTTCTTTATATCAGTAGTTTGGCAGTGTTTGTTGCTTAATGCTTCAGTGGTGTTCTTCATGATAATCCTTTTTTTCCTATCTTCTGGAACATTCTTTCCATCTCTTTTTGGAGTAGGGTTTTTCCCATGTGGTTATCTCTATTTTTCCTCTTTTCAGAGATTTGGTTGTGCTTGGGTACCTCATCAAGCCTTGTTTCCGGGACCCAAATTTACTTTTAGTAGTAGTTTCTTGGTTTTTAACTACTCCCTAAGTTTATCTTAAGGGAGGGTGTTAGAGTTATAAGATATAGCCTTATTAATTAAATCATTTTGATTTAATTATTAAGTCACTTATTCTCTCTAGTTTACTTGTAATTCCTACCCCTAGTTAACTTTTCACATTGTATTTCCGAATTCTTTTAGGCCAGTTTGATGGTGATGTTTTATGATTATCAATACTTGGCTACTAGATTTGATTAAATGTTATTTCATACTCATTTGATATATGTATGAGTTGCTTAGTTATTTCATGTGTTCAAGACTATTTCTATGATAATACATGTATGTTTAGTTAGTGATTTTAGTTATTTCATGATGATAGTTAGATGGATTATTTATATGTGTTTTCTATGGATACTTACCCCATACTTGCATGTGTATGGTGTACCTGTATGTTTTATTTTATTTATGATTTTTTCTGACATGGTTGAGGGAGGGAGTTGTAGTCACTTGCTATCTAGGATCTACACAAAGTACCATTTCCCACCATTTCCTATTTAGTTTAGATTATACGTGTATGTACATGTGTGGATTTTATGCAGATTGTAGGTACCAGGTATTAACTTCCCCAAATCACCAGGATGAGCATACCCTATCGCAGTAACTTAATGGTAAAAGGGAAGAGATAAATTCTTGAGTCCAAATCCTAATCTTAAACCATTTTTCCTAAAAAGTAGGGCAAGTATAATGAGTTGTTTACCTTCTGAATTTGTCAAGTGACATAAATTTGTGATTGTAACCCTTGAGTTTGATCTAGTTTTTTGTACTTTATTATGGGTTTTCATATTCAATCTTGTGGGTCTGTGATGATTTTCTGTTATAACTAAATCAAATTAAAAGAGTATTTAATTATTTAATTAATGAAAATTTTATTAAGAAAAATTAATATTTAATTATATTTAATTAATTGAAAAATTAATTAAATAAAAAATATTAAATTTAAAGATGTAGTTAAAATTTTAATTTTGGCGTAATCATATTTATTTAATTTAATAATAAATATTTAGGAGTTTCATTTTAAAAATAAACTCTAAATATCATTATTAGCTAAATTAATAACTATTTTTTTTAAATGTCTCGAGAGTTAATTAAAGAGAAGAAAGAAATTAATTTAATAAAGATATTTTAATTAAATTGCAAGAAGGTTGCACGTGAAATTAAAATATAATAAAATAATAAAACATAAAGGGTTTTTGCATGATTGCATGATCGAAGCCCTAAATTTGGGAAAAACTCTTTATTAGAGAATTAGAGTTCATTTCTTGATAACCGAGATTTAGAGGAGCAATTTCTGAGAAGAAGGGTTTTAGAAAAAGGGGAATTATCTGTGTGCTCTGTGCATTTTTTATTTTTTTAGCATTAGATTTAGGTAGGATCTTGTGGGTTTATTTGTATAGTAGTTTTTTATTCTTCAAATTTTTTTATACTTCGTGTCTACATAAATCTGTATTTTGAATTTTAAAATCGGTTGAAACCCTTGTAAATTTTAATTATTCTTGTTTTTGAGATGATTTGTATATGAGTATTGAAAATTTAGAAACCCTTGTTTTGTTAATTTAATAGAATGATATTTTAATCAAGTAGGTTTTGGGAAAGAAATTGATTTATAAAAATTTAATTGTTTATTTGGGTTTTCCCTATCAGATCTAATTTCACAATTTTTATAAAAATATATAAATAAAAATTAAATTGAGGGGAAGGGGGGGTTTGTTTGTTTTATAAACCAAATTTTTTTTGAAAAAAATATTAATTAGTGGGCGGGGCCACCAACCCCCCACCCACCTTTTTCCCTTGCTACGACACCAGTAACAGAGCTACTGCGCATACAATAGGTACTTCTACTGATGTAGCAGTACACTGCTACGGTCATAGCAAGTTATTGTGGCAACCATATTTTGGCACGCTAATGAGCCTTTAAACACACCGCTTTTTGTTTTTTAATTTATTTAAATTAATTTTAAAAATTATTATTAATATTTTATTAATATTTTTTGAATTAAAGTTTTAAATAGTTTATAATTAATTTAATTAATATTAAATGTTATTTAAGGAATTTAAATTAATCTTTATTATGTTATTAATTAATAATTATGGTTGTTAATAATTAAATATTTTATTAATAAATTGATAATTATTATTTTAATAATTTAATTATTATTATTTAAATTATTTTATAGTATTTAATATATATAGGCATTATTATTTTAATAATTTAATAATTATTATTTAAATTATTTTATAGTATTTAATATATATAGGCATTATTATTTTTAGAAGTTAGGGGTAATGATGTGTTCCAATTTAAAAGTGAAAATGAGTTAAATTGTAAGGGGGATTTTATTTATAAACTTTACTAAAGACAAAAACTTGCCATGAAATGAAAACATGAACCTTTCTATTAACTCAAATTGTGTATTTTCAAAATCAAACAAAAACTATGAAACTACACTGCCAATTGTATGTATTCTTGTGTGTTGGGTTTGGGGTTAACTTAGGGTGTTCACCAGTTTCAAGATGTCTACCAGAGGCTTTGGGGAGTTTGGTTCTATGATGATGTATATACATAATCTTTTATACTTGACCATGGTAATGTGTCACTTTTTGTCTGTGATGAGTCTTGATCATTGTTTGTTAATGTTTTTTAGTTGCTTGTATAAAACTAGGGTGTATGGTACGTTTCCTAATGTAACCTTTGAGTCTTCGATCAATCCTGTTAGGATGATTGTATTGGCGAAATCTATGATTTTGATCAATGATATTTTAGTACTTTCTAGTCACTTGTTTAAGAACTGATGTTTGGTTTATGGTCATATGAGACCTTATGTTTTTACTAAGCTTAGGGTAGGTTGTCTATATGTCATGTTGGGAAGTGGCTTGTGATGGAGGTTGAAGCCCTAAAGAGGTTGCCTGGGTAACCCATTGTAGGTTATTTTAATAAGTGATAACATTTTATTAAATGAGAGTAAAATGAATTAATAAGAGTCATTTTTTTGTAGGTTATTTTAATAAGTGATAACATTTTATTAAATGAGAGTAAAATGAATTAATAAGAATCATTGTTTTTCCTCGACCATGCCTTGAATGTTAGTACAGGCTTGGATGGGAGTAGGGAGGATGTTTGGTTGCGACCTTGCTTCATTAGTATGCCTTATTAGTAGGAAAGGATACTAGTGCTGCATAGGGTTACTAGGGGGTTAGAGTCTAGTGAGGTTGCTAGGGTAACCTTAGAGTTGGCTCATGCGATGACACTTGCCCACTTACATAGTATATTTTTTATGTGTCACTGTTGCCTCTGAGTTTAGATGTCATTTGTGTCTTGGTACCTTGAGTTAGATTGCTTTTAGGTTTTCCTTGACATAGATGTTGATTTTGACTTTTGGGATTGTTATCCTATTTGGGACTTGAGACTATCTCCTTAGTGCGATGGGAGTGGACCATTTAAGTTTCACGAGGTCAGGTGGTAGTGCTTTTACTTTTACCATTGAGATCTGATAGTTTGATGTCGTTGCTGGAGTTCCTTGTTCTATATTATCTTCCATTTTGTTCTTGTGTACTATGATGGATGTTTATACTCTATTGTACTATATTTGATTTCATAGATCTTATGAGATGATGTAATCTTTTTTATGATGTATATTCTTTCAACCTTTCATACCCTGTGACCTATACAATGGATGATTGTGCATTTTGATTATTACCAAGTGGCATTCAAGATAATTGTATATTATTTAAACGAATTCTTAATTGTAGTTATTCTTTAATGTGGATGTGTTATATATTGGTTTTAGTATTAATTAAACTTAAATATGATTGAACGTCATGGGACCCTTAAGAAATGTAATCTATTCTATGGTATGTGTTTATGTGTATGTATTTGATTTCATAGATCTTATGAGATGATGTAATCTTTTTTATGATGTATATTCTTTCAACCTTTCATACCCTGTGACTTGTACAATGGATGATTGTGCATTCTAATTATTACCAAGTGGCATTCAAGATAATTGTATATTATTTAAATGAATTCGTAATTGTAGTTATTCTTTAATGTGGATGTGTTATATATTGGTTTTAGTATTAATTAAACTTAAATATGATTGAATGTCATGGGACCCTTAAGAAATGTAATCTATTCTATGCTATGTGTTTATGTGTATGTTATTACTTCCACTATATTATATCTATTGTTGTTAAGTTATATTAAAAAAAATGTTTGGAAAACTTAGTGAAACTTTAGGTTAATTTCTTTTGGGTTCCCTGGTGAGGCATTACATCTGGTATCAGAGCCTAGTTTCTATATTGGGAGCTCTGGGTATATTGGAATGCCACTAGTTGATAACTAGTTAACTAATACTAAAACTATTATATGTATCTATTACAAACTTGAACACTTGAACTTCAAAACCAAAATATACTTAAACCTAGAAATAGTAAAACTGAATTCAAATCTTGTATTGTATTCAAAACATGTTTCTTATGTGTATGCCTTACAATAGTATGTTCTTATGGTTATTATAGCATCTTGTTGTTCTTGGATATTATTATAGGATGGTATCTAGGACGAGATCTTTAGTTAGAAGTTGTAGCTCAAGCTGTGGTAGAGGTCATGGGTGAGGCAGGGATTTTAGTGTGCATGAGTCTACCCATGAAGGTCATGTTTAAGAGGAGAAAAGGGAAGAGCACCATAGTGAGCATCAAGCCAATTCAAAGGAGGTTGACCTAAGGCAGATGATGAGGACCATTATAGAGCGTCTACCTCCTCCTCGAGGTATAGATCATGAGGGGTCACACAATGCAAGGAATGAGGAGAGACATAGGTCTAGGAGTCCTTGAAGAGACCATCATGGTGACAGAAAAAGGTCAATAGTAGCTACTTAGATGAAGGACCTTCAGAGGTCCAAGATCAAACCCTTCAATGGGTTGGGATCAAGTTATGTGGCCAAGTAGTGGCTCATTACCTTAGATAGATGTTTTGTGATGCATGACTTTGACTTAATGTCAAAGCAAGGTTTTTCATCACCCACCTAGAGCTCTTTGGGGCTAGATGGTGAAACATTGAGGAGAAGAAACTAGGCGTGAACATGAACATTGTTACATGGGAGTTATTCCTTGAGAAATTTCATGAATGCTTCCCACTAGAGGAATGGTACCAGCAGAGGGCAGATGAGTTCCCTAGTCTGAGGTAGTATACTATGATTGTGGCAGATTATGAAGATAAATTCTACGAGCTCATGCCTTATGCTGGAACCAGTGAGAGTTCACCATTGATGGTTCAACGCTTCATTAGAGATCTGATCAACCGTCTTATTGGGGGTGTAAAAGTTTTCCAACCTAAAACCCTCAAGGATGCGATACATCAAGATATCCCAGTAGAGTAGAGCGTTACCTTAGGACATGGTAGTTTTGTGGGAGCACCTATAAAATCAAGGTCCAAAGGTAACCAAGGATTGGGTAGCAATAGGAAGCCTACTTCTTCAGAAGGCGATCAAAAATAGCACCAGGGAGGATCCTATCCTTCAACATGGAGTGGTGGTGATGAGTCACACTCTAGGGATTCTCAACACCCTCAGCGCATTAAGCACAACCAGTATGGCCAGTCATCTTAGAGTACTCATTATTTTGCCAATCGAGGTAGTTTTCAGCAGTCTAGCACACCTAGAATGCAGAGGAGTTTTTTTGGAGAATGTTTTTCAAATGGAAAACATGGGCATAAGTCATCTTATTGTCCTCAATGGAAATCATAGTTCTCAGATCAGAGACCTACAGATTCAAAACCCATAGTTGGAGATATGGGTAGATCACTGAGAGTGCTCCCAGTGGAATCTTATCCTCCTATAGGGAGAAAGGGTCCAATGGGACCCGCACAATGAGTGCTTTAGTTTTGTCTTTCTTGTAGGCTTCCAGGAGTAAGCCTAAGTCTAGGGGGAGTGTATGTAATGCCTATCCCTAGTTGACTTTTCATGTTGTATTGTAAAATTCTTTTAGGCCAGTTTGATGGTTATGTTTTATGATTATCGGTACTTGGTTATCAGATTTGGTTAAATATTATTTCATACTTAGTTGATATATGTGATAAGTTAGTTATTTCATGTGTTCAGGATTATTTCTATGATGATACATGTATGTTCAGTTAGTGATTTTGGTTATTTCATGATGATAGCTAGATGGATTATTTATATGTGTTTTCTATGGATACATACCCCATACTTGCATGTGTATGGTGTACTTGTATATTTTATTTTATGTATGATGTTTTTGATATGGTTGAGGAGGGAGTCATAGTCACCTACTAGTAGGGATTTACACGATGTACCACTTCCCACCATTGCCTGTTTAGTTTTAGATTATATGTGTATGTACATGCATGGATTTTATGCAGATTGCAGGTACCAGGTATTGACTTCCCTGAATTGCCAGGATGAGCGTACCCTATCATAGTATGTCAATGGTAAAATAGAGGAGATAAATTCTTGAGTCCAAATCCTAATCTTAAACCATTTTTCCAAAAAAGTAGCGCAAGTTTATGAGTTGTTTACCTTCCAAATTCATCAAGTGACATAAATTCGTGATTATGACCCTTGAGTTTGATCTAATTTTCTATACTTTATTATGGGTTTTCATATTTAGTCTTGTGGGTTTGTGATAATTTTCTGTTATAATTAAATCAAATTAAAAGAATATTCAACGATTTAATTTAATGAAAATTTTATTAAGAAAATTCAAAATTTAATTATATTTAATTAATTGAAAAATTAAGTAAATAAAAAGGATTAAATTTAAAGATGTAGTTAAAATTCTAATTTTGGCATAATCATATTTATTTAATTTAATAATAAATATTTAGGAGTTTCATTTTTAAAATAAACTCTTTTTTTAAATTATAGGTAATCAACTGAAGCTTTGATTATTTATCATATTATTATTTGTGAACATTAATTATTGTTGTGTTAAGCTTGAGTATTTTCGAACCCAAGACCTCCCCGATGAGAGGCTCACAAGTTACCGTTGTGTTGTAGGCTCTTGCTTGACTCTAAATATTATTATTAACTAAATTAATAAATATTTTATTAAAACATCTCAAGAGTTAATTAAAGAGAAGAAATAATTTAATTTGATAAAGATATTTTAATTAAAATACAAAAAGGTTGCACATGGAAATAAAAATATAATAAAAATAATAAAAGATAAAGGGTTTTCACGTGATTGCATGATTGAAGTCTTAAATTGGGAAAAAATTCTTTATTAGAGATTTAGAGTTCATTTCTTGATAATCGAGATTTGGAGGAGTAATGTATGAGAAGAAGGGTTTCAGAATAAGGGGATTATTTGCGTGCTTTGTGCATTTGTTATTTTTTTAACATCAGATCTAGTTAGAATCTTATGGGTTTATTTGTATAGTAGTTTTTTGTTCTTTGAATTGTTGTATTCATTATGTATGGATAAATCTATATTTAGAGTTTTAAAATTGGGTTAAAACCCTTGTTGTAAATTTTAATTTTTCTTATTTTTTAGATGATCTTTATATGAGTATTGAGAATTAAAAAAACCTCATTCTGTTAATTTAATAGAATGGTATTTTAATTAGGTACGGTTTTGGAAATCAAATCAATTTATAAAATGCAAAATTTAGTTATTTATTCAAGTTTTCCCTACCATATCTAATTTCACAATTTTTATAAAAAAATAAATAAATGAAAATTAAATTGAAGGAGGGGGGGCAAGTTTGTTTGTTTTATAAACCATATTTTTTTAGAAAAATATATATTAATTAGTGGGCAGGGCCACCAACCCCCCACCCACCTTTTTCCCTTGCTACGATGTCGATAGTAGAGTTGCTATGCATACAACAGGTACTTTTGTTGATGCAACAATACACTGTTATGGTCATAGCAGGTCATTGCGGTAATCGTATATTGACATGCTTACAAGCCTTTTAACACATTGCTTTTTGTTTTAATATTTTTCTTTAAAATAATTTTAAAAACTATTATTAATGTTTTATTAATAAATTTTTAAATTAAAATTTTAATGATTTATTAAATATTTATAATTAAAGTTTTAAATAGTTTTTAATTAATATCATTATTAATTAATTAATATTAAATATTATTTAAAGAATTTAAATTAATCTTTATTGTATTATTAATTAGTGATTATGGTTGTTAATAATTGAATATTTTATTAATAAATTGATAATTATTATTTTTAATAATTTAATAATTATTATTTAAATTATTTTATAATATTTAATATAGGCATTATTATTTTTAGAAGTTAGGGGTAATGATGTGTTCTAATTTAAAAGTGAAAATGGGTTAATTTGTAAGGGGGATTTTTTTATAAACTTTACTAAAGTCAAAAAATAGCTATGAAATGAAAACATGAACCTTACTGTTAACTCAAACTGTGCGTTTTCAAAACTAAACAGAAACTATGAAACTGCATTGCCAGTTGTATATCTTCTTGTGTGTTGGTTTTGGGGTTGACTTAGTGTGTTGACCAATTTTGGGATGTCTACAAGAGGCATTAGGGAGTTTGGTTCTATGATGATGTATGTACATGATCTTTTATACCTAACCATGGTAATATGTCATGTGTTGTTTATGATGAGTCTTGATCATTGTTTGTTAACGTTTTCTAGTTGCTTGTATAGAATTAGGGTGTGTGGTGTGTTTTCTTGATATAACCTTTGGGTCTTTTATCAATCCTATAAGGATGATTGTATTGGTGAAATCTATGATTTTGAATAGTGATATTTTAGTACTTTTCAGTTGCTTGTTTAAGAACTAATATTTGGTTTATGGTCGTATGAAACCTTACATTTTTACTAAGCGAAGAGTAGGTTATTTGTATGTCATGTTGGGAAGTGGCTTGCAATGGAGGCCAGAGCCCTAAAGAGGTTGCCAGTGTAACCCATTGTAGGTTATTTTAACAAGTGATAACATTTCATTAAATAAGAGTAAAATGAATTAATAATAGTCATTATTTTTCCTAGCCCATGCCTCAAGTACTAGTACAGGCTAGGATGGGAGTAGGGAGGATGCTTGGTTGTGATCTTGCTTTGTTAGTATGTCTTGTCAATACGAAAGCATACTAGTGTCGCATAGAGTCACTAGGGGGCCAGAGTCTAGTAAGGTTGCCAGGGTAACCTTCAAGTTGGCTCATATGATGACACTTGCCCACTTACATAGTATATTTCCTACATGTCATTATTGCCCCTAGTTTAGATGTCATTTGTGTCTTGGTACCTTGAGTTAGATTGCTTTCAGATTTTCCTTGACCTAGATGTTGATTTTGACTTTTGAGATTTTTATCCTATTTGGGACTTAAGACTATCTCCTCAATGCGGTCAAAGTGGACCATTTAGGTTTCACGAAGTCAGGTGGTAGTGCTTTTTACTTTTACCATTGAGACTCGTCAGTTCAATGTTGTTGCTAGAGTTCCCTGTTCTATATTATCGTTCATTATGTTCTTGTGTACTATGATGGGTGGTTATACCCTATTGCATTGTATTTGATTTCATAGATCTTATGAGATGGTGTAATCTATTTTATGATGTATATTCTTTTAGCCTTTCATATCTTGTGACCTGTACAGTGGATGATTGTGCATTCTGATTATTGTCAAGTGGCATTTGAAATAATTGTATATTATTTAAATAGATTCATAATTGTAGTTATTCTTTAATGTTGATGTGTTATTTATTGGTTTTAGTATTAATTAAACTTAAAGTGATTCAACGTCATGGGACCCTTGAGAAATGTAATATGTTCTATGGTATGTGTTTATGTGTTTGTTATTGCTTCCACTATATTATATTCGTTGTTGTTAAGTTATATTTTTTAAAAAATATCTTTGGCAAACTTAGTGAAACTTTAGGTTAATTTCTTTTGGGTTCCCTGGCGGGGTGTTACATTACTTAAGCTAAACTTTAGGCATACAATAATTAATTATTTTATTAATTATTATTATGCAACCCAGGATATTTACCTGATAAGGTTTTGATCTCCTTTATAACAACGATCTCTCTTTGTAATTTATTAATTTGGTTTTGATAATAGCAATTCCTCTTTTTGCTCATAAAAAATGTCTCATCTATAGATCTGACAATTCTGGCCTCCATAGTTTTTTGCTTCTCTCTTCTGTGATAGGTGTTTGCATGCAGGTGATTCATGTGAGCTATAAGGTTGAGCTTTCATCAACTTCAACAATACCAACACCAGATACCAAGTCAACATACAAATACCAAGTATAAATCAAGTATCAAAAATCAAGAGATAACATCAATAAAAGATTTCCACTCTAAGTCAAAAGTACATTAGAATCGCCAACCACCATCAATGAAAGTAAACAACAACATTAAATACATCCAACAATAAGTACACCACCACAAGTGCATTATCAATAAAAACACCACCACTAAATACACCACCAGAGACAAATATAAAATCTATGGAGGAGACTCAAGCTATATAATATGGAGTGTCATCACATGGTCAAACTACTTGAGCTACCCTAGACTAGTCTCTCATTAGACCTTGGACCCTCAATCATTGAATTACCTTGGAATGGTCACTCTAGATCCTAGACCCTCAATGTGACACATGCAAAACTAGAATACTCTCTCATGAAGATGAGGCAAACCAGTCATACCTCTCACTGAGTATCATTATATAAGCGTTGAAGGCATGAATGAGGCAAAATATCTAATTTATCTTTTTATTATTGTCTAAATATTTTAATTACTATGTTATCACTTGTTACACAACTTACAATGAGTTACCCTGATAGACTCTTTGGGTCCCATCCCCCATTGTAAACCACTCCCATAGACATGCACCATACTACATCCCCAAGACTCACAAATCACAATTGAGTCCCATACCACAAAAGTAATATTTGATCAAATTTGGTTTCTAAATAGGCAACCTAAAAATAACATTGGTTCTCAAAACCCAAGTTCTTGTAAATGCTCATCAAAAGATATTTCATAAAATAAATCTCAATTTGAATCATAAAATACATCATAATATCCAATCAAAGCATTATAAAAGAAATCTCAAAAATGCTTTTGGTGCACATCCTAACTTGGCCAACTAAACGACCCACAAAGAAAACCATCACGAAAATAAACATCACAAGGTTATAAATAGAATTACGAAAACACATAGTTTTCAGCCATATGATTTATTTCTATCATTTTCCATTGTTTAGCTTGGGCCATAAAGATGCGTTTAAAAATAAAGTAAGAATATACCTGTTAATATAAATTGTTAAGCTAATATGTTTATTCAAATCAATTGTATTTAAATGTCAAATCTCTTTGTGCATATAAAATATTATGCAATATCATCATGTTATTAATTTAAAGTCTTAAATCACAAATGATTTAATTGTTAATATAAATGCTTATTATTAGATTAAATATTAATATCAATTTCATTCTTAAAATGTTAATTTGACTTCTATTTAAGTCCAATATTAATATTTACTTCTCCTTTAATTCATAATGCAACTAGAGATAACTCAAACTTGAAATTATAATTATAATTACTTATCTACAATTTCTCTCATAATATTAAATATTCATAATTACATAATTATATATTGAATTCCACTATAACTTCTCTTAAAATATAACTAAATCATAATTATATATTTATTAATTTATAACTCCACCTGCATTAATAAATATATAACAAGTTATAACCCACTAGGAGTTTTAAAAAGAGTTAATATAAAAATCTACTTATAAGAAAATAAGTACTATTTATTTAATTTTCAAAATAAATAAATATTATTATTTTTGAATTTAATTTAATTTTAGTTTCAAAAATGAATATATCATAAAAGTTTATTTTAATAAATAAATCCAAAAATTTAATTTAATTTTTATAAAATAAAAAGAAGTATGCAATTAGTATTTTTGCATGCCTTTGATCTCTCAAATCATGCGACCACAATATACTTAGTTTTCTATCTTTAGTATATTTATTTTCACATTCATGTCTAAGTTTAGTTACAACATGCTTTCCTCTCAATTAATCCTTTGTTTTCCTAATAAATTTTGCAACTAAATTATTTTAGATATAAGAAGAATATTTATCTTTATTTAGAAAATTCATGATAATTACATGGTTCGAATAGAAAATTTAAAGTTGAAACCCTAGTTGTTCAATTTGTTGTTTTCTTCCAATTTTCTATAATCGATTTTTTCGTATATTAGAAAAGATTTTAAAATAATACAATCATAATAATTTTCTAGATTTTTGAACAACTTTTTAGAGTCAAGTTTTCTTAATCAATAAATTTTCATTTTCAAAATCAACAACATAATTCTTTATCCAGAATCAATGCAATAAATTAATAAGCATTATGCAAGCATCTAGGAAGACATGAAGTAAATAGATCTTTCTACAAAATTTTACAATAGGTTCCAAACCGTACCTCAAACCACAGCTAAAATTTGAAAGAATCTGTGAATGCATGCAAATCCAAACCTCCAAAACTTTCAACAATTCTTTTGATCCAATTCTAAATTTTGCTCCCCAAAACCTATGTCCCTCAAATGAACTACCAACCCCCTAATAAATAACCATAACCCTAAGTAGGGTTTATATTCTCCAATATTTGAAAATTCACTAACTTTATTAAAAAATATTAACATTTTGATTGTTTAATCCTTTCCTACACACTTAAAGAACTTTTTAATTAAAACATTCTTTTATTTTCTTTTCCTCCACTTTATTAACTAGTTTAAGCACCATTTAAAGTGTAGTTTATTATTTAAATTAATAATAATAATTAAAACACATTATTTAAATGCAACTCTATTTCAATTATTATGAATTAAATAATTATAAAAAAAAATATATATATATATATTTTTTAATATTTTAATTCTTTTTTTAATGCAAATTCCTAAATTAGACTTTTAAATTAAAGCACATATTTAATTAATTTCAAATTAATTAGATATTATCATATTTTAATTTCTCTTTAACCAATTTTTCAAATTAGACTTCCAAATTAAGTCTTTTAAATTAAAGTAGATATTTAATTAATTAAATATTCTCATATTTTAGTATTTTATTTTTAATCAAATAATATTTAATATCTCTCAATATCATATGATTAACCTAAATGTTATAATTAAACTATTTACCAAATAAATCACATAGTCAAATACACATAAAAGCAACATTACCAAAACTCAAAATTAAGCAACACAAACAAAGATAAACTCATGGATTTAAAAAGGGTGAAAGTCAAATACATGTTCTCCTTCTTAGGAAAAGTAATTAGGCTGTGGTTGGAAATGGACCTTAACATTATCTCCCCATTCTTACCATTGAGTTATTGTGATAGGGCACACTAATCTTGGCAATTTAGAGAAGTCGATGTCTGGCACTTGTAAACCTGTATAAAAGATGAACATGTACATGTGCGTATATATCTGAGCTAAACAAATAATGGTGGAGAGTGGTACATTGTGTAGATGTTAACTAGTAGGTGACTACGACTCCCTCCCTCAACCACATCAGGCACATCAAACATAAATGTAAAACTCACACACACACCATACACATTTAAGTATGGGGTAAGTATAATAGTAAATCCTAAATATAAACAATATCATATTCTAACATGAATATCTTATCATTGTGAGGATTTAATAAACATCTTTCGAAGACATACCATATGACATCGTCATAAAAGTAATTTCATTAAGTAACTAAGAGCAATTAAAGGATCATCGTTGCAAGTAGGAAGTTGTTATAACCTGACATAATCAATTACTCAACATATCAAAGTATTGCATTTCAAATATCAATTAAGGACTAACACATCTATAGAAGAGTCATATACAACTTTAGCAACTAAGTCTATAATAATAGCAAATTAGGGGTATTTAAATTTGTTAGGTGATTATCATTAATTTTCTAAAATAATTTAATTGCAAACTTTATTGGAAAAACAAAAGATTAATTGAGAGGAAAGCATGTTGTAGCTAAACTTATACATGCATGTGAAAATTAATATACTAAATATAGAAAAATAAGTATATTATGGTTGCATGATTTGAGAGATCAAAGACATGCAAAAATACTAATTGCATATTTATTTTTATTTTATAAAAAATATAATTTAATTTTTGAGTTTATTTATTTAATAAATAAATAAATAAATGATTAATTATTTATTTTAGAAATTAAAAAAAATGTTATTTATTTATTTAAGTCTTATTTGAAAAGGTCTGTCTGCATCGTGCTTGATTTGGGGCTTGAATTCTATTAGTCATTCCAGATATTTTCCCAAATACATGTGATTGGAATTAAATTTCTAATTGATTCTACCGAAAAAAATGTTAGGGAGAAAACAATATTATTTTTTTATCAATAAACGGTCAAAGTCTTATGTAATATATTAATAAATAGAAAAAAATATAAATAACTCAGTTCAAATGGGCACTTGTAGGAAAGAACAGGTAAGAAAACCTCTAGTCTTGCCCAGGACCTAAGTTCACTTCAAAGTACATATGTAAAAGGGGCATACCCTAGTTTCAACTTTTGTGAAGGACATTCCTTCTTTATTTCATTACTGCTTTATACATTGTTTTTTATTATACATTACTCTTCTTTGTATGTGGTCAAATGCTTGACTCTTCGATACAGTTGGGATCCTAGAAGAAGCATTCTTTCCTTAGTTTCTTTATTTATAGGATTGATAAGTGATCCACCATTATGAAATCAAAGGCCAAATGTGAAGTCTCTAAACTTATTTATTATACATTTGACATTCTTGAAGAGACATTCCTTTCTAATTTTTTGCAATCCAAAACGACTTCAAACTCATCTTTGAAAGTTAATTCTCAAAATTGATAAATATTGAATTATCACTTATAAAATGTTAGATATTGGAGTGACAAAATCAAATACTGATGTGTGAATTTAGATAATTTTACATGAATAATTTTCCATGTGATTAGCGCTAGGGTGTATTGAAATTAATAGAAGATTATTTTGTTAATTATTTTGTTCTAAAGTTCCTTTAAAATGTATATAAACCAAAGGATGAGTCAAATTATTTTAATTACCTTTTCAACTTAAAGGGTTGATCTGAACCTTCTTAGGTGGGTATACATTATATTCAAAACAAAAAATATATAAAAAGACTGGATGGAAGAGATATTAAAACCTTTTAAGAAACATGCCCGATTCTGGGTGATAAAATCTAATACCTTTGTTTAAAAGACTAAGCTAGTGGTATTGCAAATTCATAGTAACAGTGTCAATGGGTGCAAGGTTGAAGTTAGGTGGTCTTGCTCTGATAACTATTTGGTTTTATTTATAATTTAAAAAAATGATATGAAATATATAAGCTACGAGGTAAGATTTTGAGCAATTCAAATAATCCACCAGAGTGAGAAAAAAAATTTTGAGGGTAGCATTTGATTAGAATTTTGTTTAGATTGAATTTTGATTTTGATTTAAATATCTTCGTAATTGTTTAAAAAAAAAAGTTTCGTAAACATTATTACATGTTAGGTTTATTTCTCTTACGTTCTCAAGCAGGGAGCTACATCCTCATCCAAAAAAACCACTATCTTAAGAAATAACTTACCACAAAACTATGCACCTAAACCTTTATAAACCATTTTCTTGTGAATTGTGCCAATACATGTCAAACATCCCTTCCATAGCTACCAATACTCCAAATTTGTCCTTTGATAAAAAAAAAATCCTCTTTTTGATTATTTTTCCGTATCACTAAGGAATCCAAAGTTCAAAATATCTTTTTTAAAAACTTGGTATCAAATTAATTAAATTGCCAAAATCAATTCATCATTCCTCATCTCCATTATAAAGACGTTACATAAGGCCAATCATAGAAACTACTTACCTAATAAGGATGAATCCTTAGAACCCAATAAAACATCTTCCACCATCAAATCGCTGACGTTGCTAAAGCATATTGACCAATTTGTAAACTTGTCAGCCTCATAATTACCTTACACAATGTGTGACTAGGCTTAAAATCATTAAATCCTTGCAACTTTGTTGTGAAGCTTAATAAGATTTTGTAAAATTTCCATGTTTGTAAATGGCCAAACTTTACAATGGCCAAACTTTAAAGCATTAACTACCACCTTTGACTCCCCTTCCAAGTGGACCCTTTCCCCATTCAATTTTTTTCCCAATTTCATTGCTACGAATGCAACTTGCACCACTGCTTGATTTACCGTCCATTATCTTCTTAGCAACCAAAGCTAAAACATTACTCTTCATATCCCTAGCTATCGCTTCAATCATAGGCATCCCTAGGTTGCCTTTTGAGGCCCTGTCAAAATTTATTTTTATCCAACCCTCCTCATAAGGGAGCCAAGACACATTTCTTCTATCTTCTAGTTTACTGCTATCAACATCCCCTTATCTCTATACCTCACTTGAATGCTTGACCAATGTTTTTGTATAACACTATCCCAAGTTGAGAATATAGTATTAGGAGTCAAATATTTGTTGGCCACACTCACCACCTCTTCAATAGCCAAATTTATCCTCTATTTAATCTATGCTAATGATTCCATCTTATCTCAAAATATCCTTCTATTTCTCTCCTTCCAAATCTCCCACATGGAAATTGATGGGCATATAGTCCACAATTTGAATAAGATTGTTTTGCATGTTCCACATGGTCAATATTGAAATAAGTCTAAAATATATAAACTCTCCTTCAAAATCTCCCATATAGAAATTGAGGAGCATATAGTCCACAATTTGGATAAGATTGCTTTGCATGTTCCACATTGTCAATACTGAAATAAGTCTAAAATCTTGTGGAGTAAAAGACCAATCAAACCCAATTTAGTCCTTAGATCCTACAAACATTCTTGAAAAATTCACATTGGACCAATAAATGATCAACATCCTCACAAAATTTCTCATAGAGCACACACTGAGTTGGCCCTATGAAAACATATTTTTTCCTTCTTTCCCCTATCAAAATATTTTTGTGGATTTCCAACCACGCAAAAGCTCCATCCTTTGGAAATCAGTCCCTATCCCAACAAAGTTTGAGGGGCCAACCATGATTAACCTCATCATTAGCTATTAACTTATAACCTAAATGCACAAAGTATTCTCCACTCTTTGCAACAAACCAAATCAATCTATCTTGCCAACCATTTCTAAAAAAACATTTCTCATAATTTCATGTCCATCATTCAATCCTATATTTGCTAAGTCCTTTCATTCTCATGACTCTCTGAAACTGTCAAATATGTAGCCATATAATCACACACTTTATCACCCATAATATTGACTAAGATATTCTTCACATCCCTCAAATCATCATTAAGAATTAATATCAGGAGGCCACTCCAAGAGTCTATCCAAAAATGGGCACTACATCCATCACCTATCTGCCATGACAAATGATTAATCACCATAAGTCTACTCTCAAGGGTGAAGTTTTACACTATAGAACCTTTAGGGGGATTTTCTATTATGAAGATCCTAGAGTCTTCCTCCAAATATAAATTCTTTACTTTCAAAATCCTAACCCACAATTAGTATGGGTTTGAGTAACTGTCCCACACTAATTTCCCTCACAGAGCCAAATTAATTAGCTTCCATTTCCTCGGGCCAACACCACCACTACCTTTTGATTTGAAAATAGAATCCCAAGCCACCAGTGGGATTTTATCTCCTAATGAGCCCCATTCCAAAAAATATATTTGTCTTTATTGTTCTATATCTCAAAGAACCTTAATTAGAATTTTCAAGAAACTCATAGAATACACTGGGATAGCGAATATGATTGATTGTGACATCAAGATCCTGCTTGCGTAAGAAAACCATTTTTCTTTCTATCCTTCCATCTTTTTGACACAACTATCAATAATATATTTCCAAAGGTTTTCCCTATAAACACCTTCAAGCAAAGGAACCCCCAAATATCTACTAGGAAGAGATCCAATCTTCATCTTCAACAAATTGCAAACTAGTCTTTGCACTCTCTTCTCTGTATTAAAGAAAAAAATTCACTTCTTCCAATTAATAAACTATCTTGAGACCTTGTTGTAGTTATCAAAAGTAGCCCTTATAATGTTTACTTCCTACATCAAAGCCTCACCCATCAGGTAAGTGTCATCAACAAATTGTAAGTGAATCATCGGGTCAATACCTTTGGCAATCTTAATACCTTCCCACAAACCATTATGACCAGCCTATTTAACATTCCTACCCAAAACCTCAGGTAAAATAATAAAAATAAAGGGTGATAAGAGGTCCCCTTTCCTTATACCTATTTTTTCATTTCAAAAAACCTTGAGGAGTGTCATTTACTAAAATAAATATTCTTGAAGAGGAAATAAAGCTATGGATCCAATCACATCAAGCTTTTCCAAAGCCAAACCTTTCGAAGACAATAAGCAAAAATTCATTTATAACATTATCATAAACCTTCTTAATATTCAACTTAGTCATCATACTTGAGGATCTAGCTTTCCTTATCAAATGAAAAACCTCATGCACCACAATGATCCCTTCATGAATAGACTTGTTTGGAGAAAATGGCCATGTTCAACTGAAATCACTACTGATAAAACTTGCTTAAGCCTTTTGGAAATAACCTTGGAGATCACCTTATGTATTGTGTTACACAAAGAAATAGGTCTAAATTCATCAAAGCATTATTTTTTTCCTTTCTTAGGGATCAAAGCTAGGAAAGTGTTGTTGAAATATCTATAACTAAAATCCCATCTTCTAGATTCCTCCACCACTACATACAATTCTTACCCCACAATATGCCATGCCTTCTAGAAGAATAAAGTTGGAAAACCATCAAGCCTAGGAGATTCGTCACTACCCAATTTGAACAATGCAACCTTTACATCTTTTATTGAATTTGACTTCATCGATATCTCATTCTACTCTAGAGAAGAGAAATGAATTGCAGGATACAATCCAAAATTGAATTCTTTGAACGGGAGGCCTCCACATCTTTGCAAATATGTTAGAAAAATATTTTACTACATTGTGATTAATCTAAACCAACTCCACCAAAGTATTGCGACGTTGATCCTTAATAGAAAAAATCTTATTATGGGCCTGCCTAGCTTTCACTAAATTATGAGAAATTTTTTTATTTTTATCCTTTTCACATAACCACAACTCCCTTGAATTCTACTACCAAAAGAGTTCTTCATGAGCTAAAACCTCTTTATATTACTTTGGAAGTGATTTCTCTTTATTAAAAGTATCCTCATTCATGCCATCATCTATGACTTTAGAGTTTAAGGCCTCTAAAAAAGATTCTAAAAGAAAATTATCAACGAACACACTTTTGAAATCTTCCATATTCCACATTTTTATCTATTCTTTAAGAAATTGAAGCTTCTTAAAAAATATGAAGGCTTTATCACTTGTCCTTTTTGAAGTAGAAATCCACCATGATTCCACTTAATCCATAAACTTGTCATCTCTCAACCACAATTTTTGAATTGTTTTAGTAAATAGATTTGTCCCTCCAAAAACTCCTTCAAAATAACCCCTAAACGCCCAATCTGAAAGACATAATTTGATAGTAATAGTTGGAAAGGCTACCACGAGATTGATAGATTTTCTCTGAATTATGAGGTATAACTACCTCTTAAATAATATTCAATGCATCAAATAACTCGGTATGTCTTTAACGCAAATAAAACAAGGTGTACTAACATGCACCCATCAACATGGAATGAATGTGATTATCAGATTTATAACTTAGGAAAGAAACAAATTAATGGTCAACAGACCACCTATTCAACCTTCCTCTACCATAGGGAAATCAAAGGGAAATTAAAGACTTCTATTTGTAAAACATGAGTTCACAAGAACCAATGAATTCATATTACATTCATACACTTGATTCAATACAAGATGATAATAAAAAATGCAAATGAGATAACCAACATATTAAACTCAATCAGAGAAAGAAGTAATTAGACCTACATGTATGATGTAAAATCTCTCTTTATTTCTAAATGCATAGTAAAAACAACACACAAATTCATTTTAATTCTTACATCTTGATCAAGATATTCAACAAATAAAAACATATTAACTTCCCCCCTTTATTCCCTGTTATAATCGACACTTAAGAAAATACTCCCCTCCTGTAGCCAAATTTGACTCTTGGAAAAGAAGAACCCTCTTCCAATGATTTTTATTTGAATAAATAATAACCCCTACCATTCATTCAATTTCTAGATCTCCAAAACAAATTCTTGAAGAGTAATTTTTAATAACTTTTCCACTTCCTGTGTTTATAATGTATAATTCATGAATTAAAACATTAACAAGAAGATACTCAATTAGTTTATTGGAATTTCTTTTGAGATTAATTAAATATTTGTTTTGATGTAATATATTTCAAGATAATGAGTCTCATAACAAATTATCCAAGTGTCACTTACACTATATTTCCTTGTTAGGACAAGAAGTTGCTAGTCTCTCTTGCTATACTTTTACATAGTCGATTGCAACTTTTCAACCCGACCATATATTGTAAATCACTCCTATGAGAATTTAGAAAACATATAACTTTTTTTGAAATATCCAACACTTGAATTTAAAATTATGTACCCCACAATGAGACCCATTTTTTTAGCTTGCTAATTTTATAACAATGTCTCATGTTTATAGAGTTGTCAAAGTTTTCTCTGTAAAGCTGAATGGAAGTGAGCACCGTAAAACACTATGATGTTGTAGGTGTAATCAGAGTCTTTTGGGGATGAATCTAATGGTGATCTAAACAACTATCGTCCTCTTATAGGTAACAAAATTGTTGACTGTCACATTCTAATTAGTAAGGGAATGCTTTCTCTAAACCTTATTATCATTGGATGATTGATTTTTTGCAAAATCCTAGAGTATTCATTATTTCAAAAAATTGATAGATTATATGACTATCAAAGGCCATGAGTTCTTAGTGTGTTCTTATGAAATGTAATAAATAACTCTTTTTTTGGAAAAAATAGAAATTGTACTACCACTATCATTTGAAAATTCACCCTAGTTCACATTGTATTTGTAAAGGCCTTGCACTTGAAAATCTAAACTTAGGAATGTGATTTATTTTCGAATATGAAGCACATAATCTTATAGCTTGAACTTTGAATTGTGAATTTGAACCCACACTCTCAAAACTACTTTTTGAAATTATGAAATTGAACCACTCATTTTGCATTTGTAATATTTGAACTTTGAACAATGAACCTTGAATTTGAGTATTGAGATTTCAACTAAGAGTATTTTGATTTTTGAACCTTGAGTTGTACAGTTCGAGGTTCAAGTTCAATACCTCCTACCAATGTTGTCCCTTTAGAAAGTGTAACTTTCACAAAAACATCATTAATAAAAATAGTATTAAGTATGGAAAATTTGGGAAAATTATTCCATGGGGCTCGGTTTTAAAAGTTTAAAACTTGGGTGACATAAGCAAGCCAACAATTGGCTTTGGCTAGGGACATGGAATAAAAAGGACATAAAGAATTCACTTTATCTTTGGTAGAATACCAATGCATTTATATTAAGGAAAAGAGTCACAATAATGAGCACAGGGACTTGCTAGCAAAGAGGATGGAGGGGAGTAGGGCAAACAATAAGCCAAAACACTTAGACCAAGAGCACCACTAAAACAAGAAGCCAAAGATGAAACTAGGAAAACTAATTTATGCAAAATAAATTTTTCAAAGCTAGAGCCTATTTACAAATATCTATATGTGAGGATATTCACCATAAGAAATGGAGTTAGGAAAAGGCTTACACAAACCCGTTTACTAGTTGCAAGAAAAATTAACCTTTCCAGAATAATGAGTTGCATAGAAATGACACAACCCAACACAATATCCATTTGGAAAACTCTCCATTTTGGCTATTCAAGATGATTATGTGTAGTAACCTTGTGAACCAACACTCATGTCCAAAGAGACACATCTCATCATAGCTTTCTAATTTTTCTTGAGCTCTTTGCATAAAACTTACTAGACAATTTTTAGCCTCTAGATGAAGAAGATAATGCTCTGGTGTCTTCAAGGAAAATACTACATCATTATCAAAAGAAATTCAAACACATGGATTAATCTTGTCATATGGGGAAATTTCAACATTTAAAACAAAAACTACTTCAAAGTCATCTTCAAGATTTGCAACTAGACCAAGTTATGGTCAAAATGGTCAAATTGATCATCTTTGAATGGCTTATTTAATTTAAAAGTCTCATCAATACCAAATTGATCAGCATAAATACTCTTCTTAGTTGGAAAACATGCATCATTAAATTAACCTTCTTGGAGACAAGCTACACACTGAATCTTACAAATGTTCCTAGTCCCAAAGCTGAATGTGTCTTTGTTTGACTAGTTAATTGGATCACTTATTCTCCCATGAAATACATAACAACAATAAAGTCCATCTTGATGTAATTATTTTTCAACCTTGACTACATTGATACTTCTATGCATGAGAGCACATAAACCATAAGCAATGGCTTCTTCTAATAGTTTTGAATGACCCACAAGATGAAGATTTAGATCTTTAGTGTTATCAAGTTGATAGAGAGTATGATATGGGAAGTGTTTACCAAGCATACCTTTTGAGGCTAAAGTAGCCATGTAAGTTGACTTTTTTATAGATTATAACATTGTAAAAATATCTCACATCAATGCTATCATGCATTGTTACAACTATTACAAACTGTAAAGGGTGCTCTTTCTTCTCTTTCATCTTTTTGTCTATTAGATACCACATGTCTTTTTGAGTTTGGGATTGAAAAATTTTAGAGCTTTGCTTCAAATCTTTGACAACATCATGTTTTTGTAATGTTGTTGAGTGGTCTTTCCTTAGGGCGTCTAGTAATGGACCCAACTCTTTCTTTTCAAGTCCTTCTTGCTGGGTATATAAAAAGAGTCCCTTTGAAGTTTTATTTTTACAAGAAGAGGCAATCTCCAAGTTATTTGACAATTCTCAGAGTTGTGAGACTTTAACTAGATCAACAATACTCTCTTTGTTTAGTCTTCAATCTTCCCTCCCAAGTGGATTTTCAAAGTTGAAAGGTTCTTTCCAAAGACATGATTCCATTTCACTTTTAGAACAAGTTTTATTAGAGCTACATAAAATAACCTCATGTGGAAAATAGAAGGATTCCAAAATGTGAATTATTACAATCTTTTAGACAATAAGAATTTCAATTTCAAGTATGAAACTAAAAACTTCATATTCTGGTTGTGTAGAGGTATGAAATTCTTTATCCTTTATACTTGTTGCAACAAGATGATTTTCTAAACTTTCAAAACTAAAGTTCTAGAATTGTGGAAGGGAAATAAAATCAAGTAAACCGTTTTCATTCAAACTCACTAAAGTTTTAGCTTCTTGGTTTTTCTTACCCATTCATGCTTGTGTTTCATGAGGTTGAGATGCTTCTTATTGCACTTTGTGTTCATTCAAGACTAAGTAATTGCAAGAAATGTAACAAGATAAAATTACCAAAGCTTCTTCATCATCAACCTCAAGTTCTTCCTCAAGCTACTATAACCTTTTTCCATGTTCTGGAAGATCCTTCAACTTATGAAAATTGACACACAAACTTCTCCACAAAAGAGAAAATGTGTGGTCATCTTTAAAGTTCAGGTTGGCTTTTACGACATGTAAGATACTTTCTTTGCAATGCTCCCAAAAATCATGTTGCACTTAATCTTTCATCTAAATGATATCGAAAATGGTAGGATTAGGTCTCATCTTCCTTGTGACCTTTCTACTTGCCATGATTATTCAGTAGAATCACCAATCTCCTACACATACAAATAATGTAAAGAATAAGGAACCAAATTTTAGGCACTGATCTTTGTTTCCAAGTCCATAGTAGAGTCGCCACAAATATGTTAGTAAATAGATTTGTCCCTCCAAAAATACCTTCAAAATAACCCCTAAATTCCCAATATGAAAGACACAATCCGATACTAACAGTTGGAAAGGCTATCATGAGATTGATAGCTTTCCTCTAAATTATAAGGTACAACTCCCTCTTAAATGATATTTAATGAGTCAGATAACTTGGTTTGTCTTTAACCCGAAGACATCAAAGTGTAGTAACATTCACCCATTGACATGAAATGAATGTGATTATCAAATTTACAACTTAGGAAAAAAACAAATTAATGGCCTATAGATCATCTATTCATTCTTCCTCTTACCACAAAAAAATCAAAGGGACATCAAAGACTCAGATTTATAAAACTTGAGTGCACAAGACAAATGCAAAGGATGTAAATATAAAACAAATGTTTCTAATTGGTAGTGTACATTATATAAATAGAGGCATCTACAATTGACATATCTCCTTGGAGGTTAAAAAAAACTTAAAACTATAATATTTGATTTAATGCAAGACATCCCACTTCAAGAGATGATTCGAATTGCACAGTTTTTGAATTTTTTTGAAATTGTAAATAGAAATGTAATAGGAGTCTTATTTGGGGCAAGGCATCAAAGATCTGTATGTAAGAAAAAAAAAAGATTAATTCTTAAGAAGAAGTATATATGAGGCAATTTTAGGAAATGTAGAAGTAGTGAATTTCTAGAAGTAATTAAAAGAGACCAGAAATACCTGAAAGTTTTTTGAGCATTTTTTGTGTGTCAACCATACATGCAGCGCTCAAAATCTAGATTCGAGATTTGCAATTCACCAAAAAACTCATTTCAAGCTGGGTACGCCGATAGTTTTAAAAAAAAAAGACAAATTAAAGTGATTGAAAGAATAGCTGAAGTGAATAACTCAACAAATAAAGATGTCAGTTATATTAATATGTTTTTCTCAGACTAAATCAATATTGTTTGATCATGTGAAATTTATGACAATTAAATTTGAAGATCATTTGTAATTGATAGTGTGATTAAAATAAAATGAGTAACAATATGGCTTATATTGACAAGTGCCACTTAGTGGCTTAGTACTTACCTTTAATATTTTAAGTTTTGATTTTGTTTGTAAATTTAGCTTTAATTTAATTTAGTATTTATTTAATACATTAAATATATTAAAAAAAATTTGTTCTATATTTTATAATTATATTGAATGTATTTTTAGATGAGATTCAAATTTAGTTTTAAAATATTTTATTTCTATAATTTTATAATTTAATATTAAATTTTAAATAAAGAAAATCAAATGAACGATTTAATAAAATTTGATATTAGTAGACAATTATCAATATTATAATACATTAATTGTTCAATAAAAATATGAATACAAATAACTAAAAATAGAAAATGATGTTTATTCACCTAATTAAATATCATATATGTACAAGTAAATAAATATAAGAAATAATAATGTATATTAGAATTAACACTTTTATATAATATTTATATGATAATCTTATCAATTATTGAATTTCTTATTTTTTCTTTAATTTATAATTTTTTCTTTAACTTATAAATATCACCGTGGGATCGCTTCTAATAATTAGGGTAAACTATATCATTCAGATAATTTTGGCAATAAGGATGGAGTGAGAGTTAAAATATATTTTATAAAATTTAAAAAACATACAAATTAGCATATAAGACTTGAATTGATTCAACCAATTAAAAGAGAGATAAATAATTTATACATAGTGGAAAGTTAAAAATTTAACATCTATATTTTAGAAACATAATACTTATAATAAAAGATCAAATATTAAAAAAATTGATTGGTCATCACATGCTTATTTAATCACCAGTTAACTTTGATAATCCAAAACATGATACAATAGTACTTAGCCTATCGGCAAGTACTAATAATATGAGAACTTAAACATTGTTTATTTCAAATATTATGAATAACATAGTCATTAGTTAGCCAATTAAAATATAATAATAGGTGGACAATTTAATGATATTTGAACATTTAATAGTTTGTGTTTATTATTAGAATTAGTTAATATTGTAGGTTTTTTTTTCTTGCTTTGCCAAAACATTATATTATGTTTATATCCATTATATGATTGGAAAAGAATGGTTAAAACTGAAAGATGTTTATATTGATAAGTTCAAAGCTCTCATTTTACATTGAAATGATAGATCATTGAGTGTGCTTTGAAACATGGATGCACAAAAAAATAGCATATGGTTAAATTCATAAACAACATAAATAAGATTAGAGTGTTTACACTAGATATTATAAATAGTGTGAATAACTTGGTTGTGCTAATTAAAGTGGAATAATAGTTATACAACTACAATATATTAAAAAAATCACAAGAAATTTATTAATGGTTACAACTGCAAGAAATTTTGACATCAAATTTAGGTAATTGAAAAATATTAATCATTCAATATTAATTATATAAATTAAAATAAAATAATAAGTGAACAACTAAAAGATACTTTAAAATTAGCATAGTCTGCTTACTTTTTTCTAAATTTCTTCAATGTTTTTAATTGAAATTTTTTAATCAAAATAATCTATGAATCAAATTTGATGTAATCTTCAATACTATTGTAAAAATCATAATCAATACTATTTAATGTTTATGTTAAATGTATTATTAAATAGACATCTAAAAAGACGAGAGGCATTTTAAAAAAATAAAGGAATGGGTGCAATATGGACAAATAGATTGCATAGCACTAAAATTTCAACAAAGCTATACAGATTATAAATACATTTAAAAATTAGTTGTGTAGCACAATATATTACTAATTTTTCGCATGCTTCATAATAAAATGTTCTCTGCTAGCAAAGCAGTCTATCAGATCTAAGACTTACATTTTTCATTCAGATTCACAGCTACTAAGCTCATGTGAAATACAAATCCAACAGAAAGTCATATGAATATGCTAGAAAACCATCAACCTAAGCCAATAATCTTTAAAATACTATCCAAAATAGCTGATTAAAGCTGTTGTATCTAATAAATATGAATATTGTAAACAACCATCAAACTAGGCCATTTATCTTCAAAATTTGCCAAAATAGCTGATCAACACTGCTATATCTAATAAAACAAGAAGGGGCACTATACTGATCTAAACCATATTAAAATTGTTCTCCCTCCGAGTTGAAGATCCATTATACAACAAATGCTTCATCAGCACCCTAACAGGAGCTTGTAAACCCTGTTTGCCTGTTTCTATTTCTTTCACTGAGCCATTCATTGATATGTTTCCATCGACGCTGGTATCTTTCCCACTAGATTCGAGACCCTCCATCTTCTACGAGGGCATGTTGGCTGATGGGAGCATGAATATTTTGACCTCAAACTTCTTCTAGTTAAGAAGGAAAGAATTGAAAGATTCTTATTTTAAGGTAACGTTTTCCATGATGCTTAATCGTTTCTTTTTTCGTATTTCTCCTCCGCGCCCCTCAATAAAATCTAGTAGTCCTTTATCTCCATTATAGACCCGCCTCTCTATGACATCAGAGATAATATTTATGGCATTAGATGCAGTAATCATCATTCTTCTTTCTCTCGCACTCCCAACTCTACTGTTAATTGCATAGTGTGTGAGGACAAGCAATGGCAAGCCACCGCATCCTCCATCATGGCCGATAATTGGGCATCTCCATCTTCTCAAGAAAAATAAACCCATTCACAGGATTTTAGCCTCACTTTCTCAAAAGTATGGACCCATCATGCATCTTCAGCTTGGCTTTCGCCCAGTCCTCGTCATCTCCTCTTCCAAACTCACAAAGGAATGTTTTACAGCAAATGACAGAGCCTTGGCTTCGCGTCCACAGATGATTGCAGCAAAGCATTTGGGATATAACTACAAAGTGTTGTCAGGACTACCCTACAATTCATTGTGGCGAGACCTTTGGAAGATGTGCATTGTGGAGATCTTCACTGCCAGCAGAATCGATTCCTTCAAACACGTGTGAATAGAGGAAGTTTCTGCCCTCATGAGTTCCCTCTTTAAGAGTTGTTTAGCACCAGTAAACATGAAATCAAGGCTTTCTGATCTCACATCCAATATAATTGTGTGAATGGTTGCCAGCAAGAGAGTCTCCAAAGGGCTTTATAATTCAAAAGATTTCGAAGAAGGGCTTGAGCTGAAGAAGATGGTGGAAGAAACATTATATTTGTATGGTGTCTTCGGAGTCAAAGATTACCTACCATTTTCTGAAATGGTTTGATCTGCAGGGTCTCATGTCTGCCATGAAAAGACTGCAGAAGAAAAGAGATGCCTTTATGCAGAAATTGGTCAATGAGCACCGTGAGAAATAGGGGATGCAATTGCACTCTTAGGACTTGATTGATCTTCTCATCTTTGTGGTCGACAATCATGAAATTCAATCCAACAATAATGATAATGTGATTAAAGCCACAACCCTTATATGATTTTTGCCCCCATTTCTATTATGATTTTTAAAAGCCCTAAAATGCGGCAGTCGTGATTTTTTCCTTGGTTGCAGTCTCAAATTTTGATTTTTGTTATGCAGAACATGATAACCATAGGTACAGATACATCCGCTATGACCACTGAATGGGCAATGGTGGCTCTTTGACCAGATTCAAGACCCTCCATCAATGAAATCTGCTACATATTCTGGAAACAATGTGATGGTGGAGATATTGGAATGGTTCATTTGCATTGCCATCAATAGAAAAGCCAACTTGGACTCTTAATGGTACACACATCTAGTTGGAATGCACTCAGCCTACACTTAACAACCACTAGTACTCAGCCCACACTCATCTTACCATGTGTGTCTTCTTTCCGACTGTCTAAAATCAATTACCGACAACATTTTTCAATGTGAGACAATTCTTGATTGCAAGCAATCTCATAGGAAAAGCCTATCGGCTAATAAAACTTGAGTGCACAAGAGCCAATAGATTCATATTACATTCACACACTTGACTCGATACAAGGTGATACTCATAAATGCAAATGAGATAACCAATTGATTAAACTCACTCAAAGAACTAATACATTCAGAACTAATTTTGATAATAGCTCCATTAGAATTATTGCGTCACAACTTGGTTGTTGTCACAAGTTCGATGACTGACCATTAGACTTGTCACAATGACAAGGTCGTGACGCAATAATTCCAACAAAACTATCGTTAGAATTTGGTACTAAATATATCCACAAATTCTTATGGTGTAGACTTATAGATTTGATGTAAAATCTTTCTTTATTTATGAATACATAATAAAACAAACAAACCAAAATTAGGCTCTACATGGAGATGAGTCCTCCTAAATTCTCAGGAAAATAAGATAATGATCCGACCCACAAACGGTAAGATCTCAGGTTGACATAATCATATCATATTCAACCACTCACCCCTAAGATGAATCTATATAGTTTTTCAGTAATATTCGAATAGCCTTCTCTATGATTAGTCCAAGTAATATTGCCATTATGTATCTCTACATCAATCAAGCCATTCACACTCACAATTTTTTTGGCTTTTCCCATACCACCCTCTATCCACCCTCTTTTCCTTAGGTGATAAGATAAAATTAAAGTCACCTCCCAACATAAATAACTCCTTTTGAAAGGAGGAAAAAATTGATGTTAATTTTTCCCACAATTATTTCTTCAAATTTGAGTTAATCAGTCCATTTACATTAAAGGCACTAAATTTGCCAAAAGTTGAAATGATGAAAACTCAATCAATTGCCAATTACTACTAGAATCAATTGTCACCATCTTTAAAAAACCTTTTTTTATAGGATATAAAAGCCACCAAAGCCCCCTTAGCCTCCACAAACTCACATTTCTAATTAGAAACTTTTCTCTCAAAACTAATTATACCCTCTAAACCAATTTTTGTCTCCTGAAGGAAAACTAAATCTAGTTGCATTTAATCAAGGCATCTTCTGATCAAACACACTTTGTCAAGGGCATTGTAGCCCCTGACATTCAAAAAAAAAAGGACCTTTACAATGGCCAGGAAAAAGGCATGTACACTTTTCTTGAACTCAACAGTTTGTCTTGGTTTGCTGCACAACCATCAATCACTAACTTCATCTTAATGGTTTTTGGGCCACATTTCTTATTCTCCTTAATATTAGGCTTCTTGACCCTTGGAGGTGTTTGACACATCAAACATTTCTTGACTACATCTAATTGATCTTGAATCCCAATAACATCATTCTCTTCACCATTCTCCATTGACTCATACTCAAACTTGGTAAAAAGATAGTTACCCCCACCGTCTAGCAACCCATCTAGAGAGTTGTCAAGATTCCTTATTGGAGATTTCTAAATATCTTTCAAGGGCCACTCTCCTCCATGCCTTAACAATCTAAATCAATCCCTTGAAGATCCATTTAGTTACACCATTATTTACATTCTGACCCAATTTTAAACTTTTGCCTTCCACATTACAACCAAGCTTATCCACACTATCAACTAGCTTTGGATATGAGTCCAAAATTTGAGAAGGGAGAAGGGAATCCAAACCAATGTGACTCAATATAGAATTTTCCAACTACTTAGGCTTCTCCATCATCTTGTTGACCTCTAGAATTGGGTTACCATTTGCTGCAACAAATAAAGTATAATCTCCATTAAATTGGGACCAAGGAGTTTCTAGCACAACTTGTGTAAATTTGTAACAAGATCCCATTGGGAGTTCTTCATCCATCTTACCTATTTTTGGATACCAACTTGACCATTGATATTTCAAATCCTCCACAAGTACATTATTCCAATCATTGCTCCATTTTTTCCCCTATCATTTCCTCTTCAAAACCTAAGAAGGAAGCAAGATGGGAGTCCGCCAGTTCTAAAATGTCCTTAACCATATTGAGACATTCATTTGCTTCCAAACCTTTTCCTCTATTCTCGTTTGCATGCACAAGAAGCTTATCTACCTCACAATCCTCAACCTATAACTTTTGCCTCCATTTACCATTTTTGGACCCCATTACTATATAATCCGTGAGCTGGTCACATTCTTGCACTTTAACTATAATTTTTGAGACTATTGAAAATTCTCAGAGATCTCCCACTTCCTTATAAGAAATAAAGGATCCCATGCTATTCTCAACAACTTTTAGAGTTTCCTCATCTCTATACTCAAAGGGTAGGTTATAAAACTTTATCCAAACTGCAATCTCTTTAACAATTTCTAATTCTGGATTAAATTTAGGTGTCTTGTCCCAAATATAGACCCCTTTCCCATCTATCAAGTAAGGTCCACTATTAAGAATCCATGGCTAATCCTCCTTCACAGTACACAAAACTAAAAAGTAACCATTCGATAAAGTTTTGAGCTCTAAAGATCTAACCCAATGAGAACCAACTCAATCTTGGTTAAACTAATTGAAGGCCAAAGACCCATCCATTTCATGAAAAAAATATCTCTTTCAAACAAGAGATCAAGGCAACCCACTAAGAATTATCAATCATCAAAGAAGAAGCCCTAACTAATTATAGATCACTTACCTTTGGAGGGTTAGCTACCCCAAAGGGGGCATTTTTTGGGTGCCAAAACTTATACTCAATCTGGTTTAAAATTGAAATCTTTAACTAGCCCTAATGTCTCTCGCCTCTCAAATTGACTAGGCACATTGTTCTCCTAGCCCCTACTATTTCCATTATCATTATGTCTTATACGAAATACATTTTCTTGCAAGTCTCCATTAAATGTTGATGCCCATTGAAAGGCTTGAGGATATGTTTTATAAAGGACCAATAATTCCTCTGTACAAAACATCCATCCTGCCATTTTTTTGACATGTTTTTGATTAAGTAAAATAGGTTTCAAAGGGTGCTTGAAACCCCACAGGAAACAAAATAAAACCGAATTAAAGTCCAGAGAAAAAAGAACAATAAAAAACTATAGGCTAAGGAAGGCCACTAGAACTAGTCCTAAGAAAAAATAACCTCTAAGGGAGCAGGCAAGCCCAAAATATCAAAAAACTAGGGGAAAAACAGAAAAGCCAAGAGAACAAACTAGGGCACTATTTCTTTGACCAACTCTGCTATCTTGAGCTCAAACTTTTCCATGGTCTCTGTTGCTTCAGTCATTAGCTGAATGTCATTCGGAGTGTCCTCCCTTGAGGGAAACAATTTTTCCCACATGTTGTCCAATCTTGAGTGAAACAATTTTTCCCAACTTGTGAGTATAAACGACCTTTGAAACCTCCATTTTTGCTTGAATCAAGCTATTTTTAAGGCCTCTTCTAGTGTTGTTCCATTAAATTTTTCTATATTAAATTGATGTAGAAGATTGTTAAAGTTTTTTACATCCATATGCCACTATTTAAGTTTTGAGGAACATTGAGATTTTTGCACTAGATTTTATGTATGGACAATTTCAATCTTCCTAATTAATGATATTATTTTAATCTATTATTATTAATTTAATATATTATAATTTTATACATTTAATAAAATGTAGAATCAACATACATATCTTGCAATGAAAATATACTATTTAAAAAATAATAAATATTTTTAAAATTTTAATGCATATAAGTGGTGTGAAATATTGATAAGAGTTTTTGTATTCGTATGAATATTGAGAATTTTGCATTCATAGGTGTCAAATATGTTTTAAAAGCTATTAAAGCAAGTGCCCATGGAAAGGGGCTTCTTATAAAACTAATTTTTAGGAAATATTTTAAAGTTAGGGGGTCCATGACTTATATAGTCTAGTTCAACCTCAAAATCTTACCTCCAAGAAGTGGTCTCGTGAAGATAATAATTGTGTCGTCTAAACTTTGTGTATAAAAAAAATGTTAAAAAAAAAAGATTCCCTCCAAAACTATTTTTTAACCAACAAAAATATGAAATTGATTTTTTTGACAAGTGGCATAAAGCATTCCTAAGCCAAGCCTTGTTTCCACCCACTTGCTAAAAATTAGGGGCTCCTATTCTAAATAATTTCATAGCAAAAAAAAATGTTGCTCATGGAACCACCCTCTTCCTTTAAGGCCCCTCTTAAGACCCAACCTAAGAATATCAGATTTTTGCAATACATATTATTTGTCATTGTACTTGTCGTAGGCTAGTACTATTGCATTCACTTTGTACAATTAGTGAATTAGTTTAATATCAATCAACCAATAAGAATGAACTATTTTTTAGATAATCAAATATTAGTAAAGTTACTATATTAATTTATTATTTAATATTTTATTTATGCTATTTATCACAATGATACTTGGTTGATTTCATTAAGTGTTATAGGAGCCCTTTTTTCAGAGGTTCTCTCGTATTTATTTATTTTTGCATAGATTTTTGCCTAGTTAATAAATTTGATAAATATTAAGATTTCTAATTTTAATGAAAAATATTATAGATTACGTTAATGTACTACTATACAAATAATTACTTTTTATGTCAAAATTAGGTTCTATCTACTATTTTTTTCAAATTCATATGCTACATTTTTTATTTTTTTTTGTGAACTTTCAATACATATTTTATTTTTGATTAAAACCAATTAATACATGTATTAAGAGGATTTCATATAATTGATAGCTCCGCCTATATCTTCAAGCAAATATGACACCTTCTTGATTCTTTTAGTGAACTGTATATCTCACACACACTCCGCCAAGGTAACAATGTGGCAGATTACCTTTCAAATATGGGTTACAATGGGGTCAATTTCGAATCCTTTAGTTTGGATGAGTTCATTAATAACAATCATGATTTGCAAAATCTGATCAAATTGGATCAAACTTTGACTTGACATCTACAGGTATAGAAGCTTGTGTTTCCATTAGTTGGACGACATATGCAAGGTACTTTCAGGCAGTAGAACATATTATTCCTACAAATTTTATTCTATCATTTATAATTTCTAGCTCTGTATGCAAATGTGGTGATTGCTGACGTTTTGAGGCACTCCATTTGTGATCGCGTACATATACCTCACATGAATTTGTTTAGCGAAATTGTGTGAAATTTCATTCGATCTTCTCTAATATATTTTGCATTTAATATGTTTATTGCCTATAGGGAAAATGCTAAAGAGGTGAGTGCCATGTATGAACAATGTAGTTCCTTCCACTGGGAAATTCTATCAAGAAATTATAGGATTCACCTGTGACAAGTTGGTATTGAGGATGCTTTACCCTTGCAAATCGAAGATATTGTCTTGGATGGATTATTCATTTGCAACTCCAATATCATCTGCCAAGTTATCAGACATATTATTGGGCACGAATTGCTTATGCCTCAAACCAAGATTCTCCTCAATCCTTCGTAGGTTGTTTCCAATTTTCTATCAAATGCCATGGACCTTATTCCTTGGACTCATCTGCATTTTCTCTTTGTATAAGGTAAGGATGTTGGGTTTTCTTATCGGTTCTTTCTCGGTTGAGCCATTGAACCATATTAAAAATAATAAAATATATGGTAGCTAGTTCACTTTTTCTTTAAAATAATAATAATCAACATGCCATATATTTTATTTTCTTAGTGCTTTCTACAAAAAATAAATAAACATAGAAAATTAATACAAAGACATTTTATTGTACTAAAATATAATATAATACATAATTCAATTCTAATAATAAGTTTATTATACATCTACTTTTTAATCTCTGGATTACTATATCTTTAATTATTAGAAATTTAATTGTGTTTATGTAGTGCCTCTCCCATTTGATTTATGTAAGTCATCCCAATGGATGCAACCTTGATGATCCAATTTTTGAGTGATCATGATTAGGACCCATGAGTGGTCTACACCTTTGGGGTGATTTGATTATCGTTGCATTAGCTGGTTGTTTATACTTATGCCTCATTGATGAGATCATGGTTCAAGATTATTGATGGAATTTATTGGATTATGGTTGTTGTATTCATGCTACAAATATTTATATCATTCTTGTAATAAATTTTTATTATGGTGCAAATAAAGGATTTAAAAAGATTAATCCAATAAAATTGATTAAATGATTATTTACATGATTTCACACACTATTACTTTGGCTATATTATTATCATGCATCCACAATTGATTGGATTTTTTATTGTGCACGAATTATATCCCCGACAATGGCATGTGGAGTTAGTGATTTGGTTGTTCATACCTAGCCAATGTCATCCCTGTATGGGTGATGTATCTATGTTATTTAAAATAATAAACACTTTGATTAATTGGTAAATCATTATTCATTATGCATTTGTGATTAGACCTATGAGCACGCTTGTACATTTTGCAACCCGTAGTGGTCGCGAAAGTCATTACTTAATGCGATTTAATAGTTTATGAGAATTTTATAATTGATTTAGATTACTTTGATTTATTTGCTAATTTATCATAGTTGAATTCCAAGCAATTGGAATTCCCATATTTAATTGGGTGAAGGGAGCTAATTAGATTATTTAAATTAAATAGTCTAATTTATATGTCACTTTGTAAAAAGTGCATATATTGGCTAAAAGTGAGTTTATTCTCACTTCTCACTTTTGAAATTGAATATTTTGGAGCAAATCCTCCAAAACCCTCTTGTGACCATTTGGAAATTTGTTCATTGTGAGAGCTATGCTTGTGGGATCATCGCGCGGATATGATCATTGGATTTAGAATGGAAACTCCTTCTTTGTCGAGCGCCTCATTGATGTTGAGGATTCTTTTATTTTGTGGAGTTTGTTCTTGTTTTTGCCTCTTTGGCTACGAGTTAGGGATCTCTTGTTTTATCATTTTGGCTTTGTTTTAGTTCCCATTTTTTATAGTAAATTGATTGGAGGTTGAGAACTAGTGTTCCCCTCCATTTTGGTATGCTAGTTCTATTCGGTTGGGTGAGTATGAACAACTGAGCTTTTTTGGGGGTTTAAGTTAGAAGTTTTATATTGTTATGTTGGTCATTTTGCAAACGTGCTTAGAACTTTATTTTTGGGAGTCTAGCGACTATTTCAATAATGGGTTTTAATTTTGTTGATTTTTAACAATGTTATTTTTGAGTGATGTTTACATCGCCTCATTTTGTGTGCCATCCAATTTTATTTGGTATTTCTTGCCTTTTTTTGGTCATGGATTTGGAATGTTTGTTAGGTTTCCAATTTGACCATAGTTTTACTTTACCATCATTGGTATTTGTGTAGAATCCATACTCTCAAATTGAGATCGGTTGAGTTAGTTCATGATGTTTGGTGTTTTGTTATTATAATTTATGTTGAAACCATACTCCTAGATATAGGTTAGTTGAGTAAGACTATTATACTTGATTACTTGTTGCATTTCTCATATCCAACCCTTGCATTGGTACTATGTGATTACATTCACGTAGTTGGTTGTGCCCACACACAAGCATGTGCATGTGTGTATGACGGGATCTTGCAAGACCTGAACTCTTGGGTATAGGCCAGTTGAGGGATAGTTCATTTCGGGGTTGGGTTGGGAACTTGCATTACCTTTGGGCACTCATCATGTGATGAGCATGGGTATGTAGGGTAGGTGGTGGAGTGGCTTCTCTTGTGTACCCTAGTGTATATTTTGACAAGGTAGTGTGAAGAAGTTTTAACAAGTGATATCTAAATTAATAATTGGGTAATAAAACTTAATGATAAGATAAGAGAGTACCTGTAAGGTTAATCTAAGGGTGTGTACCCATATGGTTAATCCAAGGGTACAATGTGATGGTTTCTTGAGGGATTCATTCTACACCAAATATAGCTTGGGCTTCCCAATGCCAAACAACTTACACTCCATTTGAGTCCATACATAATTATTCTATAGTGGGTTTGACCAGTGACCAAATGTACTACAATGTCTTCATGAGCATATAGATGTTGATATCATAATTGATTGGCATGTGTGTTAGCCATGAGTGAGTGTCTTATGTGATTGTGGTCGGGTCATTATCTCCATGAGCACAACGAGTGTGAGCTTGTGGGTATTGCATGGTTGGGAGGCATGGCTACCAATACCACTTCTGGGGACTAGAGTATAGAGATGGTTTACTTCCAGTTGAGGCCGGTGTTGGATATCCCCTTTGTACTTTAGAGTGTTCATAGCATGTTCTCTTGTGATTTATGCTTTTGTTAAGATGACTTCTATCCGTACTATTTTAAGTCTTGTGGCTACTAAAGATTTGCATTTAGAGCAGCTTGATGTTAAAACAACCTTCCTTCATGGTGATTTGGATGAAGAGATATATATGGCTCAGCCATACGGTTTTGAGGTCAAAGGTAAGGAGAACTTAGAGTGCAAATTGAAGAAAAGTTTATATGGCTTGAAACAAGCACCTCGACAATGGTATCTGAAATTTGACAGTTTTATGCATGAGCATGGATATCACAGGTGTCATTTAGATCATTGTGTTTATTTTAAGAGGTTGAATGATGAAAACTACATTATTTTATGTTTATATGTTGATGATATGCTTGTAGATGGGTCTAACATGGATCATATTAAGGGGCTAAAACACTAGTTAGCACATGCATTTTTTATGAAGGATTTGGGGGTAGCAAAACAAATCCTTGGTATGAAGATTTGCAAAGATAGGAAGAATAGAACATTGACGCTATCTCAGGCTGATTATGTGGAGAAGGTGTTGCAATATTTCTCTATGGAGAATGCTAAAGCTGTCAACACACATTTACTTGCTCATTTGAAGTTGACTAAGGAGATGTGTCCCAAGATATAAGAAGAGGAGGATAAGATGTCCAAGGTACCCTATGCTTCAGCTGTAGGAAGTTTGATGTATGCTATGGTATGCACTAGGCCAGATATTGCACATGCAGTGGGAGTTGTTAGCAAGTATATGAGTCATCCAAGAATTGAGCATTAGACTGCAATCAAATGGATTCTCAGATATTTGAGAGGAACATCCAATAAGTGTTTACACTTTGGGGGCTCTATTACTGATTTACGGGACTATGTTGACTTAGATTTGGTAGGGGATATTGATACTAGGTGGAGTACTACAAGTTATGTCTTTACTGTTGGTGGGGCAGTCGTGAGCTAGGTTTTTAGGTTAGAAAAGGTTAATGCTTTATCCACTACAGAGGCAGAGTATGTAGCTACTACAGAGGCAGCCAAGGAGATGATATGGTTTCAGTTCTTCTTTGAAGAATTGGGATACCCTTAGAAGGATAATTATTTGTTTATAGATAGTCAAAGTTTCATTCATCTTGCAAAGAATTCAACTCTGCATTCAAAGAACAAACACATTCAGTTGTGGTACCATTTCATTTGGTCAGTTTTGGAGGATGAACAGTTAAAGTTGGAGAAGATATATACAAATGACAATCTAGTAGATATGTTGACAAAGGTAGTAGCAAGGGAGAAGCTGAACTCCTCTTCAGCTTTGGTTGGTCTTCCAAACTGAACATGCATTAAAGAATAACAGAGTCCAAGGTGGTTTGATCTAATGGGAGCCTCATGGAGTAGCAACATAGCTACAAGATCAGTCTCCAAGTGGGAGATTGTTGTTTAGTGTGGAGCCTGATCAGTCCACAAGTGGGATATTATTAGATTGTGGTGATTGATAAGGAAAGTACTGTACATACTTCATAAATTCTTTGGGGCTTGGGGTAGCGCTTCAAAATTTTTTTGGGCTCTATTTTATCAAGATTTTGGGTCGACATGTAATTATTAATTATAACCCTAAAGTGGTAAAAATACTTGTATAAAAAAGCTTAGGGTTAGGGATTGTTTCATAGTTGTGATGCAAAAATTGGTTCTTACGGCGGTATTGAGTAAAAGGGATTACAGATTGTAATCAGGTTGTAATCACTGGATCATAATTATATTGAACTTGCTGTATGGTGGATGTAGCCAAGGGATTGGGTGAACCACGTTAAATCTTGGTGCCTAGTGTTCTTTTCTATGTGATCTATTATTTTCTATTATTGGTTATATTTGCATGTACTTGTTATTGCTTTCTGTGGTTTAATCCTAACATGCTTTAGATTAGTAATGCTATTGGTAGCTTTGGATTAGTAATGCTATAGGTAGATTAGCATGTTGGATGTTTCTTATTTCATGTGATGTTAATGGATGATTTATTGGTAAGAAAGATCTCATGAGACAACTCCAACAATCTTGTTGGAAAATTGAGATTCATGCTTGGGGGTATGATTATGATCCTTGAGGTCTCTTGATGCCATTATGGTAGGGAGGAAATGAGCACAATTGATTAGATTTGGTTGCATCATATGCTTGCACTTTTCTTCTTGAGATATTGTTTATGTACGTGTATCTTGTGAGGATGTTGATTTAATTCATTGTAATGTTATCTATCATGCTTTATAGTAGCATGTTGTTTACATGAGTTATCTATATCTTCTCTATGTTTTTGATGCTCTCGGGTATTCATTCCTCGAGTTTGGTGGTTCTAGTACTCCTTGGTGTGGAGGTTCTAATCCTATTTACTTCCTAGTTCAACCTTTTAACCTTGTTGTTGTTCTTGGATGACACTAGGACAACATTTCGTACGATACTGATGAAGTATTGTATTGCTTTAGTGTGAAGTATCATACTACTTGATGTAGAGTTTTGGTTGTATATAAAATATATCATTTAAGTATAAGTGGCATATTCTTCTTCCTTATCTTCCTTTTACTTAAGATATATTTTATACATACGATGATTCATTTGAGATAGGTCCCATCTCCCTAGGAGTTGAGATGAAAATTCCAGAATCTTGAAGTTGACAAGATTTCAAACTTAGTCTTATTTCGTTCAAATTCAGATGTAGCCTAATTTTAGGATGGCTATTCACGAATTTGCTCATGCTTTAGGCATATGGTAAATGAACTTGTATGGATTAATCATTTAGGAATTTGTGTTTGGGATTTAAAATGAACATTGTAGCCTTGTTAGTATATTAATGGAATGAACCTTGTATGTTTAACTCAAGTAGACGGAAATGAACGCATTGTTAGTGATGAACACTTGGAGATCTTTGGTGGTTGGTTTTAGTCTTCCGTTGTGATCTTTGCGATCTTATGTTTATTGTTGCTTGTATTCACGTTTTATCTTTGAAAGAAAAATGTTCATCTTTGTTTATCGTTGTTTCCAAAGATCTTCGGATGGGACAATTACAATTTAGATTTACAAATTTACTATAATAAATTTTATTTCAACAACTGATTATCCTACATGTTATTTTTATTATATTGCACTTTACAACAAGTACATGTCACTAAGTAATAACACTTGTTCTTAAACGAAAGTGTATCTATTCATTATTAAAATGTTAGAAAATTAAAATATACTAAACTAAATATAAAACATCTATAATCTAGATAATAAAAAATAATTTTTCAAAGACCAAAAACTTTATGAAACTTCACCTATATTATACTGTCAAAAAAAAAAAAAAAAAACATGCAAGATGAAGTACATGAATAAGAACAACCGAATAAGAATCTACCAATCTTTAATATTGTGACATGAAAAAGCTTCGCTTATATTCTTTTTTTCCATTACAAAAGGATAACTTTTATTTACTTTCCCATTTCAATTTGTTTTACTCCACAAACAAACAACAAAACTCATACTCGTACAACATATATCTGTCGAATGGAGATTCCATCCGAATTACTTGGTACGAATGCAGATGGATCAGAAACTGACCATTTCGATTTCGTGTCAACTCTGACGTTAATTGCTAGGAAGACAATAATTTTAAAACTATTTCGCTGGTTAAATACAATTTAATTCTACTTTGGAGCAGATAATTGTCCAATTCAATCTTTTTCCATGCGTAATTAAACAAAAAATTCAATCTTCATGTCGTGCCAGGCGAGGAATCCTTGACTTGAATACATGAAAGAAGCGCTGAACTGTTCATGGATTACAGTTAATAGTGGGCTTGTGCTATGTAAAGCTAGTCAAAATGCATAAACTATAGCAGATGGCAAAATTGGGCACGTTTTAATCTTACCCTGGAGCTTCTTAAAAAGTGTGAAATATGGCACGTTTACCCTGGAACCTTGATAAATAATGGAACAATGTATATTGGCCAGTGGGAATAGGTGGTCTGTGACTGGGGGCCCCAGATCATCTTGAATCGACAAGAACGATTACCCAGGGAGATTCCAGGATTGTTGTTTGTGTTGGACGGCGTCGATCGCGTGACGACCAAATCCCTCGAAATCGGACGATTCGGGCGGCATCGAAGAAGTCCGACCCATCTGCCATGCTGTCCAGACCAAATTAATCGATTTTTAAGTATTCAGTTGATTTGGGCCATAGAAGTCAGTGCATTGAACACGCAGAGATTGTCCATTTCGAAGGTGCGCCACACGCCTGTAGCGAGGAAAACACACATTTTCGGATCGCTAGCAGAAGCGCCCAATTCGCCATTTTTGGACCATATTTAGCTGTCTTGAGTTATTCTGCCATTTCGAGATCTTCGTTTCAAGGTGAGGAATCTCTCATTCGAGGTTTTCAGCGTTTGTTTCCGTCAATATTTGTAAATGCTAGGGTTTCCTGCATCCAAAAATTGAAGATGATCGTCAAACTGGATTGTTGTACGTACGTGCATTTTCAAGTATTGGGGGCTCTAAGGGTCGCTGTGGCCTTTCTGATCGAAAAATGGTGGCATTTAAGTGCCTTACGCGGTAGAATTTCTGCATTTTATTGGATTATGTAAAGCTTTTAGCGCCAGGCTGGGGTTTTTATGCTTCCCATGTCAATATTTGGCGGAGGGGGTATTTGTGTTAGGGTTTCTGTTAATGGCCAAAGAATATAACGTTTTTTGATATTTTGACAGGCGAATTTGCCCTTGGGTTTTCTTCGGATTCAATTTTTGTCGGAGATGGATTACTTCTTCAGAGCCCGTATGGCGGACGGCATGCCGCCGCATGAGAGGCTTATCGATCAGGGCGTGGAATTGTGCCCCTTTTTGAGAAACATTACCGAACCCACAAATTTTTGCTTTGCCTCGCCGATTCGGTTTCCCACTCCAGTAAGTGCTGTTTTGTCTCACCAATTCCTGAAGTTCAGGATGTTTCTTGGATTTGTATCAGTTGCATATGAGAGGTAAATGTGTTTTTCAGGTCAACACCACGCCAGTCACTGTTATCACGAACGATATGAGACCTTCCTTCTGTTGATTTGCACAGAGGTTTTTTGTTTCTTTTTCCATTTATGCTTATATATTCTGTTCAAGTTCCATGCCAGAGGGCGTTGATCATATGACTAAGTTCAGGACGTTAAGTGTCTTTATATGTATGCTAAGGATGAAACACCGAATCCTCATTTTGATTCTCTTAGTTTGCTTGCTTGGAACAACCAAACCTGATTTGATTCTCTTTGTTTACAGTGTACATGCTTGTTTCACTTTTTTCAACTAAATAGAATTAATTTTTAGACCTTTTCTGTTTATCAGCACTTATGATGGTTTCTGTTCAAACATTAGAAATAATTTCCTTTGTTGGCAGTGTTACGTATTGTTTGATCCATGATTACAAACAGCTTTTTATTCCCCTTCTAAGTGCAGTGAAAGTAATAAAAAAATGGTCTATAGATTACATCAGGTCCCACGAGCATGTTATCATAAGTGAATATTAATGATAATTTGGTTACTGAATATTTGATAGGATAATCTACTAGTTGCATTTTTCTGACAGTTATGGCCATGCACAAAAAGGGCGTTTTATTTTCTGTTGTCTTTCAAAAAGGATTAAACTATTTGGGTAAGTTATTTGTATCTGGTAGTGATATTTTGTAAATTTAGGAAAAGAATATGAGAAAGATACAGAAATTATGAAAACTTATTGAAAGAAAAACTTTAATTGAAACAAAGGTAATTCATTTAATGTTAATATTGTAAAATCAGCAAGCAGCATAATATGGTTCTTCTATAAGATAATCACCACAATTATCGTTTACAAGCATGAATTGAAGTTCAGAAATAATGAATAGTTTCTGTCATTTGCATTCAAAATAAGATAGAATGAGTTTTGTGCTTAAAATGGTTTAAATGGCACTTTTAGGTTAAAAGGGTCATTTCTTTTCCCTTCAGTCAAATTAAAAGTAGAAAAAGAGCAAAAAGTGAATAAATTAGAAACTGCTTTTTTTCCCTGTGGGTTTGCCTGACTTACCCCAGTTCATCCCAGGCAAACTCAGGCTTGTTTTACAAGATCCCAAAAGGTCTCCACAGCTGAATTTATCCATTTTTTTGTACTAGGTTTGAACTGGACTCGGATCTGGGCCAGTATGCTAGCAAATGGGTAACTAGGAATGAAAGGCAATCAAGGCAAAGGGAATGTTCTGACTTTTGTGCTACCCTGTGTTAGCTAATTACAAGTAGAAATATGGGTTATGCATGAGAAATGTTATTTTTGGGGTACCTTGGATATAGTGGATCATGGAATGACCATACATTAAAATATAAAAATTAATAAGTGATTATTAATATTGGGTTCCTCGAAAAAAAAAAACAAAAGCCAAATTTGCTCTTAGGTTTATAAATTATGATTCACATCATAAGGTCAAATACATTAATGGTGAAACTGAAGAACATGAAAAGAAATCATCAAATTACACTTCATAGAGAAATGAAAAGTTTTGTCCCCTGCTTTCTTTACTTGAACCAAGTTTCTTTTCACTGACTCTAGCTACACCATCAGACTTGTGTATGAGTCTTTTCCCTGTTGTCTCCAAGTAATAAAAGGTAAACAAGGCAAGCTAAGGAGCGTCCAAGTTAGGTTGCTATGGCTCTATATTCCAAAGCAATGTTGTCTTTTCCCTGTAATCTCCAAGTAATAAAAGGTAAACAGGGCAAGCTAAGGAGCGTCCAAGTTAGGTTGCTATGGCTCTATATTCCAAAGCAATGTTGGCCCCAGATTAGTTCTGTGATTGTCTAAGCTATGCAACTTGAGGAGTAAATTGAATGCACGAAAATTAATTTACCTGCTTTCTTTGTCACTGATGTATTGCATTCAACAGTGTGGATAAAGAAGGATGTACTCCAGTTTGGTTTAACGAGACAAGTTAGTTACCTGTAGATGAAAAATTGAGAAGATGTGCATGTTGCTTTATAGATTTGTAGGAAACCTTCCTATATGTCTGAGAAGATATACGTGTTGCCGAAAAAATATTTAAGCCTTAATCTGTAACAATAACACTTGTACCTGGAAGAGAAATGCTATTTTACATTGAGCCAGTGCAAGATCAATTATGATTTTGAAAGCATGATGTGCCTAATCTTTACTCCAGAAGAAGAGATCAAACATGAAGGGTTGAGACAAATGCTTAGTTTCTCATTATAAACCAGAAATTGCTGTAATTTACTGAAGAAATTTCAGAAATGCTCATATGAGTATGTATTTAGTGCTCACTTAACCATGAAGAGTAGCTGTCCTTTTCACTGGGCATCATATATAAGTTTCAACCAATTATTGACAATATTTGTTTATATATCTAGCAAGAAAGCTAATGTGCACCCTCTTGTTGATATTTCTTCAAGTTCTGAATGTTCTTTTAGGGTTTAAGGCATAAATAATTGTAGTGAATTTCTCATTTCAATTTTCAGTTCTTTTGTATATAATTTTCATTACTAATATAGTTTTCCAGGCGATAATTCTGTATGTACTCGTATAATTGTATTAACTTGTAGGCGGTTATTTGTGCCTAGAGTGTTTTATTATGTATTCTGACAGTGTTGGTTTGGCGTCTGCAGGTGGAAGGGGTAAGGGGTCCCATTTTTGAGGATGGACCTAACTTTGAGACTGCTTTCAGGCTTTTTCATGGCCACAATGGAGTTGTACCTCTTTCTGGAAGGTCCTCAGTTCGACTTAATCCAGAAACTTTTTCTGGCACAGAGAATGCTCCCACCTCAGAATTTCATCCATTTGCAGCATCTGCTGCAACTATTAGCCTGTCAGCATTTGGTGCTGGAGGACCTTTTAGTTTTGATGCTTTCATGGGGAGGAATAAAAACATAAAGAGAAATAAAAAGAGAGGAGAGTCAAACGGAAAGAAGAAAGAAGAGTCGAATGGTAAAAGGAAGCCAAACCTACGGAAAGAGGTAACTGTAGCATATTTACTATTTATATGTACTTTGATTTCTTTACCGTTTAAGTCTCATGTTTATTTTTTGAGTCATTGCATTCTTGGTCATTCTAGTTTTTATTGGCAGTTTCTGCATTTGTCGTTTTTAGAATGTATTTTCAATTGCTTATCTCTGGCTGCAACCTAGGTGAATACTGAAACCTTGTTGCATACTGCTATGGTTTCTACTTTTAGGAAGAATTAGATAATTCTGTTGGATATAGTGATTATGAATCTTTCATTTTGTGACTACAACAGGGTACATTTTGTGATTGCACATATGGTACTGCCAAACAATCTTGTCTATAGTTACTGTTATCTTCTTGAACTTATTATTTATTTTGATGAGGGTAACAAGCATGTCCTATACTACATGATTAGATGAACTAAACTTGTACAAATTGTTTGCAAACTGGCTATGTTAAAATTTGAACGCTAAAATAAAGGTAGGCATTTTCCTATCGCAATATACAATGTTCAATATCTTCATGTCATGCTTTTTTATTTGAATATGGCAAAAAGGAGCCAACTCATTATTTTGTTACAAAATTAGATTGTGTAGTACATGATAAAATAGAACTTGGGTACCTTCATTGCTATATAGTCCAAAGGTACAAAGCAGAAAAATATCTAGGCAGCTCCTGAAGTGAGTCCACCTCCGAGTCTGGTATGTAATCAAAGCTAGAAGAAAGCCAAACTAGCATAAAAGTCATCACATGATAATCTTCTTCTAGTTGAGGTCATATGCATCAAATTTATAGCTAGTAATAATAGCAGGGCATGGGTGTCCCCAAGCTCTAGTTTTCTAGTCATGAGCTATGCTTCCAGTAGATGTCAATGTTCATACCTAACTTGGTCAATTTTAATTTTACCCACACATATGCACGTGCACATCTGCAAATGCGTGCATGCACATGCACACGCACACATACGTATGAATCTATGTATAATACAAGAGTATTTTTTCATGTCTTTACTGCTTGATGCTGCTAAGAGTCATTGCATTTTTGAGACTCGAAAGTAAGATAACCTTTAATCATCCTGTTTCATTTCCCTAGTTGCTCTTAGGAGGTACTAGTTGCTGTTAATCAGGTGTGGCATCTAAAATTGTTTCAAGCTTATTTGCTTTCTTTGTTGAATGTTGAATAGCTTACCAGAAAAGATTCAGTGATATTCTTATGCTTCATTTATTATATAAACTTAAAAATATTATTCTATGTGATTGTGGAGGTTTTCTATTGATAATACCCCTCTTGTTTTGTTTGTAGATATAAATTAAGGTTGTTTTAAATCAGACTGCATTTGCTATATGAGGAACACTCAATTTTTTTCCACATATCATATATTGTTAAAGTTTGTATCTCTGGGGTTTATCTCATGAACTTGGGCAGGAAACTGACCGTGGCAATTCATTTATACTTTGGAGCTCTTTATTATTTATTATTTAGCAATAACAATAGAGTGAAACAGTGTGAATAAAGATTACACATTGACATGTGTATTATTTTTTGTCTTTCCATTTTCAAACATTCTTGCAATTTCAACTTTATACACCTTTTATACTGTGTTTGAATGTTAAGACTCTTTATTCCATTTAATTGTTGTGTAGGATCACGAGAAAAAGATTTTGAAAGATAGTGGTTTTTGCCAATAGTCCCTTTTTGGTGCTTGTACACCAAAACTGTGTGATGTTTCCCATAACGTTAGAAATATAACCCCTTACCTTTTGAATTGACTGGCTATTACTGGGTGAACTCACCAATTCTTGTTTAAATTTTTGTACCATTTTTTCTTTAGTCCTTATAATTTTCTGTAAATATGCAGGATGGCCTTCATGAGGCAACTGGCAAAGAATGGCTAGAGACAGGACAGTGTCCAATTGCAAAATCTTATCAAGCTGTGAGCAAGGTTTTGCCACTGGTTGCAAATCTTATGCAACCTCCACCTGGAATGAAAGTAAAATGCCCCCCTGCTATAGTTGCCGCTCGGGCTGCATTAGCGAGAACAGCTTTTGTGAAGAATTTAAGGCCAAAATCATTACCTGAAAAGATGTTTGCAATTGGTCTTTTGGGTATGGCTGCTAATATTCCGTTAGGTGTTTGGAGAGAACACACTGAAAAGTTTTCACCATCTTGGTTTATTGCAATTCATTCTGCAATTCCTTTCGTGGCAATGCTAAGGAAGGCAGTGAACATGCCAAAGACGGCAATGGCAGTCACAATTGCAGCTTCCATTCTGGGTCAAGTGATAGGGTCAAGAGCAGAGAAAGCAAGACTAAAGCAGGCAGAAAATATGCCAAATGTTGAAGTTAGCACCTGTGAACATGCAAATGCAGGTTCTGAAACTGTGATTCCCACAAGGGTGTATGCCTCAAATGATGAATCCTTATTGAACTCCCAGTGTGGAGTTGAAATATGGGATACTTCCGAGAGAACACAACCCTGTTCTGGTGCCCTCGGAGCTTGTTAATGACTTTGTATATGACATTAACACGTTTCTTGGGGCACAATTATTTTGAGTTGGATTTAAGAAGCAAAGACATTGATAAATTGTCAATTTAGATGGCAAGCATTCCACATGGAAGTAAAAATAAAGCCTGGTGTTTTGTAGTTTATCTACCACACAAGAAGTTTCTATGCAGATGTACTATTTATGTTTTGTCTAGACTCAAGGTTTTGAGTGCGAACTAGCTGTTTGGGTATCCTGGACACAAGGGTAATCAAATAATGCCAAATATAGTTGTGTAGGGGTTCAATTTGCACTAAAGTGGGAATTAACTACATTAATGTTGCTTTCTGTTTGTTCTGGTGAAACATGTCGATTTTTATAGTTTTTCATATATAAAGAATTAGCAGAAGTTTTTTCTTTCTGTATGTTTTCGATTTAATATCACAACATTATTTTGAGTAGGATTTAAGAAGCAAAGACATTGATAAATTGTCAATTTAGATGGCAAGCATTCCACATGGAATTAAAAATAAAGCCTGGTGTTTTGTAGTTTATCTACCACACAAGAAGTTTCTACGCAGATGTACTATTTATGTATTGTCTAGACTCAAGGTTTTGAATGTGAACTAGCTGTTTGGTTATCCTGGACATGAGGGTAATCAAATTATGTCAAATATAGTTGTGTAGGGGTTCAGTTTGCACTAAATTGGGAATTAACTACATTAATGGTGTTTTCTGTTTGTTCTCGTGAAACATGTAAATTTTTATAGTTTTTCATATATAAAGAGTCAGCAGAAGTTTTTTCTTTCTGTATGTTTTGGATTTGAATATCACAACATTATTTTGCATGGATACTGCCTTATGGTTTTCATTCGTTATTAAAAATAGTGATGTAATGAGTTGTTTGGGGTTGCTACACGCTAATTCATATTTGAAGGCAAGCTTTGCCTTCATTCTTTCTGTTTGCACCCGTTGGTCTAGTTTAAGTTCCTTACTTGTACCTCAAGGTAAAGTATTGGATGTGGCTTATGGCTGGTGTGTTCATGATTAACATCTCTTCCATAGCATGCGGTAGTATTTTCAGGGATAAACCCTTATCATTCATCAGTCAAGAAACTATAGTATATCATATTTTCAATAAACTTACAAATACTAGCAGTAAATAATGATTGTTGATTTATGTATTTATGAAAATAAACTATTTTATTATGTTTATTATAATCTACCTTATCTCCTTGTAAACTGGATTAAATATCAGTTGTTTGGAAACATGATTCTGCCCATTTATGTTTTTAAAATGTTAGGCTCTCTTAAGTATAATTTTATTTGGAATATATCTTGCTTAGTAAGACAGATTCTAGTTCAGTAGTTACAATTGAAATACGTCTTGCTTAGTAAGATGCATTCTAGTTCACTAGTTACAATTTGTAATGGATGCTATTTGAATTCATTTGGTGTTCTTTAAAGGTGAGTATTGTGAATTTATTGTCTCATGATTGCTTCAATTGGGGGTTACTTAGATGTGCAACCCAAATATTATTGTGGTTTGAAGGTTTACATTGAAATAAGTTTATTTTAAGTGATGCTTGTAAATACATAGTGATTGCATACATCATCATACAATGCACTGTATTTCTGTCTTGTATATACTTGTTTTGGATATTCTTTGATTTGGTTGCTTTTGGCCTTCAGAGCTGAAGTTTCTGGACCTTTGAGGTGCATATTTGAGAGAATATGCAATGCTAGTACAGCATCTAGTACAGAAGTTTTGACAAGAAATTTGAGCCTCTTTTCGCAATTTTTGTTTGTTTCTCCCCTTTAAGAATGAATTCAACTTTACAGAAGAAAAATTGCACGATATGATGACAAATAGGAGAAGATAAGTGCACATAAGATATTGACAACATAACATTGCTTGCTGGATGTAGCTTTGACTCAATATAATAATTAGCCAATAGGCTATTGTAGGTGGGAAGTACCACCAGAATCATGATGTCTCACGTTGGACATACAATGCCTGAAAAGTTTACCATCAATCAACACACTTTAAACTAAGATACTGATTCGGATGTGGACTCCGGAAGTGGAGACAAGATGCAGGGAATTTATTTTTGTATGCAGATGCGGGAGAAAGTTTATATATATATATATATATATATGCAAAGAAATGCGAGTATGATACTTCACCCTTTATCAAAATTGGAGACATTTCAAATTTCATATGATATATCAATATGTGTTTGTTCAACATTAGAGTTTAGTTGTAGAAAATAAGTTCCAATAGGCCATGTTCAAGATTCCATATATATATATATATATATATATATGCAAAGAAATGTGACTATGATACTTCACCCTTTATCAAAATTGGAGACATTTCAAATTTCATATGATATATCAATATGTGTGTTCAACATTAGAGTTTAGTCGTAGACAATAAGTTCCAATAGGCCACGTTCAAGATTCCAACAAAATAAAAACTTAGTACCTCATGGAAGATTCAATCAACTAATATGCATCAGAGTCTGAATCATAAGGATTCGCAAGAAAGTTAACATTCTCATCATCATCTCCGACTGCTGAAAGATCATTTAGAGCACATGCAAACAAAAATCACTTAAGTTTGGGCATTTTTTTTTTTTGGGTGCTGGGCCCGTGAAATCCTCTGGTTGCAGCCGGATTCCCTGTGGATTCTGGCTGGAAGCCAGCGACAGGCCTCTGGATGCATCCGGAAACCAGTATCTGGCTTGCAGCTGTAAGGGTTGCTTTGGTGGGCATCAAGGGAGCCGTCTGTATTAGGACTAGGACCAGTCCTATGGGTTGTATCTGGCTTCCAGATGCTTCTGAAGCCCAGTGGCTGCCTTCCGGCCAGAATTCACAGGGAATCTAGATGCATTTGGAATCCCAACGTATCTGCCTCCGAATCCACCTGATCTGGGAATGAATTGGTATCTTAGACTTTAAACATGTACTTCAATGCCTTGTACCAGCCATCCCTCACAGAGCGGAATAAATTCTGACAGGTACCTTTTCATTCTAACAAGAACTCCCACCATCACAGGACTTACCAGGAAAGGCAAGGTTGGTCATGGGAGAGAACCTGCATGACAAAATTGTGCAGCCTTGAGTGCCACAGAAAGATCATCCTTCTGAAATTCATGGAGGAAATCTCTGCTTCAACATTCTTTAAGCCTTGAAAACAGTTGAACCGTTGTTTGCTGGACTCCTTGTCACCACCAATGGTGGCAAGCTTTAAACAGATTAGACTTGGAGTGGATGAAAGAAGACACCACCACAAGATTCCCTTTTCTCCTTCGAGAATTTGAGTCATATCTCATGATGAAATCGAATGTGTTCACAGTTGCAGGCATGTATGGCCATGCAGCATGTGGATGGTTTCTGTATGCCATGGTGTAGGACTGGAGATACTTCTCATCATCTATAAAGGTCTGGTTGCAACTTCCTCTACAACAGCATTGATAACATAAATGTTGTGCTTCCATTAGTGTCTAGGTTTTCATACAATGTAATTATCTGTATACTTTATGCTATGCAGGAAGGAGATTCCATGTAGGAATTAGTGCAGATGAGAAAGTCATTGTGGTCATGAGAGGGCTGGCAATGATATTTGTCGATAGGCTTTTCAAATTCAATTTTCTTGATGATTGAAATTTTTGTGTACAATAATTTAGTCAATTTTTTTCCTCCAAATTTTTGCTAACGAAAATGTATTTTATTTGTACGAAAGCCCTAAATTCTTTATTGCAGTTATTCGCTTATTCATGAGTTTTGCAGAATACAAAAGGTGAGCAGCTCCTTTCTATGATTCGCCTGTTTTTGTTTGAGATTGAAAATAAAAAATTTCATTGTTCATTCACAACTGTTATGGGGGTTTCAATGAGAATAGGATGTTGATTCAAGCCCTGTTTAGTTTCCATTTTTTTTGGTAGATACAGAGATAGGAAAGAGGGAAAGAATAGCTTCTAGGTGTATGGATATGCTATGCCGAATATGTTTCAATGTATACCAATATTAAGCTGTGTACCTAAGGGATTGTGGCATTACTGGAAATATTTATCTCAGCAGTTTGACAGTTGAATAGAAGATGGATTGAAACCTGTTGCTGGCCATATCTTTCCCTCGCATGTGAACATTTTGGTTTCCAGATTCTTTCCAGCTGTGATTTCAATGTAAATATGTTCATCATCAACCAATTATGTTTTGGGGTTTGTGCGAATAAGGGTTTTAAGTGAATTTTGATTAAAATGATAATTTTCGGTATTCCATTCATTATTGCTGGAAATGGCATCTGTGTGGTGAAATTGTCCTTTGAAATATAGTAGCATTTTGAATAGGATTTCGATTTACTATTTTATATTTGGAAATATAATTTGCATACTGAAGAGGATTTACCATTACAGCCAGAGCTACATATTTCAAAGGATCTTGGCAGTGTTTGCAAGCTTTTAGAGATTATTGTTTTATTATCCCTAGAGAGTTCTGATTTCTGTAACACAGATAGTTTTTGTTCTATTTAATTCATATTCAAAGGTCTCTTGAGTATGTTTTGAGGCCTTCTTTTAAACATTCATTGTGCTGTGATCTTAATATGAAAACCCGCCAATTTTAATTTTTTGTAGAATAAGATTTTGATGTTTTCCCTGTTGGCGAATATTCTTTTTACTTGCTGTAATCTGCATAAATTCCATAAAGTTGCATCATAATGGTTTGGTCTGAAGATCAAAGACAAGGATGGTATGCTGAACAAGTTAACTTTTTAATCACACGCATGATTCAAACACCAATGCATTTTGATGAAGTTTAGTTTAGGATAGATTAGTTTACTGGCTATTTAGATGAGATGCTTATGCAGTATGTGGGTGGAGGTTTCGATGTCTAACAGAGCTTCCTTGCAAAATCCATTTTGTGCACTTCTGCAATCATTACATTTCATTCCTTGACATGCCATCTCTTTGAGGCATTCTGTCAAGCAATTCAGATGAATTTTCTTTGATTCACATTTTGCATGCATGTTTATTAGAGGATTTCCAGTTATAATGTGACAAAATATCTCTACCATTGTGCTTCGATGAATGTCCACACCCCATCCAAAGCTTCCATTTTGTCATTTGCAGGAATGACACATGTAGAAAATTTGGCTTTATACTAAATAATTTTCATCTGTTTGAAATTTTCAAAAGCCAATTACATCCATTTATTGCAAATTTTGTGACCATTGCATTCTATGAGACATCATCTCTTTGGAGCATTGTATTGGAACAGTTCACATGTCTTGTTTGTGCTTCCACATTTTGCATGCATATCTACCAAAACATTTGTGGCGATGATAGTTGACAAAAATCCATCTTCATCATGCTTTGATGGAAGTCCATACCTTGTTTCAGAGCTCCCATCTCAACAATAGGGAGGGAGGGTGGCTACAAAGGTTGTTGAATCTGGCTTTACACCTGCCAATTGCATTTGCCTGAAACTTTCTTAAGCTTTAATAATAAATCCTTAATTGCATATCCTGCAATCATTGTAAGCCATGAAACCACATTTTTTTCCTAGAATACTGCCATGTTTTGTCCATATGGAGAGCTCACTCAGCAAAAACTTGCCAAGCCCCCCAAAAAAACTTGGGAAAAATTTGGCAAGTTTTTTTAAACACTCCAGAATCTTATAAACAATATAAATTTCATTTTTTATGTAAAATTCAATAAGAAGATGCATCCAATGAGTTAATTAATTAGATCACAAAAGAAACAAGCAGAGTTTTTTTATATATACATGCAAAGTAGGTACAAAATTGCATCCTCATGTGGAATGTTGATGGCGGGAAGCAAAATAGTAAATAGTTTCTATAAAATTAGAAGTAAATATATCATCAAAATAGTCTGTGAGTTCGAGCAATTTTGGCCTGGTAAAAAGTAATGCTTGTGTTGGATGTGAGCAAGTGGTTGAGCTAAGTTTGTCAGGGCTCAGGAAAATAAAATTGAAACCAAGTGAATAATGGGAAAATGAGTTAGAACTTCGAATCATCAGAAATTCTTGTTCCAGTTTCAAATTGTCCTCGAATAGCTAAGACAGGTTGTGGGAGATAACATTAGTGAAGGCATACTGAATTATGAAATTTGGCCAAGTTTGGAATTTTTGGAAAACCCTTAAAACTCAGAATCTGCATTTTAACTCCTATGAATCTGAAATCTATATCAAATATTGCGACAGTATTTATACGAATATAACTTAAAGTATAAACTTAAATGTTATATTCCTATAAAACCTCCAGCACCTAAGCTGAAAGAAGAACTAACAAATAAGAAACGAGCTTCAAAAATGATTTTTTTTCCTTTCTTTCAGACGCTGATAGAAATGCTTGTGGGAGTTTTTGGCGAGTCTTTTCTCAAAAACTCGATTACTCGTCTCTGCAAGTTTGTAAAAATTGGCTATGATTCGGCATTTTCCACCTATGGTTTTGTCTACATTGTGATAGATTGCCATGCCCGCATCTCAAGGCTTCCATTTTGACACAGGCAGGGAAGATATGTTGGCGAAGGTTGTAGAATTTCTTTTCTTAAACATAGGTCTAGTGTTTATGCTGGTTTTCCTTTTCATTACACTTTCTTCAAGTCTACAGCCATAGTATCTATTTTTTAACATTATTTAGCATTGGAAAATCCTACAAGAGTATAACTTTGGTCCATATTTGTTACAAACTGAAGGAATTTGCAGCCATTCTCCTATATCATTTTTGAACAATCAAGTGTTCTTGAGATAGTTGATGAATTCCTTCTACCCCTACGATTCAATAACATTGAATTCTGCTTTTTGAAGATTGAATGGCGACAACTTTCCAAATATTAAATAGTGACTTAAAAATGATAGTGAATGATTTATGCAACAAATAGATATACTTTTAGCTCAGTAAAACGCAAGGTTGAATTGATTTGTGAAACTGAATATTCCATTTGCATGTTAGGCCGATGTTCCACATTTAATTATATTATTTGCATCAGGCTTTTGTGAATGAGCTTATTCTCCATCCAAATTTGGGTAAAGCCTTCCTGAATGGATATGAAATCCACTGGCTTGTCTAGAACTCCAGCTGTGTGGGAAACATGTTTTACATTTGCTAGAGGCAATGTTTGCTCATTGTCTTCTTTCAATGTTTAAGGCAGACTATTGGACACCTCTGTTAATAAAATCTCCGATTTCAATACGGCGAACACAAGGAGTACCAAGATTAGTCATTCTGCAGCTGTTCTTTAGCATGTTTCATTGGCTTTTTAAATAAAGCTCTGAGGGTTTTCCAAGCCCGTCATTTGGTTTTAGTTTCTAAAGTTATTGCTGTTGATTCAATACCTACGTACGGTGAGTTGCCAATGGAGTCATCACTGAGCTAGTGTGTATGAATATTTGAGTCTGCTGCTAAACTTTACAGAAAGCATTCTTCCCTTATGTATGCCGTTGATTATTATCATGGCCTAGAGAGCCCTGCATTATAATTTTGTCTATTTAAGCATAGGGGTTTACAAACTGAACTTGAGTTCTGATTTTTTGTTAATACAAATGTGGGATGAAGAGGATTGCATTCACCAGACTATACATGTTTTGTTACCCTCTAGTTTAAGTTCTATTTCTAAGAAGTTAAAGTTGTCTGTAACGTCTTTGTGTCTACCCAACAAAGCCAACTTAAATGTATTTGCAAAAAATAGAGATACTCGTGCACAGAGATGATAAAGCCACCTTCTCCCGTCCCGTAGACCAAGGATAACAAACAGCAGATGCTCCGGTCAATGGCACCTGTGAGATGATATTTGGAGATAAATTACTCGGAACTTCGTTTGTGCAGCATGGAAAAGGGTAGTTCCTACCGAAGAAGCCATCCTCCCTTCATAGAATAATGGTGGCCGGCACTACAACATTGGGGGTAAATTTGCGACGGTAAAGACATTTTAATGTGAATTTGCTATTTTAAAAAAAGTATCTCTGACGGTTTTTGACGATGCTATTGGTAATTTTGACGGTGTCGGGAATAAAGGTTTAAAAAAAAAAAACAGAAAAGGTATAAATCATTCTGAAAGATCAACCGCACAAATTTATTTCAAAATTTCATTCTCAAATCAGCGAGCGAAGTCGACCGAAGCCAATTGGTTTGGGCGGCGAAGGCGTGAAGGCAATTTAATTGCAATCTGAGGCTGCAAACGGTGGAAGGACAGGTGTGGTTTTTTTCCATTTTTAAGAATACGTGCTTTTGTTTAGTCGGGGAATGGAAGGGAAACTACAAGTCATTAAATTTTGAATGATTGTGTCATAATTTATGCCCTCACCTATTTTTATAATTAATTCATTCATTTAGGATTCAAGAGTGAATATATATTTTGTTTCTTGCTGTGCCCTTGATGATATGTGCATACTAAATGCTGAGTGTTCGTACTGAGTACTTCAAAATCATCTATTACACCTTTATCTGTATAGGTCTTTCTAATTTCTTTCCACTGACATGTCCATTTCATTTCATATCATCGTCTGAAAATTTATTCAATCTAAGCTCTCAACATCACTTCATTCATTCATTTAGGATTCATGAATATATATTTTTCTCTTCTTGTGCCCTTGTGATCTATAAACGGTTTGTCTTAATGCTTGACCATTGTACTTGAACAATTCTTGTTTGTAGGTAGTACCTGCAAGACACTTAGCTTTATTGTGGCAGATTGGCCTAAAAAGTTGCTTCCAAGAGATAGAAAAGCTGTAGAAAACTGGTGATTCTTTTATCCAGATGTTGACTTAATTTTTAATGTAAAGTATGATGTTTTAATTCATGTTTTCATGCATCTTTTTTTGGGCAGTCTATTTACTTATTTTTCTTTGATTAATGTGATAGATTAGATCCATTTGTAATGCCAGAGTAGAATATTCCGTAGAGTGAAACGAATTTTGGCAACTATAGTTGCAGCGCCTGAGTTATTGGATTATATTTGTGTGAGTGCCATTCTGTCAAATCTTATTTAGAAACTATGAAATTAGACCATCTTAAATGAATAGTCATTAGACCATATTAATTCTTGGTAATATCTATTATTAGTTCCTCTTCTAGACTGAAACTCCTTAGGCAAAACCCATAAAAGTTTCCCAACTATAACCAATATTGCTAAAGGCTTGACAAAACAAACTCTTGTTATTGCAATGCTTAGTTTGTCAAAGACTCAAAGACAATAACCACAACTCACAAACTCATATTAAGACCACGGATTGAAAAATATAAGCCTCGGTTAACATACTTTTCAAAAGCTTAGATACCCATGACAAAAGATTATGTAGAGCGTATGATCATATTTGAACTAAAGTTTAGACAAAGAACCTTAACCACAATGCAATCAAAACGTAGTAAATAATGAACATGATACCCTAACTTGGGTTTTATAGATAAATATAAGTTAACACAATCACACAAGTCACAAGATAGGAAAAAAATAACTTTGATTTAAGACATGAAACCCCAACAAAGACAATTACCAAATGTATTTAGAAGAACACAATATGTTATGTAGTTGTTAAAGAGTGAAGCCTTTGACACAACACACACAATTTAAACTAGGATTAAAACATAAACTTAAAAATAGATTGACAATCATGAATGAAGGCACAACTTAATTGAATCGAACTTAGGGTCTCATTTCACAATTACAATCACTTAAACAATATGAACTAATAGTGACAGTAACAACCTAAAAACAAACTTAATGCAGAGATTAAGAAAAGATACAAAAGGAAAATACATTTAGTATAAACCTATGATTCCTAAAAAGAGATCTTCAAATCCTAATCTTACATACTATCCTTGCGAAGTCTTCAAAATTATTCTACAACTGTCAAGACAGAAATTACTTAACAACATTGTGACTAGCTTCTTTTAGATAGTGTTTCAAATGAAACTCTCAATCTTTACCAAATGATCATGATACTGGATGTGACATAATGAAGCTCTTGTCAAAGCTTTACATGTCATGATTTAAGTTATGCCTTATTAGCCTTTAATTTCATTCATTCATTTAGGATTTAGGAGTGAAAATGTATTTTGTCTCTTGTTGTGCCCTTGTGATCTATGCCCTTGTGATCCACGTCTTTGCAATGATATTTTTCAGTAGAGAAGGAAGAAGGGGAAAATGAAGGGTCTTGTTGCTATTTGTATAATCACACACATCATCTTCTATACTCTTTGTTTCTACATGTCACATTGATTTCCCTTTGTACTTTCTTCACAACCGTATCAAAACCAAATGATGTATTAATGTTTTGAAAATTCATATCTAGAAGAATTTTCAAAAAACAGGACAACATGAGCCAGAGGCTCATCATTAGAAGGGGGAGACGCCCGATCATCTTGAAAACCCTTAATACCCTTGCCTTTACCTCCGCTCCTCTTTTTATAGTGATCTCTCATTAATTCCTCCATGAAATCACTTTCCTGGTTAGAATCACAGTCAACAACCATCTTTTTCTTCTTTTTAGAGCTGCTACCAGAGCCCTTTTGAAGAAAGTTAAGTATTCATCACTTTTGAATTTTCTCGTCATAGATAATACAAAGCCAAGAGAGTAGAAATTGTATGCACTGAATCATCTAGAAAGTTTCAATAGTTTAATTAGCAATAGTTAATTCACACTAACAATGTTCATTGCTCGTGATAAATTATAATATATGAAAATAAAAGTTTAATAATTTCAAAATGTCATTATCAATGGTCTTAGGAATCCCAATAACTTCCACTTTCATACCTCTTCTTCAGATTTCTTGCATATGATTTCAACATTCATTGCAACATTGGTTGTAAAATCATAGCGAGGCATGAAAAATGGAACATGATGAAGTGACAATCTTAAATTTCCAGAAGATAGCAAGATGCTATTCAAGCATGATATTAATAATAAAGAAGAAATAATATATTTTACACAAGTGATCTACAAAATTAGAACATTTATAGACACTGATACAATAGTATTACTAAACAAAAATCTCATGCACAAGACAAAATAAGAAGAGAAAAAAGGAAGAGAAAAAATGAAGAAGGTTTCAAAATTCGGTGTTGGAACTTTGTATGGATGTCTATTTCCTAAACATAAAGCATATAGGTCTGCAAAACTTCTTTTGAATCTTCTATAAAAGGTGTTAGTGAAATAGGATCTGTAACTTGTAATAGCACTTGTAGAATTTTTATGTGTTTTCCAAGTTACTAGATGAATGAATATATATGTGAAATAAAGAGGCATGTCTCTTGAAGAGACATGTCTCTTTAACATATTAACTTACATTAGTTATATTTATAACACAAGTAATATACCCTTAATATATTATAATGGTTATAAAACTATATATATATATATATATATATATATATATATATATATATATATATATATATATATATATATATATATATATATATATATATATATATATATATATATATATCACTCTTAATATAAGTTAATTATTTCATATATAATAGTTGTCATTTATTATATATCTCACATATATAATATAATTTATCCGACAGAATTATAACATTAACACTCCTTCTTAATGAAGAAGGATAAAACACATAGATATTACACCATAGGTAATATTTCAAAAATAATACATATAGGAAATCTTTGATCAGAAGATTTCTAGAATATGATATCATGTAAGTATTGGCCTATCAAAATATCAACATATGATATTCACCAATTACTATTTGATATCATATTTGGTAACATGAGCATTGGCCTATCAAAATATCAATCAAATGATATTCACCAAATACTCTGAGTAATGGCCTATTAGAACATCAACTAAATGATATCCACCAAGTACTCAATGTGGTAATGGCCTATCATAATATCAAGGCAAGATATACACCAAGTACCGAAATATATCTATACAACAACTTGTAGATAATCAAATTAATGATATCAACCACCTAGTTGTTGATTTATAAGATAAAGCCTTTACATGAAACAATTTCGCAAAAATGAATCATGCTACAAGTTATTGTAAGGACGTCACTTTACAACAACTTCTCCTAATACAAGTGATAATCATTTAGAAGTCGTCACTTCTTCATGATGTACACAGGGACATGCTCATACATGTATGACATCAAATGTTCACATGAAGTCTCCATGAATATTGTCATATGGAGTTGTCACAATATTCACCATAAAACATATCAGAGAATAAGGTTTCTCCCTCTTAGTTTGATATCAACTTTTCTGACCTCTTAGCACAAGGTTCTTTCTAATGAAGTGTCAGACTTCCTCTGAATCTGTTATCATCCTTCCAACCTCTTTTGGAAGCAAGTCATGTCATGCTTCCCTAGTTAATGGGTATCCTAATAGCATAAAGCCTTCCAACCTATATACATGAGACTTTATCCCATGAATCATAGTCCTTTAGCTATTATAGTTTCTAACTAGTGTTGAATCCATCGATAAGATCTACTCCTTCTGAACCAATATGATCAAAAGTTTGATTTAAGCATTTTTATTTTTACTTTTGCTCCCTCTCTTTCTCCAAGGTTGCCTCTAATGAACTGTTAGACTCTCTCTCATAATTTCAATCATCAAGGATATTTGCTTCAAGAAACTCACATTATCCAACCTAATCATCAGATGATTCGTGAATCCTAAATCATAGCTTCTTTGGAGCTACTATCATAAGATTGAGTTTGCACACTATTTGGTAGCATGCCTAATGTACCAATCTTCTTTTTTTGCAAGATCATCCTCAGAGACAAATAGCTCTTTATAGTAATTATAAAAATACAAAATAAGAGAGAGACTACAATGAGTAGATAAATGCAATACCCGAGGATAATAAATACTTATCTGCAATAATAATATAAGTTTGACCAATGAAGGTCCATATGCATCAAATCAAGAAATGCCTCCATGTAAGAATTGTCAAACAATTTGAGTACGTCTTTTCTGCTCCCGTATAAGGACGATTCAAATGGGAATAGAACATTGGTTATCATTCCCCCTTACAATGTTAGATTCCTGTTAGTGTAGTTTTTTATTTTTCCTATTTTGCTAGGTTTTTCCTACACTTTTAGTAATCTTGCTTAGATAAATAAAACATGTCTTATTAGGTGAATGGTTGTGCGGTGTCACCTTCCTACATGTGAGCATCCATTAGCTATCTTGGGAAGATACTTTTCTATCTTTAGTCCGATAGATGGTTGCTCCTCATTGGTTGGTGTTGCCACCTCCTCCCTCTTCCTAGCCTATATAAGCATGCTACCTAGCTTGTATTTGCATCTCTGGTTTTTGCATCCTCTTAATGCTATTTTGCTTCCAGCATTTGCATTACTCTCTTGGAGACTAACTCTATGATGCTATTTTGATTTTGTATCATTTGCATTCATAGTTTAGATATTTATTCTTTGCACTAGTTTTATGGGTTATTAATCTTATCAGATTCTAACAATTCCCACTCTTATATTATTGAATATACTCGAAGACAAAAGAAAAGAACAAGAGCATAAGGAGATAATTTACACTTTTAATGCATACAAGGATACATATAAGAGATTGATTTCAAAATAAACAATAAAGAATATTAGTCTTGAGATAGAGTACTTATCTCACTATTCTAAATCACATATAACCTTAGTTGGCATTATAACCTTAGTTTCTTTCTGGTTACACGGTCCTAGAGCTTTCAGCTTCCGTGCCAAACATTTCCAAAAAGAACAAGTTTGCTATGATTTAGAGGCTTTGAAGTCAGAAAACGCGTGGAATTTTAATAGCCTACAATCGTTGGTGGAGAAGCTGAAGAGCGAGGAGATGTAGAAAAGAATACAGAGAAGTTATTTTGAAAATTAGGGGGATGCATCTCGAGGTCCTTGCATGGATGCTGGCAAGAGACGGTTGCTTTGTCACACAAGTCCTTGACAGATTTTCAGTACAAGATCCACCTTTTGAAGGCGCTGAAAATGGACGGACGACCACCATGTTGCAACATATTCTCAATAAGAAAAATCACCACCCTAGTTTGAGCACACTCTGAAAGATTTGACTCTAGTTGAAGTGAGGGAGGTGATTGGGAGCTGGAAATACATAAGAGAAACTCATCTCTTGTAGTTGCTCCGTGAATATATGGTCGACAATGAAAAGGATCAAAAGCATAAGAATTTGGAAGATGAGGAAGCAGATGATGAGCTTATATTGGTCTCATGTATTGGTTCCTAACAAAATCCGTCAACTTATCTCCATGGTCGATAGTCAATAAACAATCACGATGGTATTGGGCAGCTTCAAGTTTTGCTAACTAGGGCTTGTCTCAAATCAGCACTTCTGATTTTCAAATTTGCCCTTGATTATCAATGCCACTTTCATCAATCTGCTCTATAGAATACATCACAAGTTTGATTGTTTATCCTTGAATTGATGTCATATATTGCTTCCCAATTCGCACATCAATTCTGCCCTTAATTCGCAGCCCATGCAATCAAAATCCTAGGTTATATATATCACAGTCCTTATATATATCGCAGCCCTTGTCTCAAGGCTCATAACGAAAATTCGCAGCCCTTGTTATGTATTATTTTTGTACAAAATCGCAAACTAGATTCGCAAACATGATCTTCATAAATTCGATCCTTAATTTGCTAATTGGATTCGCACTTCAACGACTGAAAGAAATCTAACTTGCAATGCTGGAACATTCACTCATTCAAAGGTCTTGCTGGAGGGAGAAGACAAGGAGAGTGACTTGAGGTCTTGCATAAGGATCCATCCTTGTGAATACTGCCTACGTTGTTGCATACCTATGCAACTCAAAGTCAGATGTAGTTTTGATATAAAACTTGCTTGATCAAATACAGATTGTCTCTTTCTATTCTGATGATGAAGGCTCGATCAAGATTTATTCTCTATGTTGCTTGAATATATCTGTACATGCCAACTTGTCTCTATTGCAGTATGTATTCCAAGAATGAATTCAACACTTAGCAACTTGGCTCAAATATCAAAATCGAACACACTCTTAAATGTTAAATTCCTGCACTTCACCATATTTTCCTTCTAAACTTCACAGGCAGGTAGGGAACTTGCTCTGATACCATATTAGGGAAATAGGATCTGTAACTTGTAATAGCACTTGTAGAATTTTTATGTGTTTTTGAAGTTACTAGATGAATGAATATATATGTGAAATAAAGAGGCATGTCTCTTGAAGAGACATGTCTCTTTAACATATTAACTTACATTAGTTATATTTATAACACAAGTAATATACCCTTAATATATTATAATGGTTATAAAACTATATATATATATATCACTCTTAATATAAGTTAATTATTTCATATATAATAGTTGTCATATATTATATATCTCATATATATAATATAATTTATCCGACATAATTATAACATTAACAAAAGGCCTTCTACATGGAGGATCCAATCAAATGCACCTCATAGAATTTTCTCATCTACTCAACACGCAACTAAGAAAATTTGAACTAGGAAATTTTGCCCTTCGGGTCAAAACTATGTTAGCATCACTTTATATGCTACATAGCTCAAGTTGTAGTATCTGGGAAAGATTTAAGTATCTCATTGATAACCATTGCCCCTCTCTGAACTCTAGCACCTCCTAGTATGTAGATCTCTAACCAAAATGGATATAGTCATGATCTGCCATGCTATATATATGTATGTACACACACACACACACACACACACACACACACACACACACACACACACGTATATATATATGTATATAAAAATACATATATAGACACACACACACACACACACACACACACACACACACATATATATACATATATACATATGTATATATACATATGTACATATACATATATATGTATATATATATATGTGTGTGTATATATGTATATATACATATATGTGTATGTGTATATATGTATATACATATATATGCGTATGTGTATATACATATATATATATATATATATATGTATATATTATATATGTGTATGTGTATATATATGTATATATATGTATGTGTAGATAAGTATATATACATATATATACACATATATATATATATACACACACATATATATATATATATATATATATATATATATATATATATATATATATACACACACACACACACACACATATATGCACATATATATATATATATATATATATATATATATATATATATATACATATATATGCATAAACACATATATACATATATGTATATATGTGTATACTTATCTACTCTTACATATGTATATATGTGTAGATAAGTATATATACATATATGTGTATATCTGTGTACATATGTATATACTTATCTACACACACACACACACACACACACACACACATATACATATATACACATACATATATATATACATACATATATATATACATACATATGTATATATTATATATATACATATGTATGTATACATATCTATGTATATATACAGTTATATGTATGTACATATATATGTATATATTATATATGTATGTGTATATATACATATATATATGTGTACATAAATATATATAGATATATGTATATATATGTATATACTTATCTACACATACATATACATATATACATATATACATATACACACACATATATATATATGTATATAGAATGTATATGTGTATATATACATATATGTATGTGTACATAAATATATATAGATATATATGTATATATGTATATATACTTATCTACACATACATATATATGTGTATATACATATATACATATATATGTATTTATACATATACACACATATATATACACATACATACATATATGTATGTGTATATGTATATGTATATCTACATATATAGATATATGTATATATACATATATGTACATATATGTATATTAATGTGTGTATATATACATATATATATGTATGTATACATATACATATATACATATATATATACATACGTATATGTACATATATATATATATATATATATATATATATATATATATATGTGTGTGTGTGTGTGTGTGTGTGTGTGTGTGTGTGTGTGTGTGTGTGTGTATACATACATACATACAAACATGCATATATATATATATATATATATATATATAGACGTGTGTGTGTGTGTGTGTGTGTAGAAAGCACCTAATTGTAAAGGAAAAGGGAGTTGTATTTAGCATTAATATTTGTCCTGATTGATGCCACAGTCTTGAATGTTGTCAACTATTTTAGGAATGATGTTACCGCCCAGTGAAGTACCAAGAATTGTACCCCAATGTTTGTGAATATCATTGATAACTGTTAGATCTAATGAAATTGTATTGTGAGATTAAAAACCTTTGTAGCCTCCCTACAAAGTATAATCCATTAATTTGACATTGTTGAGGAGATTAATGCATTTGGAAACTATTTTATTCAACCAATATAATGTAGAACTTGCATCTTTTTTTAGTTTTTATTTATTCATATTAATAGTCATTAAATCTAACAAATATGCAAATAGAAGAAGCATTTTGTTGAAATCCCAAGCAATTATATTTTCAGAATTCACCGATATCCATCTCAAATACAAGCAAATGTAATGTAAACATTGATCCAAATCATCTTGAATGTCACAAGCTTTAAAATTCTAAATTTTTTAAATAAACAAGTGAACAAATTTATGTTGAATTTGGAAGTAATACAAATGGCATTTCAGTAAAAGAAAGAGTTATATAGATCATTAAGATCTTCAATCTTCATTGAGTTACAATAGTGACTGAAATTATGAACATTAAAGGGTTGGACATTATTGACAGCTAAAGCAAATTTTTACACACAAGGACAATAGTAATACAATGAAAGTAATCAAAGCTTCAAATTTTAACAAATGTGTAGGAAAAGACTGAAATTATGTTTTTGTGGAAAGGAGATGCAAGACCAATTAAATGAAGGATCCCAAAGGTATTCCTGTACCATAGATTTTTTAATGTTTTAATTCTAGGTTCTTTCTACTCATGACATGCCCATTTCATTTCATATGATTGTCTGAAAATTGTGACAATCTAAGCTCTCAATACATCAATTCACTCATTATTTGGGATTTAGGAGTGAATATATATTTTGTCTCTTGATGTACCCTTGCAATTTGTCTCTGTAGTGATCTTTTTCAGTGGAGAAGGGTGGGTCTCACTACCTAGCACACATGTTGCCTTCATTGAGACCTTTTGAGGTTTGTAACATATTATATGTCCCAATTTCTGACCCTCTAATGTGTATTAGCAAAATGTTAAAAATCATGTGTAATAGTTAACATTGTCCTCTAAATTGATATAATATTGAATGTTGCAATGTATATTGTTTGTATGACAACTCTTTTTTTTTTTTTATGCAAGTCAACTCTGATGTCATTTTCTTACAACTAGGTGGGGTATTTTTGTGATTATAAAGGGCTTGTATTAGGAGTTGTACTCTTGTTGAGGTATGTTAACTCATTAGTTCACTACAATTGTTGAGAGGAAAGAATTTTAATTTTGTATGCAAATTCTTAATATTAATTTGTAGATTTTGATAAAGGCTTACAAAACTCTCAAGAATGGTAAGTTTTCTAGTTTTAAGGCCTCAATTAGGGCAACTTTTCAAAGGAAGTGTATGTAGTCTTTTCTCCCAAACCTTAAAATTTTCAAATAGTCTCCTAAAATACCTGAAAAAACCCTCACAAAAACCCTTGCAAAATTATAGCATAAGGATTTCTTTCATGCTCAGAAGGAATAGGTAAGTAACTCGGATTTGGTTTATAATACTATTGGCGTGGAAAGACATGAACAATACTATAACACCGAAGTTTGCCTCAAAAGTTTGAATTGCACCACCAAAATTGCTTGACTCAAAAGTTTCTATTGCTTCAAAAGTTTGAATTTCTTCACCAAAATTGCCATTGTAAAATATAATGACATAATATAATTTATAACATGCTCATAGGGTATACTGACCAAAGCATGTCCAACATATAAACAACCCTATTAATTTTAATATAGCGAGACTCAATATTGTATGAAAATATACCAAGTTAGTTCAAGTTGGACATGCATATGTTTTGAGATTAAAAAAGCACTAATTTTAGTTAAAGGCTTTTCATCTTACTAGATGTCTAAAACATAAATTTGGTGCATCATATAATTTGTTGTTCATTTTCAAGGTTTTCTCTCAATTTTTCTCTAATGTTAATGCGTATGGTGAAATGGTTATCAATGTTAGATCTAACAAGTACAACCAATTAAAAAATGGTCAAAGCAAAAGATCCTATGAAGAAGGATCATGTCAAATCATACAATTGAATTAGATCAAAATAGGGAGATAATCAATAGATTGATGTCTAACTTTCAAAGAGAAGGAAATGAAAAAGGTTATGGTCCTTGCAAAAGGTGTAAGAGCATAAACACTAGAAGATTCTCAATCAAAATAACTAGGAGACATTTTAGGGACAATGGTCTCATTGAAGGGGGGTTGGCATATTGCCCATTGATAAGTTGTTTGTTATATTATTTTAACAATTAATATACATGAAATCACTTGATGACGATATCATGATAATGGTTTATTTATGTTCATCATTTTTATATAGGTCGATCTCCCTAGGGCAATATATGATATAGACCACTACATCTCGAAGAATATGGTTTTGGAAGTGGAGGAACATGGAGGTGTGAATATTAAAGATGAAGATCATGATCAGATGGAAGATGGCAATCATGTGCTAGAAAACACATTTGAAGATGATGGTAGGAATGCATTGATCCATGACACATTTTGTACTAGTGCAGCTGATGATGATGATCATGCTGATGTTGATGTCATCCATGATATACCTCTACTTGAGATGACAAACATGACCCTTCACGAAGGCTCTCAAACAACTCTTCTCTCTACTGTATTGTTGTTGGTGAATTTGAAGGTTATGAATGGTTTATCCAACATAACAATGTCATGTATGCTAAGGTTTTTCATATATGTTATTATAGTCAATGAATGTTGAAAAATATGCCATTAATATTGCTTATATTAACAACTTATACTTTTTGTTATAAATTGATAGGTGAGTTTCTGTTACGACCATCAAATATTCTCCCTCACTCATATAGAGAATTATGTGCCACTATGAAAGATATTGGAATGGAGTATCAAGCATTAGATGCTTGTCCCAATGATAATATTATTTACCATAAAGAACATGAATTTACAAAAAAATTCCCTAAATGTGATGCGAGTAGATATCAATCGGATCAAAGAACAAAAAAGGTGTCTCCCAAGGTTCTTTATTACATCCTCATTATTCCACATTTGCAACAATTATTCAAAAGTAGTAGCTTGGTACAATTTATGGATTACCATGCACTTAATAGAAGTCAAGATGACATTATTTTAATGCTGGGAATGGTTTGACATTTATGGACATAGAGGAAAAGTGGCCACACTTTAAAGAAAACCCTCAAAGTCTCAGGCTTTCATTGGCAATAGATAATGTCAATCCATTTGGAGGGTTTGTCATGCCCAAAATTTACATGACAAAACAGAACTTTTTTCTTTCTTTCAAAGATTAGTTAATTTCACACAAAATAATTTGCGGTTAAGGTTTAAGGATTAGAATACGAACAAGATTCATCTACTCATGGTCATACCAGTTTAAAATTTTGTTCTATCTCAACACACTTAATTTCATTATCCAAATTGAAGGTAATACCTTAAGGTTTAGATCATAATGGATGACATTATATCAAGAGGTCAACCTATAGCATGCCTTACTTGTCATAGCATAACAAGCACTAGTATACTTAGTATCACAATCTTGAGTTGATCCTATTCCAAAAATAGACATTATCCCAAGGGTATTCATACTTTAGCCAAGTTCAATATTCTAATAATTAGGGCACATCAATTTGAGTTGAATTGATATAGTAGTTGCATTTAGACTCAATAATGGTAATCATGTTTATGGCTTGTTGAATCACAAAAGTTAATTGCATAATAATAGGTTGCAATCAAATCCCATATAATTTGATTCCCCATAGGATCTCCTAGACTAAAATTACATTAAGTTTGGAATGTCGGAACATAATACAGATTTAGGATTGAATGATAAGATTTACATGTACCCTTAATAACATTTAAGCATATACATATTTATCACCTTATGCACGATTCAATACATATCAAGTACTTCAGTTTTAAGATTACTAGGTGAATTAATTACAAATGTGGTGTATCAAAAATATATATTATAATAAATTAACTATAAAACCTAATAGTGAGAATTAAATAAATCAAGAAGATAATATGCATAATTTAATTCCGCATCCCTAAGCTAATGTCCAATCATACTAACACAACTACTACCTATACATGACTTCATTTACTAATTTATCTAACTCCTTTATCTATATTGCCTAATCTTATAAACATACACCTTAACTAACTTTATTAATTTATAGAAACTAATATAATTTACTATTAATCAATTAAATCCCTAAACAAATGTCACCAATACAAACTATTTTATAATATATGCTTACCTATTAAATAGGATACTGTATTCACTAATACCATCTACCAACAAAATATTATAATGACCCTTTTATTTACTAAGACCATCCCTAACTTATTTAACATACTATACAATTACTAAATCCTAATTACATATTACTATCTAAGTAACCCCTAAACCACAATTATCCACTAACAAAGAAGCACCTAACTACCTTACCTTTATACCCCCTTAAACCCCAACCTTTTACGCTTTTTCCCAAGACATTTGCTAGGTATGTGAGAGGGGGAATATAGAAAGTTCACTTATGATTTGGTGGCCCTAGGAGATGCATGAAGCTCTATGCAAAAGGAGTGAGGGGTCTTGTCATTTTCATAGCTGGGTACAAGCCCCTTTTTCAACATCCCAAGAACACTTTTCTTACATACTTCCCAATGCCATGCATAAGGGAAGGTGGATTACGAGTTTCAAGATGGGATGGGCCTTCTCACATGTGAAGTGAGGGTGATCAGCTTGGATATGGAGTTGGTCGGCCTATGACAACATAGTATATTTTGTTCATTTTGTTTTCTATGTTAAAGAATGTAGGTTTTTAGTTGTTTTATTTTATTTTATTTTTGTTTTATTAATGTCTTAAGGGTGGGGTCAATGCATTGGGGAGTAGTTAGGCTTGCGATATTATAGTGGAATATGAGTTGTGGTAAGGACATATGTGTCTTTTACCAAAGTCACGTGATCCTTTGGGGAGGGCTTCTAGGGATTTTTGGTGATATATTTATATTATTCTAATTGTGGATTTGTGACATTTTGTCACATGACTACCATGAGCTTCCTTCATGTACATGTAAACAATCTTAATTGGATGAATATAAAGCTTATATCCCTAAGTCCTTATTATTTATTGTACTTCTTCTCTTTATGGGATAGAAACTAGGAATATGTTTTTTGATTATTTTGTTGGTTTGTAATGGGAAGGGAGATTATTTTCCACTTCCCATACAAATTCCAGAGAATAGAATGCAAACTTCCATACTTATTTGTTCATGCATATTTGCATTTCAAACTTCTACTTAGTTGTTTTTATTTATCATTTTTGTCTCTTACTGAAGGTTTTGTGACATGGTGATCAACTGTAGTGTTGAGTATTAGTTTTAATCCTAGTATTCTGATTGATGCATCAAATTGAATACTCCATTAAAACTATCAGAATCCATTTGAGACTTAAAACTTGAGAAGTCAGATCTACTACCTTTTTGCAAGACAATAAATTGGAGTATTGTATTGTACTTGTACAAGATCAACTATGAAAACAAATAGATCAATCATTTTCTAGCTAGAATGAGTCTTTCAAATTGAATTTCCTATTGAACCAACACATAATGAAATTTCCTTATATGAAAAATCATATTTGAAATACGCTTTCGTGTATTATTTCATGATCAAAACAATGAACATGTTTCACCTATGCTTAGTCAATCCTATGAACATAAGTAGAAGGCTATATCTATTGGAATGATTCTTCTATATTTCAACTATATGATCAACTATTCATCTTTTCATTTCCTTACATAAGAAAGCACATTACTAAACATTGATACAATTACATCTCCACAAATCGCAATTGGCTAACATGTACTCATGCATCACAATAATTTAAAAAAAGATGGAATTCCTTCATGACAATGAAATACACAAATGACACATTGCCTCCTTCATATTCCATTCACACAATGAGAAATTTCAAGTTTCTCCAATGAAACCTTTGAGCACAAAATCTGCAAATACATCACTAGGAAAATAACAAGAACCATGGAGGCTCACCTCCCATCCCAAGCTTCTAAGAATCCACCCATTGAGTTGGGGAAACAAGGCTCAAACGGGGTTACACTCAAACATTTCACAATGCATGCAAACACAATATCACAATGCATTTACAACCCCTCAAAGGTTTAACACAATGATTCACCATTGGAATCATGAAACAATGGGTGAAGGTGTGCTCTCCAAAGAGGAGAATGTCATATCTATATACACATATACATTTGCAATTGCATAATGCCTCTTCAAGGCTATCAAAATACATCCTCCTCATCACATCATTACACTTATACTTCTCATAATAACAAACAAGGCATATGGCTTCAATGAAGTCCATACTCCATGAACAATAAGACCATCTCTAAGAGGAAAGTCTCTCAACTTCAATGTTGAGCCCAACTAACACCTTCACCCAAGGCTCTTTGCCCTCCCAAGGGTGAGTGTAGTCTTCACACCCATTAAAATTCATACACACAAAAAAAATAAAGAAAAGTTTCAAGGGAAATCCATCACAACAATAACACATAACAATCCACTCAACACCACACACATTACATGTTTTTCCACCACTATATGGAAAAACAGTTCAACACCATTACGGAAGTTCAATGAAGGCCATGGCAAGGGTACCAACCTTGAACCAAGCTAAAGGAAAACTAAAAGTTGTTGCAGAGTTCCCTTCTCCTTAGTTTTTCTCCTTCCAAACCCTAATTGTCTCTAAACTTAGAGAGTGGATGACCACCCCACTAGTTTGTCCAAATCCACTAAAAATACTCTCCCACTATCTCTTTTTGGCAAAAATATCAAGCCTCTATCTCTTACAACTTTGTCCCTACCAAATTTGTTACTTTTGACTAAGTGGAAAGATGAAGATGAACTCATGGAACAACTCAATTTTCGAATGGGTGGAAGAATGCATTTGTTAAGGGCCTCCTTAGGCTAGCTAAGTAGTTAAATGGTCAAATTCAGGCTCCTAACATATTATGCTAACATATGGGTAGCTTATTTTCACAAAAATGACATTTTAGGACCACATTTAGCCCCCCTAAAATCCTTGACAAGTTTGAATTCAAAAATCAAAGTGATGGTGACCCATCCCAACCCTCTCTCCCAAGAGGTGTACTTAAACATTTAATAGAAATAAGACTAAGATTCAGTGACCTCATGAACAAAACCCTAGGTGACATGTCATCGACATGTGGACAATTACAAGTGTCAAGTGACACATTAAAGCACATTACACATCACAATGACATGTCCCTAATTCATTCATGAATATAAATTTATTACACACATGCAAGCCCACATTTACAAAACAAACACATCAGAACGAGGTTTTGAATCCTTCCAAAGATTCATCTTGGCTATACTGTGTCCACATAAGTTTGGACCTTGTTTCTCCGATTCATTTCCATAGTTCAACTACCTGCATACTAAACTTGAACATTATTAGCCCAATGAAAAATTCATATAAATGCATATATATATAGGTGCATGACAATTTCATATTAAATAATTCACCTTAACATCACAATCAACTTTTATTTTCTAATCATTTTTGTATAAGGCATTTAAAACATTAAAATATCAAAATCTGCATATCAACATTAATATCTAATCAAATGATCCAACTAGCATTTTGAACCACATCATAATTCATTTCCTATAATAATGATGAAATGCTGAATCTATACTATTAAATCAACCGACATGAAAATTAGTTCCAAATACATATCTTAGGTCAAAATCACCAAAGTGTAAACATCACAACTAGTTTCCTTTGATTCAATTAAATATTGTTTGATTACTAATAGTATCCCGTTATCATTATGCAATAATACATTATAAGGTGTATCAATTATGTTAGGTAATCAGGATGTTTGCATAGTCAGATAGTTTCAAAATCAATCATTGAATAAATCCATTACATTTTATTGAGCCATAAAATTCATCCCTGTGAATATCAACATATCCACCTAATACTACTTGCACAATAATTAACTCATTACATTACATCATATCGAGTTCTACTATGTAGACCTTGATCCAATTTTGACAACAATCTTCATCTATGACTATTGGTAATATTCATAAGGGTGGGTGTTGATTCATCTTTCCATAATAATCATCTAATTCAATTATCCTAATAGGCCATAAAATATCATGAACCCATCAACATAGTTTCTAAGTTATGACACCTTAAGCCTTTATTCTATAGGGTCTTAGCTTATCAATCTAATCTAATTTTGAATAGGATTTTTAGTACAACCATAACTAAAATAAATTAATCAATCTCAATAAGATCTTAGGTTCATTATTGATAAGGAAACACTGATCGTGACATACTTAGATCCTAAAACCTTCTCACCATTGTTCTATCATATGGTGTATGGTAACAACATATAATTCACATTCTATACACAAGAGATAACAATATGACATCTCATCACCTTACTCTTTCTATCTCTAATCATATTCATGTTATTAAGATTTATAATAGGGTACTGGGGAAGGGGCCTTACTGAGTTGAGATCTGTTTACTTGGTATGGCCTATTTTTTTTATCAATAATAACCTTCCTCTATGGATGTCAATATAGAGGAATCATATTATGTTGGAAATGATTTTTCTAAGTATTTTACCATTTAATAGTTATCTACATGTATTTATAAGTCTCACAAAAAAAGGGTCGCCATAATTATATAATGTTGTTGTTTATTCAACTAAGTTAGTACCAAGTTAAAAATATGAACATATATATTGAGCCTCTTATTGATGAGTTGGTGGAGTTATGGAATGGTGTCACTATGCATGACATATGTAGACCAAGAGGAAACATGCAATTTAAATTCCATGCAATTCTTGTATGGACAACAAATGATTCCCCAGGGCTGATAGATGTTTGTGGCATGTTATGATGAATTAAAGATACATATGTTAATTCTAATTATTAAAATTAACATATTGCATCCAATTTGTGGTCCAAAGATGAAATCTCATCATTCGAAAAGTTTAGGAAAATAGGTGTTTGATGAGTATAGGCACTTCCTCTATAAAAATCATAAGTATCGAACTGCCAAAAAACATCTCTCCAATAGGAAAGAAGAGACTACATCAAAAACATGAAGAATGATACCTTGCATGTGAAAATTGGATTATAATAGAATTACTTGTTGAGGTAATGTCGTTCCACGTAATGGTTTAAGTTTAGAATTTTTGTATTATTATTATTATATTTTGTTTGCTGATTATGTAATTGATGATCATGGAGGTTGTTAAGACATTAGTGAGCACCTTCCAAAGGGCTTACAATGTTATCCTAGACAATTTAGTAGGTTGAGCACTTGCAAATTGTGTATTTGTTTGATACTATGCATATTGGAAAGAATATAACAGACATTGTAGAAAATATTGGATATAAGGCATGTTAATGAAATATTGTAAAATTTGAAGTGACATTTATGACTCCAATCATGCATTGAAAAAATTCATTGAATCAAATAGACATGGAGACTAGATTAATATGAGCGTCCTTCCTTGGTTATTAATGGAACAACAAATTGATGCCATAAAAGAAGTATGAAAATCTCAATTTTCCACAAGATTTGCTACAAAAGTAAGCAATCTCAAATCAAAGAAAGGTGAATTTGTGCTAGGGTTGAAAATATATGATTGATGTACCTTCACCAAAGTAAGTCACGTTATTCTCTATTTACAATATTTGTAAAATTGCATGAATTCTTCATTATATTATGTTAGAAAAGAATGCAATCACCAGTTTATAATTGTTGTAGTATGTGCTGTCCCTATCTCTCTCTGAGAACTTTGAAAATAACATCAAACAAATGATATATGATCTTGGAAAATACATGAGGTAAGTAATAATATCTATTCAACTTCTTGTGCATATTTATTATATTCATGATTTTTATTTATTATGTAATCTATCTAATTGTCTCTTATTTATATATTTTTGTGTCTTGAATCTCTTGTAGGTGGTTTTCATATAAGGAAATCCAAAAAAAACTATTAAATATTGGAAGAGAAGAATTCCTCATCTGATGTATCAAATGCAAAAGTGTCTAACTTCAACCTTTTTCAATGCACAAGAACACTGCCCCATACACCAAGTTGAGGAGATTGAATAGTGTGGACCTATACATACTAGGTCAATGAGGATGGTTGAGAGGCACTTGAAATTCTTGAAGGCTTAAATTTGACAAAGAGAACATCCTGAGGGTTCTATGGTGAAGGGATATGTGGTGTACTAAATGATGGAGTACATTACTCAATATCTACCTAATCTTGCAATAAAAACCCATATAGATTGCATTTGGGATCCCAACCCCTTTAAAAATTTGAAGGTGAGTACTTGGTGGAGAAAGGTAGATTGAAGAAAGTGAAAGGTAATAAATTATATGATGTTAGTGTAATTAATTATTTCTTAATCTTCTAAATAATTTAGTTGTAAGTCATCTACCTATTTTTTGTACAATTGCTTGAGAGGAGGATGCACTACATTTGTATATTACAAACAATCAAGAGCTGATAATGGTATGGATTGAACAATGTCAACGTTCTAGCCATGCATAAACATGAGAATGTGTGTCTTCATTGGTTAAATAAGCTGGTCATAATGGAGATTCCAATGTTACACAAAAGTAAATAGATTTAACATATGGTTAAGATATTTTCAGGTATGTTTAAATATTTTAATCACCCACATGTTTATCAACTCATGATGCAATACATTTTAGATTTTTGACGTATTGTTGCAGGTGAAACATTCTAAGGCTATGTTAGGTAATGGTTGTTATTTTTTACATCAAAAAGTTGGATGACATGAAGAAAATTTGTGATTTGGAATAAGTGCAGTCTTTCAAGGGACCAATATTTCATCTAGAAATGAATTACATCCTTGAGAGTCTCAAAATTGATACTATGGCATCTTAGATGATATACTTGAGTGTGACTTTAATTCTTTCAAGTTAGTTCTCTTCGTCATCAAATAGTAAATATTACAACTTAATTAAAATGATGCCAATAGAACTGTTATTAAACATGACAATATATTTCTAATGATAAATTAAAGGTTTTTTGAGCCAATTAGGGATGAGCCCTATGTTCTTTCAAGCCAATGTGAGTAGGTATTTTACTTAGAGGTTCTATATAAAATGGGTTGGTCATTTGTTGTTAAACGTGATCCAAGAGGAAGATCGATCAATCATAATGCGATGGAAGAAGATGTCAAGGAAGAAGAAGAACAAGTAGAAGATGATGTAGATGATGGTTATGATTGAGAGTTATTGATGATGTTATTGATGCAAAACTTCTTGAAGAAGAAGATGATGACAATGATGTTGCAGCTGATTTGATGTTTATGTTTTGTATGATGATGCCACCCTTGGTGGAAACAAGTAATGGCCTACAAACATTGTCAACCCAACTTCTGTTGAGAATCATTTACATACATCATAAAGTAAAGGTAAGAAAAAGAAAATATACAATGATTATGATGACTGCATACTATTCATGTTATCTACTATGTAATTTCAAGTATGCATTTCATGAATTTTTTAGCTAACAGAAGATAATTGAATTACATATGTAGGAACCCAAACCATTTTCATGAGCATCCCATACAATCTCATGGATCGCTAGGTATAACTTAATACACCATATAGAGAGTAATATCTTTTACCATTTACAAAATATCTCTCTCATTCCTAGCCGTCTCTCTCATTTCATTGAGTGCATGTATCATCAAATAGGTGTTTGTTAGATGCATCTTCCTTGAGTGAGGAAAATATAGGAATGGAAGAAGAAAGTGAGACATTTACTAGATCTACATTAAGGAGATCAACTAGAGGTAAAAATATTAGAAATAAATTCAATAAACACACGAAACATTTCCTTGCTCAAGGGGGATCATGTTCTTATGACCATGAGAGCATAGATGACTTTAAGGTGCCCTTTAGGTACCAACATCTATAGAATTAATGGGTCCCCAAGGAACTTCCTCCCATAAACTCTGATTTTTGTGTGGAGAGAGGATATATCCCATAACACCATCGTCATTACATGGTTTGGGCATATTTTCCATGGATGACATAAAAGTCTCTTAGAACAAATTAATCAAATTGATGGAATATGTTAGACCTTGTTTTGATTAGTTGGATTCAGAATATTCGATATGAAAAAAAGTATGTGTAGGTATGCACTCTTGACAAATTATATACAATAGAAAGACAATGAACAAAATTAAAAGAGGAGCTATATATATTGACAGAAGACAAAAAGAATAAAGGGATATTACATATTTTATAAATAGTATGTGACTTGCATCAACTATTAAGCAACCCAATTGCATATTTGAGGCATGCGAGGGAAATCACGTATTTGTATGTGCGATAAAATCAATACTTGCAAGGGAATAATTTCTTATTGATTACTATTTGAATTACATAGATACAAAGAAAGCCACTATCATGGGGGTAGTATGTACTATGCACCATTTAAACTAACCTCCAATCAATGACTCCAACACACCATTAAATTATTAAATTTTTCACTAATTATATTTGATATTTATACACTGTAGTCCTCATTCATGCCAAAAATGTGCATGCACATTCATGCAAAGTTATTGCAATCTACAAATGTAGTGCCTCTCATGTTTACAGTTTGTAATTTGTCTATTTTGATTCGAGAGATACTTGATACTCTTATTTTGTACCTTGTGATGACTCGAGGGTCGGATGTCATTCTCTGATTCGTTACCATAGATGCCATACTGCTATGCCGTTCAGTTTATCATATTTGCATGTTGATGCTATTTTGAGATGACAGTAGATCTATGGTGATATCTCATTATATGGTTTATTTAGACATATTTGTTGGTTATGTTATGTGATGGATTTTTATGCTATAGTGATTTACTTCATTCTTGTATTTTTATGCTTTCTGTGAATGTGACTGATGTAAATGGATTAAATACATATTTTAATACATGTCACTTTGGTTATGATATTATATGCAATTGCACTTGATCGTGAGTTTTAGTGTGTAGGAATTGTACCCTTGATAGTGGCACATGGAGATAGTGATTCAGCTGTTCATATTTTACCAATGTCATCCATGTATGGTTGACGTATCCTTATTTAATTATTTTTAATTAAAACCTTTCAGTGATTAGTAAATCCAAACTCATCTGCATTATGTGATTAGACCAGTGAGTGTGTTTGTGCATTTAGAAGTTCACATTTGTCACGAAAGTGTTAAGTGATTTTCTGTGATTTTGGGTTTTCGGGTTTTAAATCTTTCCAGATTTAATTTCTGGCAGCTTTGCCTTCGGTGAATTTCCATTATGGATAATAACTTGTTTTCCTTTGGATCGATTCAGAGTTTAGCTACTCCAGTTGGCTAATTTCTAGAATCAACTTTTCACTTAAAAAGTGAATAAGTATTGGAAAAATGAATTTACTATTCACTTCTCAAATTTTGGAAATAGAATTTGGAGAGCACATTTGGAAATCTTCTTCTGAAGGATTCTTGTTTTGTTCGTTTTGGGCGCTGTGAGTGTGGGATCTACGCGAGGTTGGTCTCGTTGGATTTGGCTCGGGGAGTTTATGCTTTGCCATCATTTTTTAGCAGTTTTGGCGGGTGATTTATTTTATTGTGTGAGTTACTGTGTCTGCCCCTTTTGCTATCAGGCAGGGATTTCTTGTTTTATTGTTTTCACTTCGTTTCAGCTTTTGATTCTTGCAACAATTTGTTAGGAGGCTGAGAACTAGTGTTCCCCTCCGTTTCTGTTTGCTGGTTCTGCTTAGTTGGTCGCATATGGATGTTTTCCCTATTTTTGAAATGGGGGTTTGGGTTTTTGAGCCGTTATGTTGGCCGTTTTTGCATACGGTGCCCGATTACATTTATTTTTGGATTTTTGGAGTTTTTGGATCCAAAGGCCAAATGGGTTTTAATTTCAGAATTTTTCCAAAATTTGGAGTTTTTACCTTGTTTTGCATCCTGCCCTATTTTCTTGGGTTTTCTTGGCACAATGTCGGTCATGGACTTGGATGATCTGTTAGATCACTTTTGTACCTTATGTTGCATTGGGATCATGTAGCATCTGTCATCTCAATTTTTGTTTTTGGTTGATTGACTTTTTGTTTGGGTTCTCATCCAGTCCTTTGTTATGATCTTCGTGATGGTGGTGTGCTACACACGAGTACGTGCACGTACATTTTTGAATGACTTGCAAGTCTTGATCTTCCATGGTGTTTTTGGAATTGTGATCATTGGGGTTGGGTTGGGAATTTGCATGCTTACGAGCACTCATTGTTGGACGAGCATGGGTAGGGTAGGGTAACATATGAAGGGGGCTTCTATCTTGTGGCCCGACGGTCATGATGCCATGGGTTGGTAGAAGAAGTTTTATATAAGTCATAACTAAAAAAAATTCTTGCTTGTTTTTCACCCTTGTTCCAAGGATCTCTGTGTGGGGCATTACAACAAATATATGTCACTGTCTTCCTAGTTGTAAACTATTAGTAGTCTTCAAGATAGTTGAGTCTAATTAGCACTTATTTATTCATAAATGTTTGGATTTGTTTATAGAATCATATATTTGTATTAAATAGTAGAATGAACTAGTACATGGTATAAAATCTTTTGAAAAGAAAAACAAATGAACTATACATTATTATTGTATAGTTTAATCATCTATTCTTTTAATTGGATCTCTGTTATAATTGTTTATAATTCAACATAACTTAGAATAAAAATGCATGCATTTTAATATGGATTAATAAAACTTTGTTGAAATGTAGGGTTACAATATGAAAAAACCACATAGAAATGACTATGATGATCCTCCATACACTTCTCCTTCCCAACAAGTAAACCTCATTGTTATCGTACAAATTAGATACAAGAAACATGTTAAATAGTATTTATTATTATTATTTTTCTTCACTACATGTTTTGGAGTAATTTTAATATTGCTAATAACATTGTTGTCACAAAGAGGTGTTGAAAGGGAAAGAACATACAATCCCTTAAGAGGAGACCTATGAGGAGGATCCTTTCACTCTTGATTTCACATTAGCCCCTGACCCTATGGATGTAGTTCAAAAGGTCCTCCATAACATATCCCAAGATCGCAACAGAAGACTTAACCAAGCAATCCCGACATCCAACAAATCTTCGAGTGTCACTACTTAACAATGCGACCAAAACCAACTATGAAAGTTTAACAGTTATGAAACCTAGAATGTCTGATCTATCAAAGCCTAGGAAGGTGTGCAACCCTAAAGGGTACTCAAAACACCTAAAACACATTTCCTAAAAACAAGTGGGAGTGCCCCCTATTTTTCACTCAAGGAAATGCCAACCTACAGTATCGCACAAGAGAATACCTCCTCATGTGAGGAAGTATCCAAATGTGTGCAAGAGAATGCCCTCTTGCACAAGAGAACACAAAGAGGGGCCAACTAAAACCCTGTCAGTAAGGTAAATTCTTGCGCGAGCATATGGCTAGCCATGCACGAGGAAATAACCTTTCATGTGAGGAAATACCCTTTCAGGTGAGCATTCAACACGCTTTGTGCGAGAGAGGGTTTTCTCATGCAAGAGAATTCATTTCTTGCATGAGAGAATGTATTCTCGCTCAAGGAATCTCCTCTTTGGCACAGAGTCTGACAACAACACACAAAAGAACAACATGAAGAGCAAAAATAAGAAAATTTACTCGACATTGGGGAGTAGTGGATTCACAAGAATCAAGGCTTGAACTCTTGAATGAATATAAAGCAACTAAGCATGCTAGAAGGGACAAATCAAACATCTAATCACCTAATCCATATCATATAGTATTAATGTAGAAAAGTAACATCACAATAACATACATGAGCATAAATCAACTATCTTTAAAAACTAAAATAACATAGATCACATAGAAATATACTCTAGAAAGTACAGAGGACCATGTGAGCATCCAACTCTGAAACTAAACATGGAGAAAGGCCAACTCTATATGCTGATCCCTAGCAGTGGTAAAGGTAGCTACACCTCTAAACCACGTAGAACCCATAGGCCCACTTCCACCTTACTAATGGAGATAGTGATCCGACCTCAAACACACATAAGACAATCATCCATGGTTAACACTCATGCCAGAAAGTACATAGGGCTAGAACCAAGATCATGAGATAAGGCAATACAATAGGTCCTAGTTAGATGCTTTATGGGTCTACTATGCAGGGACTCTTGTGGAGAGTAGATGGCTTGGCATCACAGAGCCTAAGATAGCACCCAATGGAAACACTCCCTCGGGAGGCCATAGTGCTATGTCGTTGCATGAACTACACATATAATAGGCCCTTAGGTAAATTGATAAGCACATACCTTCGGATAAGCTATACAGGGTACATAGTATTTTCTTATCTTAGTTAATTACCCATGAGATTATTTAGTTATCACTTATTAGAAACTTCTACATGTACACCTTTTTAGGAATGCGACTCAGGGTTATGAGAGAAGCCCTTCCACCAATCTACCCTACATATCCATGCTCATCACATGATGAGTGGCCACAGGCAATGCAGTTTCCCAACCCAACCCCAATGAACATAACTCAATTGATAAGGAATTGGGAGCTCGAGTCTCGCAAGATCGACAAGTACATGCTCACATGCTCGTGTGTGGGTACACCAACTACACAATGATCATAGTAACAAGGGATGGATGCTAAACATATAAAACACCAATAAAATAGATCACTCAACTGACCTATATCCAAGAGTACATATTCATCACAAATTCCAATGCAAAGAAAATACATCAAGGGTCGAATAAATATCCCTATGGATAATCTAGATCCACGACCAAATTTCATGCGAAGGGAACCTAAAAAATTGGGTGATACACAATTCGAGGCAAAAACCAAAAATGAAAGAACTTCAAAATTAAAACCCATCATGTTGCTGGGTATAAAAGTCACAAATATCAAATAAAATTTGGGTTTAGAGTCCATATGCAAAAATAATTAGCATAACGACATGAAACCCCAAACCCTCAAGTCCAAAAAGGGACAAATGCTCATACCCACCCAACCAGGTAGAGCTAGCACACATAATTAGAGGGGAACACTAGTTCTCAACCTCCAAATAGTTTACTACTAGAAACAAACACTCAAATAGAGAAAAAACAATTAAATGGGATAGCCCTACCTTGCAACCAAAAGGGCTAAACATAAATGCACATGATAAAATAATTACTGTGCAGACACCACCAAAAATAATGGCAAACAAAGGTCTCCTTGAGTTAGATCCAATGAGCTCAACCTCACAATGATCCCACAGTTGTAGCTCCTACATCAAACAGAACAATAAATCCTTCAAAGAGGATTTTGGAATTTTCTCTCCAAATTCCTATTTTGCAAGTGATATGTGAGGTAATAATTCCCTTTTGGGATACATATTCACTATTAAAAGTGGAATATAATATTAGGAAATTAACTGGCTAACTTAAATAGTCTATTTTCAATCTAGACAAAGTCAGGCAATTCCAATTAAATAGAATTCAACTTGGCAGTAACTCATTCTTTATTTGCAGATGATACTTTGTTGTTCGGACTAGCTAGTGTGAAGGAAGCTTAGAATATCAAATCTATTCTAGATATATACACAAAGCTATTAGGACAAAAGATTAGTGTAGCAAAATCAAAGGTTTTTATGTTTTTCACTAATGCTAATATTGCGAGAAAAATTTGCAAGATTTTGGATTTTGAGCAAGATCACCTTCCTTCTACATATTTGGGAGTTCCTTTCTTCATGGGTAGTAGTAAGAGTTCCTATTGGAAAAATATTATTGGAAGGATCAAAGCTAGGACTATGTCTTGGAAGGTGAGATGGCTTTCATTGTCTAGCTATATTATGTCAATCAAGTCTATTCTTGCTGCTATTCCAAATTATAGTTTTTCTATGTTATCAACACCTAGAAGTGTTATTAAGTAGATTGAAATTATAGTTCGAGGCTTCTTATGGTTGGAGAATATGTCAGGAGTGAAGAAAATTCCATTAATATCATTAAAGGAAATGACAAATGATAAATCTGAAGGGGGTATAAATTTGCCAAATTTAGCTTTAAGAAACAAAGCCTTTTGTTTATGTATGAGAAAGTTGATGCTAAATGGTGTAAAATTATGCAATGGAAATATTTAGACACATCAAAATCTTCTAGGATTTTTACTATAGCTCAATTACCTAAAGGTTCAATAATTTGGAATTTTATGGTGGAATCTCGTGATTTGTTATAGAATACCTTTCCTAGAAAATAAATAATGGGGCTAGGACCCTTTTTTGGGAGGATTCATGGAATGGCTTACCATTTTTACATACATCTCAATTCTCAGGGGCTTGGAAACATATTTTTTGTGAACATTAGGGAAACTGTGTTGTAGATTATTTTTAGATGGTGTATCCAGTTTTAGGAATAGTTAGCTGGAAGAGTCCAAATGATCTTTATATTCTAGAGGAGGTCAAGATGGAGTTTGTTAGTATGTGTAAGAATAGAATTGTCTTGGTGAATAATAAGAATGATGAGTTATTATGGATTCTCCAATAGGAGAGAAGATATTTGGTAAAGCTTGGTTATTTGGCTACTACAAATTTAGAATTAGGTGCTAGGAGATCAAGGGCTTATAAGTTTTGTGCGAATCCATTGGTTTTGCCAAAGGCTGGATGTTTTGCTTGGTTGGCCCTTAGAAAGAGAATTTTGACTGGTGATAGATTGCAAAAATTAAACATTATGCAGAATTTTTAGTTTGTTTTGTTCTCAGAGGAACATGAATTAGTTGATCATTTATTCATCCATTGTAAATGGCCCAACAATAATTTTTCTTCATTCCTCAGAGATTAAATTTCATGATGCCATTACCAAATACATTATGGGATATGTTTAAGGATTTGGCCATGTCTAGAAAATCATTCCTTCTATGCTTGCATTTGGAAATGTATTCCAACATTAGTAGTTTGGGCTTTATGGTGGGAAAGGAATAAGAATTTTTTTAGATAGCAGTAGTAAAAAATAGCAGGGGTATTGGCAGTTTTAGAATCCTTAGTGGTTGAAGTGTTTTTGGCATATGTTAAGAAAATAAATGAGCACTTAATAGTTATAGGTTGGGATATTTTTTTATCAAACAGGTGGAGTAATTTACCATCTCTGAGTTATAATTTTATTACCTCGGGACCAAGTGTAAAAGAAAATAGGAAAGAAGTGAAATGGAAACTTCCTAAGAAGGGAGTTTTGAAGTTAAATTTTGATGGCTGTTCAACAGGAAATCTAGGGGCTTCGAGGGTAGGGGTGTGTATCAGAGATCATTAGGGTAAGGCAGTGGAAATGTTAGCCCAAAAAATTCTGTCAGGTACTAACAATTGTGTAGAGGCCTTGGTGCTTTTATTTGGGGTTGAAATGGCAATGAGTATGCAAATAGTCAATATTCACATTGAGGGAGATTCAATTTTGGTGATAAATTCATGTCTTTAGAGAAGAGTAGGAAATTGGAAGTTTGGATATATATTACAAAAAGCTTGGAGTTTAATTGATATCTTTAAAACTGTATCTTCTTCTCATACTTTGTGAGAAGGAAATCGAGTAGTAGATAATTTGTCAAATTTGGGATGTGACTTACAGAATACAAGAAATTTGTTAAGAAAGTTTGATGATAGGAGCTTTCCAAATTTATTTAAGGAAATTGTATAGGACAAAAATCTGATATTCTCTAATGAGGAAAATAAGTAGAGGGAGGAGGAAGTACTCAATACAGTTAGATTAAATGCGAAGCATGGAAAACTTCTTTAAGTAAGAGATTCAATATTTTCACACGAGTTTTAAAGTCTATTTTGGTGTACAAATCAGGTCAGATGATCCAAATTTATTCTAGCTTTATGTGTTTCTTTTTAAAACATGATATGACAATTAAGCTTATTGAAGAATTGTCAAAGTACAGTGGTGACATTCTATGTCACAATTTAAAAAATTTCAAAGGATTTTGTGGTAAGTGGTAATTTCATAAGTACAATTTATGAGGTCACTTAGTGTGTTGCAAATTTTTACAAAGCAATTGCAATGGATTCCCTTGTGGTGTTATGAGATATTGTTAGGAAAAGGTGGCAAAATTCTATGTTGGATATTGATGGTTGCTTGTGTGAATTTACTATGTAAAGGACATGGATTTTAAGGTTTCTTCATTGTGTTTGGTTTTAAAATTTGCTGCGAGTTAGTTAGTAGTGCCTAGTTTTAAGAGATATGGAGGAAGGAAACACTTTTTTTAGAGTCTCTTTGCAGAATAATGGCCAGGAATCGCAAATTATAGGTTGGGTGCCAATTAAAGTTTTAGAGGATGTTTTTTTACATGGAATGTGAGATATGTTGAAGATTTTTCATGGGCATTTTAGGGCCAGAGATCCTTTATCTAGCTTTACTGAGACCCATTCTCCTGTCACAAGTGTTGTCTTACTTTTAACATACATTATGGATCTTCTCATGGATGCCGGTGTAGTGGAGCTTATTGCTGACAAGGTGATCAGTAGTAGTTTTTTCGAGAAGTTAGTGATTGGTGAGGAAATAAGAAAATATGACATTTAGTTGGGTCTGGCTCCAATTGTGGGCATTTTTGAAAATCAAGCTATAAGGAAGGAAGGGAGGTTTTTAAACCTACTATCATCACTCAAGAATGTGATGGTGGCAATTTTTTTTGAGTTGATTGATAATATTTTATGGAGCCATAGTGATTTTCTTTTGTTTGAATCTACAAAGAATCTGAAAGGGAAGGTGCAACTAGTAGCGAAATTACTTAAACATGATCACGAGGATATGGGGAGTAGGTTGGGAAACTTGGGGAGTAGAGTGCATCCGTCAAAGTTAGAGAATATTATAGTTAGTATTATGCAGATTGAAAATCCATTAGTACATTTGGATTTTTCGGCCGAAGGTGACCCGACACCGATGGACTAGGAATTAGTTTAGGGGAGTTGATTTTGTAATGTTAGACATAGGAAAAATGTGTCAAAGGACTTTTAGTAATTTTTTTGGATTTTTTGTAAACGGATTCAGATTTTTTGATCGATGATGGTGTGTTGTATATTTCTAATTATATTGAAGCGGTCTAAAGATTGTGAAGTAAATAGGGGATTTTCTATTGTTTTTTGGGGGCAAAATTTGAAGTTGTGGAATGGTACTATTTTGGAGAATAGTATATGTAAAGTGAAATGGTGTTGTGAGTTTTTAAATTTTCATGATATAACTATGTAAATATTGTGATTTTTTAATGCTTTTTGAGAATTCTATATTGTATGCCCAATTTTATAAGGGCCTTAATTGCTCTCCTCCTTGTTTGGGTTTGTTATATATGATAACATATATCTTTCTCTCAAGTTTTGTATTTGGTAACGACTGGAGGGTTTCTTGTTGAATTCTTTCCTTCACGAGCCATTGAACTAGTTTATTTTAATATATATATTTCCAGTGGCATGCCACTTTTTGCCAAAAAAAAAACTATGGTAAAACTATCAAGAATTAAAATAATTAAATCAAATATAATTTCCCTTAAACTATAAAATCACAATATTCCTTAGTAACTTTCATGATAATTGTGAACCTCTAAATGCATAGATACACTCATGAGTCTAACCACATAATGCAAATGAGTCTGAATTTATTAAATCATCGAAGGGTTTAATTAATAAATTAAGTAGGATACGTTGACCATATAGGGACACCGTTGGCTAGGTAAGAACAACCGACTCACTGACTCCATGTGCCACTGCCAGGGATATAAATCCTACACAATGAACAACACAATCAAGTGTAATTACATATAATAATATAGCCGAAGTGATAAATGCATTAAATCACATTAGAATAATCTATTTAAATCACTCACTGCATCATAAAACATCTCAAAGCAAGAATGAAGTAAATAGCCATAGCATCAAATCAAAGTATCTAGAATCTAGTAAGTCCATCATATAATCATAAACAAAGTATATGTCCAAATTCAAAATAACCATATATCATCATAAAGAATCATGTCACATCAATCAACATCATCATGTAGATATGATCAAACTAAACAACATAACATCTAACATCTATGATACTAGTAAATCAAAATATAGTATCTGACCATTAGGTCATCTCAAATGTCCTCAAACATGAGTATCAAAGTATCTCTCAAAACAAAACATAACAAGGTACATAATGCAAACACAGGAGGCACTACATAATTTCTATCCACCATCTATCATTGCTAGAATAATTTTTATTTGATCCATTTATTAATATAACATTTTTTTCCTTCTTAAAATGTGGAATTTCCAATTTCCAATGTTAAAGGATGCTCTCATTGAGAGTATGACCAACTATTTTGGAACTCATGTATTTTAGAAGCTTAGGATCCTTAAGAAAGTAGGGTTATGTTTGGGATATATTAGGGACCACTACAAGATAAATTAGAAAAATAACCTTAAGTACAAGCGCCCCTTGCATTCCTAATTTAGAGTGACCTAATATTGTATTGAATGTGAGGAAGAGAAGCCAAAGAAATAAAGGAAAACCACTAGAAGATAATAAAAGAAGGTATGTGATACTATAAGGATGTAATTATGTTTTAAATATTTTAAATATTTATATGATGAATATATTTCAAACTTTTCATAGATTTCATGACACATCAAAGGCAACATAGGAAAAATTATATAAGCACAAGCAACATAAGCTCAACTCTGGTGGTTATTCAATTTTTTTTGCACGAGTTGTAAGTATTAGTAAATGAAAAACCATATGCAAATATTCATAAATTGCAATCATTTTGGATTTGATGAAACTATGCAATAAATATTCATAATACTAAGAAAAAATGTAGGGCCAAGAGTTTAAAAGAAAGCTCTCAGAAGAGGACAAGCAAATAGCATTCAAATAAGGCTATCAAGCCATGGCTGAATGGTAAAGGAAATGAGTTCACAAGGTTCTACTAAGGGATCCATTGTGGTAAATAATCCAAATGATTTTTATTTCAAATTGAATACGTTATCAATTAGTGTATTTGATGTTAAGTTCAAACATAAAGTGAGTATATTTGTTTGAAGTAAGAAAACAATGACAACAATATGCATGGCATTGGAATGCATCCTGCCAATCTTTGTACACCACCTAAGCATGATGAAGTAGCTAGTTCAGATGTGCATCATAGTGGTTGAGGTGTACATTTTCCTTTTGAATTATTACATGTAATTATTGTTGAGTAGTCATTTTGCATGATGACAATGACATAAATCCTTACAAATTTCTCTCTTGAAAAGTTGATCAAGTTAAGAAACTCCAAGGTCTTGGATGGCTATTTTTCAACCTATTGGGTAGCTTGATTAAAGATAAATGTGTTTATTTACAAGGATGCCTTTTCTGGTATCATTAAATTCTACAGAACTTGAAAAAGCATGACCACAAACCATTATATTTTTGTAATTTTTAGATGTTATGATGAATATAAGTTCCTAACAATGTAGGTATATGGATTCCTATTCTAACCACGTGTTCAAAAGAAAATTAATGAGATAGAGTAATGAGAAATTAAAGAAAATTTCTAAAACTAAAATTCCTAATGGACATAAGTTTTGGATTACTGTAAAAACAAGTTTTGAGGGGACTTGAAACCCCATACAAAAACAAAAGATCAACGATAAAGAGTCTGCCCAATTTTACATAGGCTGAGAACCTATAATAACATCATAAAAAAAACTAGGTTTTACAAGGAATTGAAACCTACAAGTAACATTCTAACAAAAAATCAGTTGGAAAGTAAAACCACAGTAAAAGATAACCACCATAGAGATAGAGAACTAGAACAAAAAATTTAGACTAGTGATGATGATCGGCAAAAGAAAAACATGAAAATCCTATCACTTGAGCTCATCCACAAACTTACTCAAATCTGTGGCGGTATCAACAATCCCTTGAAGGAGATCCTCAATAATGGAGACAAGGGCAACTTCAATGGCCCTTTTAGTACTCTGCCATGTCCTTTTGCTAGGTACACTGGTCATTTGTCCATACATAGGAGAAATAATTTCCTCATTGCTCCTCCTTCCCAAACTAACTACCACCACACATAAACTAGTAGTAATCATGTCCATCTATTGTCTGTTACCCTTGATTAGTTGCCTTACACTAGCTTGATAGGCCATCAATTTCTTAGGAATGTTCCCAATTTTCCCTTCAAGCTCAATTCTTTTATTTTTTTCAATATCCATCTTCTTCTACAACTCTTAAATATTTTTCTTTAATGAAATGATTTTATTATAGATCCATGTATTATCCTATAGAGTCACATCCGCCTTCATTTCAGCTTTGTTAATAAACAAAATCCTTCCACTGAAACTCTTCACCCTAGTCTCCTCATTCACATTGTTCAACTCATGGTGACTAGAATAAATGTGGGTCTCTTTCAGTGAATCCTCTTCTGACATAGATTTTGTGCCCCCAAAAAAAATCTTTCCTCCTTATCAATCATCTAGCTTCTATCAATGGTATTTGGCTCGTGGGTAGTAAGCATTGTATTATCATACTTCTTGGTTCCCATCTAGCACCCCTCTTCCTCAAAAACTTAATTTATAGGTGTATTGTTTATCACCTCAATATCTTTTTCCTTTAAAGAGATCCAAGAACTATCTAGGTTCTTATTTTAGGGTTTGGAGAACACACATTACTCCCAGTCCTAGCTAACTTAGCCACAGAATCATCCTGACTGCCTAAGTACCCTTCATTGTTCGAGCTAAAATCTCCACTCTCTGTTTCACCTTCCTCTCATTCTCATTCTCTATTTTTCTAGTGCCCTTTTCTTCTTACAAGCTATCTTCTCTAACCTTAGGTTTGTTCTTAATTTTTCCTTCACCATCAACCTTCCTTTTTTTTCTTTTTTTTTTTGCACGTCCCTTCTCACTAGCCCAGTCCCTATCCAACTCAGTATCCATGTCCTTTATCTCCTCAATTTTAACATTGTGCACTTTGACTTTTTTAGCACTAGATTTAGCTAGAATCTCCTTCTCAAAAATCTTCATTCTTTTACCAGTTGACAGAGAGAGCTTCATAGCATTCTCCCTACACTATTCCTCAATAAGAAGGATCAATCCTTCATGAAGAACAAGACTAGAATTTCTTTCCTATGTGCATTGAGGCTATTTAACAAGGAATATTTCAAGTAGAATAGACAAGATACCCTATTTTGAGGAACAAGCCTCTGGGACTCAATAGAAAAAAGGGGGTCCTCATTTTTGAAGTGAAAAATGGGGTGTGTATATCTAAGAAAGTAAAGTACACCAAGATAACTAAGAGGGGGGGGAGGGGGGGGGGGGGTAAATTAGTTATCTGATCAATATACTTTTTATGAACCTTATTAAATTTAAAACATGTGATCAATATAAAAAAAAACCATAAGAAGATACACATAGACAATAACAACATATATGTTAACTAGGGAAACCCTTGATTAGAGGGAAAACTCCAGTGAGGATGGTACCCACAAAATGATGTACTAATATAAATATTCATTGTAAGAGAATGGACTCTATTAGGAGCCAATGAAATACATTCAATACATATCAGTCCTTTTTAGGAGACTTTGAACCCCTGCGAGGAGATTCCTACCTATTAGGAGTTGTAGAAGGATGAAGGACTTACTGTCCAAACAACTTCAGGGGAAAGACCACAAAACTTACTATCCAACTAGCCTCTATATTATTCCTTTTAGAATAATATAAATTAAAATGATCTTAGTAACTCAAACTCTTACTCTGTCCTCTTATCGTGCCAATACCACACCAAATAATTCTTAGATCTCAATATTAGATCTTCAACTTTGCATCATAATGATCGCTTTGATTGCTTACTCACATTTATCAATCTTCACGAATTTAATATAATTTTCTTGCAGTTCATACATCATCACAAGGATAATAAATTTCCTTTATATTATGTCCTCAAAATTATTCATTGAGTTGGCCTTGAGGTTTTCTTAATTATAATTATAATAGAACCTCAAGAAGTTAATATAATTCATTACATCTTTTCGTAATCACAAAATAACGTTAGCTCACAATATTCTCAACTTCTCACATGCATGGACCTTGAACTTCACACACTTGCTAACATCATCATCAGTTTTTCTTCTTTCTCTATCAAACTTGGGTTATCCAAATTCTATCACTGTTAGGAGATACAATCCAATTACTAGAAATGGCTTCTCAAATACTTTATCTGTACACTTTCTTCTATTGATCATGAATAAATATCACGTCTTTGACTTTCTACATGTGCACTTATCCACATCATCAGGACACGTTGTAGAAGATTTCCTCAACTATGCTTAACTTTATCATCAATGCTTGATCCATATGACCTCTTTCTGTATCTACTACTCTATTAATCTTCTTAGTATGTTGACATCAATGACAAATATAGTCATGAATGCAACACATAGTCATGCTAATTTTTGCAAGAGCACCTAGTCTTAAAGATATTGGAGATGATCCCTAGAAATATTTTAATTATTTAATGTAATTTCATATTTTTTGATTTGATATTTTACGTAATGGAATCAATGGTAATTCCTAAAGGCAATAAATATAAAGTTGTCAAGAAAGTGCAAAACTATAAAGTTGTAATGCAAAATGCATAAAATGTTGTCATGAAAATGCATTGTAATTAAATGATTGTAAAGAGTTGGTTCAAAAGTTGGTTGGGAAGTTTTAAACCACCAATTAACCTATAAAATCTTATGTATGGTCGAACCAAATTAGAAGGGAAGGAAATATTCATATTTGAAACAAATTTGGAGTAATTCTAAGTTGTTTTGATTATTTTTTTAGTCTTTAGTTGGTTCTAGGTCTTGTATAGACATGTATAGCCTAGAAACCATGTAAAATGTCTAGATTTGGATATTAGGATTAATAAAATTACTTTTGGTTTTGGTTTGGAGTGATTATGTGAACAAATGAATAAGTTATGAGCATTTTGGTAAAAGGCTTGTTTGCAGATTTTGGATTCCCTGACAACAGTCATGTTGCAAAACTTGGTATTGACACATATGGAGGATTTATGAAATCTAAATGGATTGATTAGAAATATATGTGAACCTAGTCTTATTTCCATTTTGTTTCAGTCATTTTCATTGAGATTTGTGGAAGTTATACATTTCTTAGTGAAAACTAAATTTTTAATATCTTCAATGGAGTTGTAGGCATATATTTGCATGCATACAATGATTTATTGGTTGGAAAATTTGAATGGATTACATATTTGGAAACTAGAATCAATATTTCTTATTATGAAATTTATTTGGGATTAATTGGTTTTTCATTGTGAAAGACAATGGATGCCCTAGGCAGGGTTACGAGTTTTGTTACTGGTTTATGACAGTAACAATGGATCTTGGTACAAACACCATAACTTGTAACATAATTTTTGGATTGAAATGAGATTTGGATAGGTTTTAATATGCCTAGTTTTTCAAAATTACTCCAAAGGGTTTTTCAAAAAAAAAAATAGAAACAAAAGTTATGAATGATATACTCTCAAATAAAAATCGGATTATGTAAATGGTGAAGTATTGGCAAACTTGTATTGAAAGTGTTTTGTTCTACCTCATGAAATGTCTAAGAATGAAATTTATTTCATGAATTTTGAAGGGATCATAATGTATCCCATCTATTTTCTTATTTGTAGGCCACTCTGCATGACTAATTATCTCGCTACTGCTCCATCAATTCTAGAAGACTCTCCATAGGAATATCATCAATATTCATGCTAACAATCTCCTCTTTTGGAATTGACGAAAACATAGATGAAAAACATCTAAGCACCAAGAATACCAAACATAATGCTTTGCTATTACCACTAATCTCATCTTTTCAAATCCTCTTCATCAATCAAATATGAAACTTTGAGGAAAAACCTATACTCCCCCATTAATATACTTCTCTCACTAATAAAATTTTTCCCCATTGACTTTAATATAACTCTCCTCCATTCACAGGAGATTCTCTCATACACATTCATTTCTTCCCCATTAAATTTCCAATATATATGAGATGTTTTTCATGCACTACTTTTCTCCCATTGACATCAAAGACAAATGCATCATTATGTTAATCAACTACTCAAAGTTTTTAACCATCTCAAGTGTCCAAAGACACTATTCAATACTAGTTACCAAGAGTCCTTCATGACTCTATTCAATCACAGATACTCCCCCATAGAGGAAGCATTAGCATTTAGTCTAGATAATAAATAATGCTTTGTACCACTGTAATACCCCAAAATTGGCACATTTCCATATTAACCAACTTTGGTGTATGCAACCATTCCTAAGTCCTATTCTACTAGGCAATTCTAATTCTGATAATCGCTACTTGACCTAGGTGTGAAATGTAGAAAACCCTAATCTGCATTAATCACACTATTTATTTAATTATCAAGTATTGACTCAAATTAGCTACATAAACCTATTGATTTAATTTAATTTAATTATAAGTGTTCATGAATTTAATTAAATTAAAATTTCCTCTTTAGCTAATGTACAAAGGAATTAAATAAATTTAATTTAATAAGATATCTCCTCTTTTTAATTATTGAATGTAATTATTCAATTAATTAATGTTTATCCATTTATGAAGTCATATTCTATTTTATTAAATTAAATATTCTTGAAAATGAATTAACTCCTTTTATCACTCAAAAGGCAACCAGTTAACTTCTTTTATTACACAAAGGGCAACCAATTAACTCCTTTTACCACTCAAAAGGCAATTAGTTAACTCCTTTTATCACTCAAAAGGTAACTAGTTAACTTTTTTTTATCACTCAAAGGCAACCAGTTTTTCATGAGTAAGTTTCCTATATGACTGAGTCTCCTCTTCAATCTCGATCGTCCATTCTAATTAATCTTGACTGTTGATCACCTCTTGGATTCTATTTAAGAAGCTCTCCATTCCTCATTACAGAGGTTGAAAATTGAAATTTGCGTCAAAATAATGCTAAAATATCTACTCATTTGCTCTTGCATTCTTAGCTTAATATTCTTACATATCAATTTCATACTAGTTTAACATGCATCTATTTAGCATAATATGTTTATTTATTTCTTAGCTTAACTATGCATTTTATATAGATTAAATCTTGCATATCTTATATAGCTTAAAATCCTTCATTCTAGAGGTTTGGTTGCCCACTTCTCATTTTGAGAGCAAAGGAAAAATCCTTCTAGTTAGAAGGCAATAGGTCGCACTGTTGGATTTACTCAGATGAATAACCTCATATTCATTCTGGGATGATCTTTCAAATAATGACCATGTTGAAGTGTATGTGAGGATCTAAGGCCCACAGTTCATGTATACATTTTTGGCACCCACCATGGGGCAGAGAAATCAAGCTTTTTGGCCTCATTTTTCTCTGTTTTCTAAATTTTTTATTATTTTGTCACATTTGTCCATACAGGTTGCTAGATTTTCATGCGAAGAACTAAAGATTTCACATTTTCCTCTACACTTTCTCATGCAAAAAAGTGCATAGGTGCGCAGTTTCCCACGAGATGCACACCATTTCTTCACATGGGTCTATGCATGATTTTGCACATAATTTTGCAATAGCACAATTTTCCATATTATAGTTTTTTATGATGTTTGACTAACAATTTTCTTTGAAGCAATTTCTTTTAGATTTCTATTTTTTTGCAGCATAACTATGGTTTGCAGGATGCTTGCCGAAGACACCTTTATTTAAACACTTCAAACATATACTAACTATGTGAATACAAGATGCTTGTCAAAGATATGTATGACAAATACTTATTTCAAACCCACTTAAATGTTGTGTCTCCTTTTATTACTTTTCACACATTGTATAAATAGGACTTGTGAACTTTGTAGGGTACAAGAAAGGAGAATAGGGGAGTATGCTCTTTACTACTTGGAAGTGATGCCCAAGAGTAAATCAGAAACCTAGAACACTCTGAAAGATGGTACCCAAGGGAGACAAGCAAGTTAGTGGTTCTCCCAAATGAAGCCTTTAATGAAGAGATGATGATTTCCTTTTAGGGGATCAAAGTCTTGGAATAGGCCAAGGTGGGATCGATTAAGCTAACTTGGTGATTAACATGTCTTGTGTGTTTGGGCAAGGTGATGAGGTAGAGGAGTATGCTCTTTCCTCTTGAGAGAAATCAGAAACTTGGACCCTTAGATCTGAACCACCAATTCGAGTCAACCTTTAGAGAGCCTGCCAGAGTGATCCAACCTCTGAGAATGACCCATGTGAGCACACTTCTTTCATTGTAGATTCCACCCCACTCTAATAAAGAAGCTTTGTTGAGTGAAAGAATCCAAAGCCATATTAATTTCCTCTTCTTCATTCTGATATCACATATCAAGAAGAGGCTTTGTAAATTGCATTGGTCGGTGCCAACCCCAGTATTGCTAGTCAAGTGTATGCACTTACAGATGCTGGTGTGGGCTGTTGGCCTCAAATTTACTCACAAAGCCACCAAGGGTTAATATGAATGGAAGCCAAGTAAAAACTTCTTAGTTAGTTTGCTACTCAATTCACCTTTGAAAGGAGGCATAATCTTTGTGCAAGGAGGGGGAAGAATCTCTTTTGTAGAACTCACCATAGGCATGTACCTAGGCATTAGAAGGTTGTATACATGTTTGACCCCTACCACAAGGGTGTTCATTCAATGTATATGTTATTGAGCCCTTGGAATACACCAAAAACATGGGCACCCTCTAGGGGGTGACACGGTTATGTGAGGTGCGCACATGCACATAAGTTGTGGGACAAAGGTTTTGCCTTCTCTACCATTTTATTTTTAAGGATAAAAGCATGTTTGTTATTGAGTCTTTAAACATTGTCCAAACCTGTCAAACAAACTAAAGGTCAAGACTCCCCCATCCCTTTGAGTTTCTTTGTCCTCGGTTGGGTTGTTTGCAACTATTGCTTGCTTCCTGTGTTTATCTGAAAATAAGCTGTCTTGTTTAAAACAACCAAAATGCTATCTAAAACTTGAAAATAGTCTTACTACTTGTTTGAAATTTGTCAAAACAAACAACAATCTATCCAGAATTGTCTGAAACTTGCAAAATCTCTTCAAAATTTTGTCTCGTTTGTCGGTTTGATCCCTATTTTTGCCTCCAATTTTCAAGATTTCACGTGAGAACCTTTTACTCAACATTTCTTCATGTGGTCCTACTCAAATCTTTCTGTGAGATCTTGCAAACTTGTTCTATTGTCATAATCTTATACTTTTTTCAGTATAGCACATCCTCGTGCGACTTTGCACAAGTCCTCATGCGAGAAAACTTTGCGTAATTGGCTATTATGAATCTTCACCTGAATCTGTATGTCTTTTTGCATGATTCCCTAGGAATCCTCATGCAGAGTCTTGTTTGTGAACTGTCAACCTGTTCTATTAGAGCTACCTGTGCTCTAAATATGGTCTATTATATGTAACATTTTACCTCTTCTTTGTCTACAAATAGTGTCAAATAATGGGTTCTTGCTTAGCTAGCGACTTGTGACCTACACACAAACTAGTCTTGTCTCTTGTCTATCTTGTTCGAGCTCTTTTGTGCTTGTCATACTTCGTGTCACGATAGTCATAATCTTTGGTTGTTCTAGTCATTACTCAGATGACTCGTACCTTAGTATACAATATGACTATGTTCTAGTGTGGTCCCTGTCCAGGATTTTTCTTTTCTATCGTTGTTTATGACTATATCAATAAGAAGAAAAAACATGTTTTATCCCCTTAGACATAGATGAGCTAGAGCTAGGAGTCATAATAGTGGTAGAGGTCACTTTTTAGTTCACACATGGTCTATCTCTAGTTCATCTACTGAGGAATCTTCACAATCTCCCTCACTTGTCAGATCTTCTCATGTTAAGAGAACATTCTCTATAAAATTATAACAAACCAGGAACCCATTGTATTAAGAGGATCCTAAAACTAGCAAAGGTCATATGTCTCTAAACAATACAGCTAAATTCTTATTCAAACAACCTTTTCAACCAAAATACATTGAAACTTGCCACATTCCTACAATGGCTAATCAAGAACTCGAACATGGAGAACAAAGTAGAGACCAAGATCAACATAGGAATGAATGACATAAGGAACCTCTCTTTACCAATGAGAATGAAGAAGAGGTAGAAATACTCCTTGATCATATGGAGAAATGTCATAAGGACAAAAACTTCCAAAAGGTCATGGAAATCTTGCTTAATGAAGAGAAAGAGAAATAAATTCTCAAACTTTCCCAAGAGGGAACCAAGCTACCTCATCACTTTAATGTTGAAACTATCATTACACTTGAAGAGGAAATTGAAACTTCCAAATTGAAAAAGCAACTGAAAATCATGCAAGACCAATTAGCTCAAATGATTTGTGATAAAGAAAAACCTACAAAAACGTACACTATAGACACTCTTTGTCCATTCCCTTTTGACAAGAGTATAGACACGCCTCCTTTTTTGAGAGGAGTTGAGTTACCTAAGTACAATAAATACTTTGGAACTATTGATCCCCAAGATCATTTGTGGGAATTTTTTTCCTTGTCTATGGAATTTATGCATAATCAAACATATCTCATGCATTTATTCCCAAGAAGTCTAGGTGGTCAAGCTATGGAGTGGTTCTCACACTTGCCTATTGGTATCAAAACATTTGATGAGATTGCTAGCTTGTTTGTCCAACAATACTCTTACAACATACAACACCTGGTTAACATTTGAGATTTGTGCAACCTTAAATAGAGAGTTGGGGAACCTTTCCTCACATTCTTTCAGAGATGGAGACAAATTTACACTAAATACTCATGTAAAATTTTAGAAATAGAGCAACTTGACATCTTTATGGATAATCTCCTGCCTAATTTTGGGTATAGAGTTCAACTTCAAGGTCCTCGTACCTTTGAGACATGGTCACACAAGCTATCTAGATAGAGGAATTCATGGTCAAAATGGGTGAAATAACCCTTCAAAAGGGCACTAAACAAGGGCCAACCTCTAATAAAGACAAGTTCAAATATATGAACAAAAATCTAGAGGTTGTGCATGACAAAGTTGTTGACAACATTACTCCTAAACTTGCTAAGGCAACGTTCAATCTTACAGATAATCTCAGAGCATCCAAGAATGTTGAGAAACCTCCTCTTGACAATAAGGCATTTGGGGACAAACCAAGGAACTCATGGGCTACACACCCTAAATGAGATTTTACAACTCTTGGTGAACCTTCAGACATGGTTTACAAGACCTTGTTACAAAACAAACTCATTTCTCCCTTAGACAATTCTCATCCTTATGATCCACAACCATGACCACCATGGTGGAATGAAACTTCATTTCACAAATACCACCAAAATAAAGGTCAGAAAACTAGTAACTGTATCAAATTGCGTCACAAAATCCAAGACCTAATTGATAATGGTGACATTGTTGTGGATGGACATAATAAGAACTCAGATCACAAGGCTTTCAAGGAGCCATTCCCTCACTACAAAAAAGGAGAAAAATCAAAACCAAAATCTAACAACAAGGTCAGCTATACATACTCTAACGATGATGATGAGATAGTCCATATGTTTGAACCAATAGGTGTTGAGTATTGTGACATTATCACCATCAAGGGTAAACAAGACAAAACTAAACTTAAGACAACATTTGTCTTAAGGGGTCCAATTTCCAACACATTTGACAACAAGTTAGCAAAAACTTGTGCCAACACTGTTACACGTTCTTGCACCAAGTTAGTGTATATGAGCAATGTTAGTATGCTAATAGAAACTAAATTTAAATAAAGCTTCTACAAACTAAACAAAATTCATAAACTTCAAGATAGACTAAGATGAACTCTCAATTGAGAATATGAGCCATTAATGGACTCTCTCAATGAGAAGCTCTCTTGTTGAGTGGCTTTGTCTAAATAGATAGGATGTATGCTCAAACTTATGCTTCAAAAAGGGCTTCAAATGGAGTTGGAATTTGGGTGTGAGTGTATGGTTTTGATGTAAAATGGCTTCTCAAAATTGCATTATGACTTTACTTCATGGATTGTATTATTTTGCAAAGGGGAATGATCCAATTTATAGGCAAGAGGCTTGAGGGATTGAGGGCTAAGATGCAAGGATGAGAAAAAGCTCATGGAGGGCTTAGATTGCATGAGAGGAGAGCACATGGATTGTGCTTCCTTACAGCCAATCAAGGAGTGACACATGTCACATGGTGAGAGGATGGAGGAAAGGGGAAGGATGAGTCAACAAAGGAGGCTCAAGGGATAAAATCTTCATAAAGACCCTCATAATGACTTGTAAGAGCAATAAAAGGGCTTGGAAGAGTCATTTATGGCCTAGTGAGCTTCATAAAGTTTTATGGTTGAGATATTTTGAGGGTGATGAGAGCAATTTCGACTTGGACTTGATTAGGAGGGTTTTAAGCTTGCTTAGGCTTGTGCAAATGATTAGAGGATGGATTAGGATGGTTTAGGATTAGCTTAGGGATAGGCAAGTGGATGGCATTTAATGAGGGTGGGTGAAAGAGGAGATATTTGTTAACTTTGGCTTGGGTTAGTAATTCTTAACCCATGTTTAGGGAATGTGACAAGATTATGAGGGGATTAGGATTAGGTTTAAAGACATCTTCTAGAAGAGTCTAGACTTTGGATGAGGATAAAGACTTTCTAGAATAGTCTAGAATTTCCTAGGATAAGGATGAAGACTTTTTAGAAGAGTCTAGAACTTCTTAGGATGAGGATAAATTAGATTTTTAAGAAATAAATAAAGTTTTATTTATTTCAAGGGTTTGGGTTGAGGAGATATTTATTAAATTTTTTTTAATAAACATGAGGATTAATATTTAATCTTAATTAAATATTTTGAGTTGGGATTAGGGGTAGGAAATGATGGGATTAGCCTTTAATCAAAATTAGAGAAGGATTAGAAGATTTTGGAAGAGGTTAGTGGTCTTAAGGAAATTGGCCAAGTTTTGGGCAAAAAATAATTTTTTAATTTATTTTGGGTTTTTTGGTCAATTTATTAATTAAATAATTAATAAATAAGGAAATAATGTTTAAATAAGATTTAAACATTTTTGGGAGGGATTCCTTAATTAAATATTTTTGATTAAGATAAAGGGATTTAATGGCATAAAAATTAATTAATTAATTAAATAAATAATTAATTAATAAATGATGATGTCATCAGGACTTTTTCAGAAAATAAAAATACATTATTTTCTAAAGGATTTTAGGTGTCTATAGTTAGTACTCAAAGGCCCTGTGCCTTCTACTCTTGAGTTAGAACAACACAAAGACAAACCTCTTGCTTGTCCATCTGGCGAATGAACAAAACTTGCAACAACTTTTGCATCTGCTAGCTATAGTATACTCGATCAGTTACAATGAAAAAATGCTTAAATCATGATCTTTGAACTACATAAAATCTCGCCTGCTCATAGGCAGATTCTCAACAAAGCCCTCACTGAGGCAAGCATCCCTCAAGATCTTGATCTTGAGAGGTTCCAATCTATGCTAGGTCATCTGACTTCACCTTACTATATGTCCTTCTCTAAGGAGGATGACAATTCACTAAATCATCTACATAATCAACCTCTACACATTGAGGTCATGATATGCTAAAAACGTGTCTGACATGTGCTTATCGATAATGAGCTGGTTTGAATATTGTCTTTGCTACTTAGCTTAGACAATTAGAATATTCTAAAGAGTCTGTTGACTGTCATTGTAAGATAACTATTAAAGCATATGTTGAAGTCAAGCACAAAACTTTGGGTCTTGTTGTATTACCTCTTTGGGTTGGTCTTGTTGAAAGGGATGTCACTTGTCAAGTCTTAGACATTCCCTTAGTTTACAATATTCTACTAGGAAGACCATGGATACATGAGATGTGGGCTGTCCCTTCCACTTATCATCAATGCATAAAGTTCTCATTTCACAAGTTTGAAGTCATTATACCTACAAGTACTAGCTATACCTATAACATACTGAAATCTACTGCAAACTTTGTACCTACTAATAGAGAGTCTATAGATTATCATGATAACAAGATGAAGCAAATCGAGCAGTCACTAAAACTGAAAGAAATTGGAATGGGTGAATATCACATGGAACCTGTTCTATCTTTGACATCTCTTCCTAAATCTCCTCGTCATTATGGGAGACCATTTGAAGTGAAGAGACCTTTTGTGTTGAAACCTCAAACCAAGTATAATTGTACATTTTTCAAAGCTACTATCCCTCTTGAGGAGGAAAGTGAAAATAGAGCTATTGCTGTATGGATCTTCAAAGAGAAAACTCTAGTTGGCCTCATAGAATAGTCTTGTGAAATTACTCTTGAAAAGTATGGTCCAGGTCTTAAACTCATGAAACAGTTTAGCTACAAGGGAATTGGTCCTATTGGATGCAATAAAAATGGTCTAATTGATCTGGTCAAAGTGATAGCTAGGAATAACCGAGATACATCTAGTCTAGGCTTCAAGAAGATTCCCTTCCATATGGGGATCAACAAATTTGTACTAGAATCTAAAAATTCATCTTAAAATGAGTCACAAGCCGAGTCTAATGACCATGAAGACAATGTTGATGATGAGGATCCTTATTCTTATCCCATTCCTCATTATCTTGCTAAATTCTTTGTTGAACTTGATGATTTTGTAACACATGTTAGCACCATGGATGGTGATAGTGTTTTTTCTGATGATACTATTGATTGCCATCATACCCAACAAGAACAAGGAGAGTCTAATCATGCTTTATGCATTGAGTATCTTTTAAAAAATCCAAATGATGAAGGAGAGTTTGTCCCTATCACTGTTGGGGAATTTTACAATATGTCACCATATAACACAGATTCTCAGGAATATAAATTTGACTCTCTCTTAGAAGAAACTATAGACAAAGATATAGATCAAGTTCATGTCTATGAAAACCTTGTCAAAGTAGGTGAAGTGTTTGGGGTTAGGTTGGATGAGTCTCATCCAACTAGTGTCGTCAAGTCTTCGATTAATGATGTTAGAACTCAGAGGCATTCAAACACACTTATGAAAAAAGTTGCTCTAGATCTCGAATCACTTGTCTAAGCATTTGATGATTATGTCATACATGTTATTGAACCCACCACTTCTCTTTCACTCACCTATCTTGAGCTCATAGATAGGAATTCTAATGCACCTAATGAAGTCCCTACATTTTATAATGACTATGCTCTTGCCTGTTAGATAAACACTATCGAACCTATGATGTCTTACACCAGCGAACAAAGTGTCAACATGACTAAAGATGACATCAAATATCTTAGTAGTACAATAAAAAAAAAGAGAAATAAAAGGTCCAATGGTGAAAACCACATTGTGGTAGTGTCAAAACCTAAAAAAGTAAAAACAAAAGATGTATCTTAGGGTGAAAACCTTTTTGAGGCACTTGCAAATGAGATATTTGATGCACATCCTAGTCATTTTCAGGAAAGATCATCAATGTTGATAGAGCCAACACAACCGGTCAACTTGGGAATAGAAGAACATCCTCACATGCTACATCTTGCATAGTCGCTATCTCTAGAAGAAAAGGAGGAATTCATTACCTTATTCCAAGAGAAAATGATAAACTTTGTATGGGCATACTTAGACATGTCAGGATTAGATCCCAATCTCATATTGCATCACTTATCCATTGCACCAAGAGTTAAACTAGTCAAACAAAAGCTTAGAAAAATGCATCCTCATGTTGCATTACTTGTTACAGATGAATTGGAAAAGCTTTTGAAATCTGGTTTCATCTGAGCTATTGATTACACTGAATGGATATCAAACATTGTTCCAGTCTCCAATCATGACAAATCTATTAGAGTCTGTATAGATTTTTGAGATTTGAACTTATTATGTCCAAAGGATGATTTTCCACTCCCTAACATTGATATGATAGCGGATATGACAATAGGATATGAAATGCACTCACTCATGGACAAATTTTTTGGTTATAAAAGATCAAAATTGTGCCAAAAAATTAGGAAAAGACTGCTTTCACTTGTGCATGGGGACATTTTTGTTGGAATGTGATGCCATTTGGCTTGAAAAATGTTGGTGCTACATATTAGAGGATAGTTACTACAATTTTTCATGAGATGACGCATAAAAAAATGGAGGACTATGTTGATGATACCCTAGTTAGGAGCACAAAATGCAATACTCACCTTCAAGATTTGGGACCTATCCTGGATCGCATGGAAAAATTCAGTCTGAAACTTAACCCCAAGAAATGTGTATTCAGTGTAACATCTGGAAAACTACTTGGCTACATTGTGCCTATAAAAGGAATCGAGGTTGATCCAGAGAAAGTTCAAGCAATCATGGACATGCCTCCATTTGATAATATCAGTCAGATGAGGGTCTTACAAGGAAGACCTCAATCCATTCATAGATTCATCTCATAGTTGGTAGATAAGTCACAACCTTTTACCATGATACTACATAAAGGTGTGAAATACAATTGTAGTCAAGATTGTGAGCAGAGCTTAACACAGATAAAGTAATACCTTACTAATCCATTGATCTTGATGCCTTCTATTCATAGGAAACCTCTCATCTTGTACATTTCAACAATAGAATCATCTTTGGGTATCTTGCTAGCACAAGAAGAAAATAATAAGAAAGAAAGAGCTATCCACTATCTGAGTCGTACATTGATTTCTTATGAAATGAATTATAGCATCATTGAGAAAGCTTGCTTGGCAGTTTTCTTTGCTTCTCAAAAGTTGAGACACTACATGCTCGCTCATACTACACGACTGATTGCTAAAATTGATCCACTAAAGTACTTACTCAACAAAGTAGCTCTAATAGGAAGGTTGGCTAAGTGGGTCATGATATTGACCAAGTTTAACATTTAATATATTGAGAAAAAGGCTATCAAATGACATGCAATTGTTTATCATTAGTAGAAGCACCAATGTAGAGTCTCCTTCCTCTCAACATTGATTTCCCTGATGAATTAATTGTAATGATTACACATCAAACTTGGGTGATGTTCTTTGATGGTTCCTTCAAACAACAGGGATCAAGTGGTGGAATCTTGTTCATCACACCACATATGTATTCACTGCCTAAGGCGTACAAGATTATTTTCCCTTGTATAAATAATATCACAAAACATGAAGCTCTCATTAATGGCATGAAGATTGCAGTTGAATGGAGAGTGGATCAATTAAACATCTTTGGCAATCAACAACTTATAATCAATCAGGTCAATGATGTATATCAGAAAAAAAGATGAAAAATTGATCCCTTATAAACATATGGTGAATGACTTGAAGAAATACTTTGCTCATATCACTTTTCAATAGATTCCTCGGGCATACAACAAAGTGGCTGATGCCATGGCTACTCTTGCTTCCTTGTTGCAAATGCCAAAAAATGATCTTCAACACAAGTTCCCGGTGGAAACATTACTCTACCCTGCCTATGACTCGCCCAAATCTAGGATGATATGTTCTATTGTAGGACATGACTCATCCCACTACCACCACATATATTCTTACTTGTGGGACCAAACCATCCTGAATAATCTAACCCATAATGAGAGATATTACCTTATCCATAATGCATCATGGTATGTTATTATTGCTGATGACTTGTTTAGGAAAGGTCTCGATAGAACACTCCTTAGGTTCCTAGAACTTGATGAGTCCAAATGCACATTAATAGATATACATGAGGGCATTTGCTGATCTCACTCTAATGGCTTGACACTAGCTCATAAAATTATTAGAGCTGGTTACTATTGGCTAAATATAGAGTAAAAGGCAATCAAATATGCTAAGTCCTACAAATAATGTCAGCTCCATGGAAATTTGATTCATGCTCCAGCTAGAGATCTAATTCCATTTGTTACACTATGGCCATTACAACAATGGGCCTTCGATCTCATGGGTCAAATTCACCCATCCTCTTCAAATGGACATAAGTTTATTATTATTGCTACAAACTACTTTACTAAGTGGGTAGAGGCAGTCCCTCTCTCCATAGAAAATGGAAAAACTATAGCTTTATTCATCATAAATTACATCATATGCAAGTATGGTGTATCTTCCTCCATTATTACTGACAATGGAGGAGAATTTAAAAATAAAGATCTTAAGGAGTTGTGTAAAAAGTTCAGAATCATGCAACATTGGTCTTCTATTTATTACCCCTATGGTAATGGTCAAGCAAAAGCATCCAACAAGGCGATCCTTAAGATTTTGCATCTCACAATTAGCAAATCTAGAAGTGACTGTCACCTTTAAATTAATTTGGCTTTATGGGCTTACAAAACAAGTATCAAAATTCCAACGGGTACAATGCCCTTTGCTTTAGTATATGGAGCGGATGATTTGCTTCGAATTGAGGTCAAGATTCCTACTTTGAGAATCTCCATGAAAGGCTTCATTACTAATGTAGACTATAGAATATCTTAGCTTCAAGAGCTAGAATTGTTAGATGAATGTTGACAAGTGGTGTGAAATTATCTTCAAGCTTATCAACAACGTATGTCTAGAAGTTATAATAAGAAAATTAAGTCATGTGACTTCCAGCTGGGTGATCTTGTTTTGAGAGAAAAGCCTAAGAATTAGCAATGAGTATAGAAAGAGTAGTTTGAACCCAACTGGCTTGGTTTGTGCATAGTCAGGCTTACCAACTTTCTACAGCTGAGGGAGAGGTGCTCAAGGAGCCCATGAACACTCTCCACCTAAAGCAGTTCTATAGCTGATCTGATCTCAGAAGCTCTCTGTATATACTTAAATATCTTGAAAAAATTCTAAAAGTTGCAAATACTTTTGAAAAAAATTGAAAAATTGAAAAAATACAAAAAAAATTAAAAAAGAGAAAAATACAAAAAAATTGAAAAACAAGAAAAGTGCCATTGGTGAAAACCTATAAATAAGCATCATGGTAGCAAAAAAATAGAATATCTACCAAGAAGGTGAAAACCTAGTAAATAGGCACCTCTTGTTCAACTACTATATCTCGTAGCACATCTTTTGGCTCATGTATAGTTTCTTTCCTACCTTTGTTTGCTACTTTCACTCATGTATGCATGGATGAAATCTCGTCATAACTTGGGGGCAACCCCTATAGTGTCATAGGAATCTCTTGCATCAGTCACTAGTTGTTCTAACTATGTTTTTCCATTGTCACTAGTGTCACTTTGAGATTCCTCTCACAGAAGATCTCTCTTGCATCAGTCATTGGTTGTTCTAACTGTGTCTGTCTATTGTCACTAGTGTCACTTAGAGATTCCTCTCACATAACATCTCTTGCATTAGTCACTAGTTGCTCTAATTGTGTCTGTCTACTGTCGCTAGTGTCACTTAGAGATTCCTCTCACGAAATGTCTCTCGCGTCAGTCACCAATTTTCTTAACTATGTCTATTACTGTTACTCAGTTTACTACCAAGGTTCTTTTTATTTGAAGATTCCTCTTTGACTTTAGTCACTAGTCATTTTAATTGTCTACCTACTGTTGTCACCTTACCAAAGAGATTTCTTTCATACAAGTTCTGAACATTGACACTTGACATCAATCTTATAACATAAAAATTGAAATGAAAAAGATAAATTTGTTTGGGATATGCTGAGATTTTCTTTGTTTGTTTTGCTTTCACTTTATCATGTCTCCTTAAGCAACTCGATGATGTCATTTTTGAATAGAGAAGCAAGGACTGTGGGCATGATCTTTTCTTTGCTTTCTATTTGCGGTTTAGTTCCAATGATTTGAAGCATACATATAAATGGGGTGTCCACTATAAGACCCTCCATCTCATATTGGATGGCCGTATGTACCTCAACTCCTTTTATATAGATAAATTAGTGAGGTTGGTTCTTCTCCTTTCTTTTTGGAGTGAACTCTTTATACTACAGTAAATTCTAATAATCGTCCGACTAAGTGAACGTACGGGTCACTGCGAGTATATATGAAAAACTTCTATCTCAAAGTTATAGACATGAGGGCTGTTGTGGACATAATACTTACTGATTACTTAGAATAAGAAGGATCTCTCATATGTCTAGTGTATCTGCATGTAAGAAACATTTTGGTCATCCTAGCATTTATTCTCTAATGCTTATGGTCGCTTGCTATATTAAAAGGAGAAAATGTTCTGGTCATTTTGGCTTCTTATGCCTCAAATGCTTACATTTAATCCTGACAAAACTAGAATATATGTCCTATTCATATTTCTACCATTGCAATGTCAATTGAAATTGTATGAAATATGGGGTTTCACTATATGCTTAGTGATGAATTTTTTTGAAGCTTGGTAACTAGACCTAGGGTTGCATCTAGCATAGGGTTGCATTGCATATTCTTCTTGAATAAGTTTGATCATTGATTTACTTGCATCCTTCATGATGAGGAATTGTTGGCTTCTTCAGTGTTCGATCTTTGGTTCGTCCTATCGATCTTCATGGGATACCTGGCACTTTCAACAAAAAAATAGAACAATGCATGAGATGTTAGTTCATTCACATTTTGCATTTCATCCATATTATCAGAACTCATCCCATTTACACTGCATTCATAAATGGTATCAAATTTGCATCCACACATCACATCATATCTACATAAAAATCATAAGCATAAGTATTTGATGTACAACAAACTATAAAGATAGAAAGGGACACATGTGATGCTACTCAAATCAAAATCTCATGTATATATATCAAAAGTGTACATCTGGGGCAAAAATGAATGCTACTTGAGAACTATCGATATCAAAATGATACAAAATGGTGTTGGCACACCAATCAATACATAGCCATATTAAAATTAGGGAAAATCAAGCTAACTCTCTCCTTCCCCCTCCCATCTCGGTGGTGGTGGAGGAGGAGGAGGAGGAGGAGGTGAAGGAGGCATATCCAGTCTCATTACAGGGCATGTACCTCTCAACTCTCAAGCATATTGTGAAATTTACGTACCTTCTCTACCTCGTCTGGCACTACTACTACATATGCTGCAAAATAATATGCCACTGGACCTAACTGCAGCTAGATCTCATCCTAATATTGCTCTAATCTCTGGGCATCTCACTCTACCTACTCTGGTAGCCCATAGATCTCATGCTCCCAATCCACAATTCAGGCGTCCATCACAACTATCTGGATTTGTAGCTCCCAAGCTGTTGTTGTGCAACCCATATCCTCTATCTAGCTCTCCTCAAAGCATCCTAGGTTTGTACAAGGAGATCTCCACCTTGGGTTCCCACAGTAAGCTGGTCATGCATCTCCTCATCCCCCTGCTCAATCAATTACTTGGCTAGCTATTTCTCCTTTGTGCGAGCTCTCTACCGTTGCCTCTAACTTGTCCCACTCCCACCAGTAGCTAGATCTAATCCCATCTACCTAGGAGGGATCTACACCTGTCTAGTCCTATGTCTCACCTATTGTGGCTACTTTGGCTGCTGCGGTGGTCCCTGTGGTGCCTACATTGGTTGTCCAAGAGTTGTCATCCTGACTAGATCTATAAAGCATGGGAAGGGATGACTCACAAAATATGCTTGGTAAGCTGGTGTCATCCCTCCATCTACTACCATAGGTAGGTAGTCCCACTATGTCACAATTGAGTTATGCACATCTATCATGGATCTCCCTGAATCTAATCTCACAGACCATCCATAGTCTAAATCTAGACCTAGTTGTGCATAGGAGCAGTAATCCTGTAAGATATCATGTGGTCTCCCATACCATTTCCACACATGTGTTAAAGGAAATCTCTCCACTATCTACACAGACTGACCTATCAGTGGTCGTGAAGCAAACATATGACTTAGCTCCTAGGGTGCATTGTCCTAGCCCTCTGTCTCTCACTAGGGCCGCCATACTACTGACACTAAGACATCGAGGCAAACCCTCCACTGATCAATCTTCTCTAGAGATGTTTGGGTAAGTTGACCTATATATCTAGATATATAAGGCTCCATAGCCTCCCTCTCATCCTCAAAAATGAGACTTGTGATTGGTAGATGCTCCCATGCCCAGATTTGGAGAACATAGACCCCAACAACCATTCTCTTCCTCTCATGATACACTATCTCATGCATCTCATGATATGTGTGAACATGCACTGACCCCACCCATATCTCTCTGGGGTTTCTAACATCATCTAGAGCATCTTGCCCCATCCACACTCTAATCTGTGCTAGCCTCTATTCGACATCAAGAAGCAGATGATAAATATCCCCAAAATTAATGTCAACCTATGAGTGGGACCATAGATATGTACAAGCTCATCCCACATGATCACTTTTCCCATAATCAAGTCCTCCTGGAAGATGGCACTTAGTGCCTTTGTACCTACTTGTGGAATTGTGTCATAAACCACTCTCAGTCCAGGGAATGGTATGTGGAGAATCTTGTAGATGTCCTTTAGTGTCATTGTCATCTCTCGATGGGGCAAGTGGAAATTGTTTGTCTCTAAATGGAAGCACTCTACTATTGTAGTCAAGAGGTCATGATTCACCAACACTAGTGGAATCTGGCAAAGATGTGATAGTCCAAATCTATCAATATGGGCCATGTCAACATCATTGAGTTGTTGTAATAGAGTCCTATATGGCGGGTAGTATGATCAAAATATGATATCTAGAAATGTAACTTGTGCACACAATCACAACAGACAAACAATCAGTCTCTGCTAAACAAACACGAAACAAACAATTTCAAACTTTAAAAACTTGCATTTTACACTAGATATTCATGTAAAATTTCAAGTTCTCATGTGAGATTGCATATCTTTGAGCTAGAACACAACTCTTCACGTGATGAATGAATAAACTTCCAGTGAAAAATGACATAATACTAGGGTTTTCTGTGTGAAATATGGGTATCTACCAGGTGATGAAACCCATTGAACCATGCAATGAAGTACCGGATTGGTACTTCTTTGCACGGAATGCAATTGGTCTTGTGCAAGGAGCAATATCCTCACGTGAAATTTGACAGAGCAAAATTTTAAAACTCCTAAAAACATGCTAAAGTGATTCAAAAAGCATGTAAACTTAGAAGTAGAGCAAGGTTATCACCTACCCACCAGAGGTTCATACTCCTCTAATTGGCTGTGTCATTGGGAGCACTCAAATCAATGAGAAGACATGGGGACCACCATTTTCACCTCAAAGCTCTCTTCTCCACAAAAGATAAAAGCATAAATGATTTGAAAATGATCCTTTGGGCCCTTATATAGGTTTTGACCTAATTCTTCAAAGTGCTTTGATTTGTGCAAAAATCACCCCCTAACTAATTTAACTACTTTGAATCCATTTTCGGGATCGAATTCAAAATTTGACACACTTAAATAGCACAAAATTGTATTTTAAAATTTTGGGACCGACACAATCGAATGCTTGTGCAGTCCATTTTTATGATACTTTGTGAATCTTGTAATCTTTTCAAATCATATTTTCTTCAAATTTTCCAATAACATTCTAGAAAAAGTCAAATTTGTCAAATTTGGTCAACTTTGGTAAAACTTGGTATTTTAGACCTCGAAATCACTTCAAATCAGCTTCAAAATTTTGTCTAATCATTTCGATCTCTTCTATATTCTCCAAACCTTAGATTTCTTTAATATCTCTTCACATACTACGCTACATCACATTTCTGGTGTGTCATCTTTCGATTTTTCTCTTGAGGGGGCAGGATGATTACATCATTGAATCTAAATTTCAATTCAGTTTGAATCGTATGTCCTCATCACTCGGGGCATCTTATCACTCAGGGCATCTTGCTCCCTTCTATCTAGCATCTATGTTATCTATCTTATCTTTTGATCAGTTGATCACATCTTATAACATTTTTGGTTAGAGTTTGATGGACAGGTATCGAGACAGTCTAAACCCTGACTCCTCAGGATCAAGCCTCATTCTAGGGATGATTCTATCACTCATGATTAGATCTTACTATCCTTTATGGACCAATATTTAGGTGTTCTATCTAGACTTTGGGGGATTAAGCTACGTTCTAGAGATAATTCCAAATTCTTGCTAAGGATTGAGCTTTGTTTTGGAGATAATCTTTAAAAGCTTATCAATCTAGGTATCTAAGTGTTCTATCTGGATCCCTTAAGGTTAAGCTCCATTCTGGAGACAATCTTTAAAAGCTTATCAATCGTGGTAGCTAAGTGTTCTATCTGGATCCCTTAAGGTTAAGTTTTGCTTTGGAGATAACCTTTAAAAGCTTATCAATTGATCTTCGTATTATCAATCTCAGAACCAATCTCATTTCTTGATTTAGGCTTCATACTTCTTATTTCTTTGAATTGAACGTGCTGCTCACACATTCATTCAAAGAGAGGCAAATGTAATACCCAAAAATTGACTCATTGCCATATTAACCAACTTTGGTCTATTCAACCATTCCTAAGTCCTATTCTACTAGGCAATTCTAATTCTGATAATCGCTACTTGACCTAGGTGTCAAATGTAGAAAACCCTAATCTGCATTAATCACACTATTTTTTTAATTCCTAAGTATTGACTCAAATTAGCTATATAAACCTATTGATTTAATTTAATTTATTTTTTTCATGCATTTAATTAAATCAAAATTACCTCTTTAGCTAATGTACAAAGGAAGTAAATGCATTTGATTTAATAAGATATCTCCTCTTTTTAATTATTGAATTTAATTATTCAATTAATTAAAATTTATCCATTTATGAGGTCATATTCTATTTTATTAAATTAAATATTCTCAAAAAAGAATTAACTCTTTTTATAACTCAAAAGGCAACCAGTTAACTCCTTTTATCACTCAAAAGGGAATTAGTTAACTCTTTTTATTACTCAAAAGGCAACCAGTTAACTCCTTTTATTACTCAAAGGCAACTAGTTAACTCCCTTTTCATGAGAAAGTTTCCTTTATGACTGAGTCTCTTCTTCAATCTTGATTTTCCATTCTGATTAATCTCAATCATCAATCACCTCTTGGATTCTATTTAAGAAACTCTCCATTCCTCATTATAGAGGTTGAAAATTGGAATTTGCATCGAACTTATGCTAAAATATCTACTCATTTGCTCCTACATTCTTAGCTTAATATTCTTACATATCAATTTCATACTAGTTTAATATGCATCCATTTATCATAATATGTTTCTTTATTTCTTAGCTTAATAATGCATTTCATATAAATTAAATCATGCATATCTCATATAACTAAAATCCTTCGTTCTAGAGGTCTGGTTGCCTACTTCTCATTATGAGAGCAAAGGCAAAATCCTTCTAGTTAGAAGACAATAGGTTGCACTGTTGGATTTACTCGAATGACTAACCTCATATTCATTTTGGGATGATCTTTCAGATAATAACCATGTTGAAGTGTACGTGAGGATCTGAGGCCCACAATTCACGTATACAACCACTAGACTGATGAAATCTTTGCATCGTCTACTTTGAAGTAGGTAGGAGCATAAACCTAAGAATACGTCACAAATAATCAAATGTATCCTTAGGAAAATAAAAATATATGCAATCTGCTCTTTTTTATTAACATACTCTACTCTAATATCTCTCTACAACTTTCTCTCTCAAAACATGATACTTAATTGATATGTGCTTTGTCTTAGAATGTGTAATGTCCCCATCTTTTTAGCATTTTAGTGGAGTTCTTAGCCTTGACATTCTCTGAAGGCTAAGTGGAGAAATAAGGAGAAATTGATTAAATTAATTTCTTATAAAGTCATTAAATAAATTAAGATAAAAAGGTGACTTTATATTTAATTAATTGAGAGTGCATTAATTATTGGAAGGGGTAAACTTCTAGTAATTTAATTTTCTAGAAGAACAATTAATTATTGTATTGCAAAAGAGAAGCTTTTAGCAAGTGCATTAATTATTGGAAGGAGAAAACTTCTAGTAATTTAATTTCCTAAAAGCACATTAATTATTGGAAAGGGAGAAACTTCTAGAGAATGCAATTATTAAATATTTTATTTCCTTCTAGAAGGGTGAAGGAAAAGTATAAATAGAGGTGAGAGGTTCATTGTTTATCATCCAATTATTGTGAATTGCATTTGATATTAAGTTGGGAGAAGAAACTAAGGTTTTCAATTTTAGTCAACCATTGGAGAACATCAACTCTTTAGTGTTGTAGCCATTTGAGGTGGTGAAATATCCATTGAATTTGGTATTCAAGAGAGCTTCAATTTAGGAGTTCTATTTGTGCTTAAATTGGAGAATAGATTTTGGCTGCTACAGTATGCATGCACGATGCCGCATTGCAGTATCTATATTTGATTCATTTCCATTCTTGGGCATCAGTATTATCAGGTTCCTCTTGTAACTATTAGTAGTTATCATTGTACTTTATAAGCATATGATTTTGCTGTGATAATACAAAATCAAAATTTGGCATTACTGTAGTCATTATTGTATTCCAATTGTTTGTCAAAATATCAGTTGGTTGTAGGTATGCATTTCATATCTAGTTTCCATGTATTTGCATTGAAAATACTAAAAGAATTGCACTTGCATATTAGTTCCTTATAAGAGGATATTACATTGGTATCAGAGCTTGCTTGCAAAGTGTTTGACAAAATGTCAAACAACTGAACTATAGAAGATTTTGGTGTTTGAAGAAGTTATAACCTATTGGGGTTATTACAGAATGTAACACATGATTCTTAGACATACTCACTATACTTGTATTATCACAATGTATGATAACAGGTTTTGAAATCTCTATCCCAATATCCTTCATCACCTATTTTATCCACATGATTTGATTGCAATTATTTATTGTTTCTTATTGTGGTTTCACAATGCACGCCCCATTTTCAACCCATTTTCAATGAAAATGGGGACCCTCTAGTTTTCAAAATTCTTCTCCAAGGCTTCTTGTGACAACCCCTCTAATGCAATTGCTTACTGCTCAAGTTCTCAGTTTTGAATTTTGAATTCATTCATGGTGGGCCCTAGGCCTCTGGATCCTCCACCCTGCTATGACCTATAGATGATGCTAGCCTTGCATAGGGATTTGGAAGACATGACAATGGGTGGTGGGTCCTTGGGTGATGTTGGGAAGTCTTTCTCCGATACTGTGATTTTGGGAAGTGGGGGATCTATTGGTTGTCCACTTGAAGGAGGTCAGAAGTTGATAGATGGTACACTGAGAGGTTGAAAGAATGCACTTATGGGTTCTTCGGTGGATAATGGGTCAATGGAGGATCCCAAGATTACTCATGGCAAAGATGGGCCAGTGATCTCCCTCCTTGATACCTTAGTGAACAATATTACTTTTGGTCTTAAACTTTGTGTTATGGGAAGATTTGTTTCCTTTAGATCTACAATTGAGATGGTTCAAAAATGGGTGAGTCAGAAATGGAATATTAGGGGTAGTGTGGGTGTTTCAACAATGCCAAGTGGCCTTGTCTATTTTAAATTTACATCGAAGGAAGACATCAATCTCATTCTCTCTGGAACTTGGTACTATGGGAAGCATTGTCTTGCCTTGACAACGTGGCACCCAGGCTTTGATGCTAGTACTAAGTTAAATAAGCTAGCTATGGTCTAGGTAAGGTTACCGGGACTACCCCTTGAATTTTGGGATGAGAAGATCCTAAGGTGGGTAGGGAATTCTTTTGGGCATTTTGTTACTATGGATAAAGTAACTATGCATAAATCATGATTGGTATACGCCAGATTCTATGTGAATGTGGCTTTGAACCGTGCTCTCCCAACTATTGTAATGCTCAAAACCAAATGCGGAGAGAAAGTTCAACCCATTAAATATGAGAATGTAGGCCTATTCTATCAAAAATTTGGTCAATTTGGACACCTCATAGTGGACAGTAAGGCTCAAGCACAGAAGGATAAACAAAAGGAAGGCTCCCAAGTGGAAGAGGTGGGGGAATCCTCAGATACCCCAAGTTTGGTGGAGGAGACTTTCAATGTCAAAACAATGGATGATAACATGGTGCCTTCCATAGGAAAAGGACCAAGGGCGGTTAGTATTCCTAGGGAAGGAGAAGCTATAGTAGAGAATGAGAAAATGGATGAATATCCCTTTAGATGTAACCTAGAGGAATTAGTGAGTTCACCAATGGGACAAATTAAGGAAGGAGAAATGATGGAGGAAGGCAAAATAGTGGTTAACCACTCTCTTCCTTGCACTCCATGAAAAAAAGATAGAGAGGGACCCTAAGAACCTATGATAATAGAAGGTGTTTCCCAGGAATGGGTATTTACCCCTATAAGGATGATTAAAGGCTCTCTAGTAGAGATTGTTGCTAAAGTGATGGAAAGCATTGAAAAGGTAGAAAAAGAACTAAGCCCCACCTCACCACAGAAGGGGGATAATGGAGAATTGGAGGTTCAAAAAAGGAAGAGAAGGGGGGGTTAAATAATCCCCATAAGCAGTATGCTCTAAAACAATGCATATTTCAGGAAAAGGTAGATTGTGTGTTAATACAAGAAACTAAAATGGCTAATGCTAATTTTGAGAAAATTGCTAGTCATGTTTGGCCTGGTGCTACTTACATGCATATGGATGCTAAAGGAACCTTGGGGGGCATCACTACTATGTGGAAGCTGTGCTCTATGACGAGGATTGAAGTTTGAAAGGATATAAATTTCATAATTACTAAATTCCAAACTAGTATTCAACATTGGGGGCTTATAAATTTATATGCTTCTAATAGTAGGGTAGGGAGGAATGAAACATATGAAAAGCTAGTAAGGATTCTAGAAAATATGAAAGATAAACAATTAATGTGTATGGGAGATTTTAATACTGCCCTTTATCATTTAGAGAAACTAGGGGGAAACAGGGACCACCCTGAAAGCTTGCAAGACCTTAATGACTTTATGAGCAGAATGGATTTTATTGATGTGGATTTGAGAGGGAACTCATTTACTTGGACAAATAATAGGAAAGGGAATGATCTTATCCAGGTGAGATTGGATAGGCTAATGGTGACAGGGAATTGGAATAGCCTGATTCCCTACTGGAGAACCTTACTAGAATTGTGTCAGATAATTCCCCTTTAATCTTTCAGTAGGAGGATTGTTTAAAAGGTGGACCAAAACCTTTTAGGTATGAAATATTACCACCCAAAATTTAAAGATAGAATTCAGGAATGGTGAAATAGAAGGATAGATGGCACTGCTATGTATAGACTAACTCAAAAGCTTGATAATATAAGGAGAAATGTCAAGGGCTGGGCTAAGACTTCCTTTGGAGACTTGTTCAAAATCAAAGGAGAAGTAGAGGAAAAACTAAAAAAGCTCCAAGGGGAAATAACCAAAGGAAATAACCTTGAAAGTGCAACTACAGAAGAAGAGGAATATAGAAAAAAATGGAAGGATATTATGCTAAGGGAGGAAATTTTTTGGAAACAAAGATCAAGAGTCTGATGGTTAACTGAGGGGGACAAAAATACTATCTTTCATAGGTTAGCCTCCAATCATAAAATAAGAAACACAATCTATAGATTGGAAGGGGAAGGAGGTCAGATACATAAGGACCAGGAGGAAATGGGAAGACATGCGATGGAATATTTTAGCAAGCCTTACATCAAGGAGAATAATGTAGGAAATTAGGTTATTAGAAGAAGTTTGATTAATATGATCCCACAGGTACTGGGTGAGATGGAAAAAAACCACATTTTTGGAAACATTATGGAGGAGGAAGTGAAATGTGTTGTGTTTTCTATGAAAGCTTATAAGGCCCCAGGTCCGAACGGTTTCCCTCCTGCTTTCTTCTAGCACTTTTGGGAGATTGTTAAATGTGAATTGGTGTGGGCTACTAGAGGTTTCTTTAAATTTGGGAAAATGCTAAAAAGGATTAATAAGATTTTTATTGCTTTAGTCCCCAAAACTTTGACACCCATAAGCCTATTAGATTTTAGGCCAATAAGTCTATGCAATACTATTTATAATATTTTTGCTAAAGTTCTTGTCAAGAGGATAAAACCATTTCTAGAAAAAATTATTGGTACTCCATAGAAGGGATTTGTTCTAGGAAGACAAATATTGGATGTAGTGATAACCACACATGAGGTCATTTATTCTATGGAAAAAAATAAAAGACCTGGTATGGCCTTTAAGTTAGATATCTCTAAGGTCTATGATAAGGTGAAGTGGGACTTCCTCTATGAGGCACTTTATAGAGTGGGGTTCAATGACAAAGTGATAAAGCTAATTAAGACAATGGTTGGATTGGTTTAGTTTTTAGTTCTTTTAAATGGTTCCCCCTGGGGCAATTTTGGAGCAGAGAAAGGTCTAAGACAAGGTGACCCACTATCACCCTACCTTTTTATTATGGTTTCTAAGGTACTAGGTAGCTCTTTCACTAAATTGGTTAACACAGGATGTGTTAAAGGGATTTAGCCTGCTACTATAGCAAATACTGAAGTGCTACAAAAATTTGTTGATGATACTTTTCTCCTTGGAGAATCTTCAGTTATGGAAGCTAAAACATGGAAGACTATCCTTCATAATTATGAGGAAATTTTAGGCCAGCAAGTTAACTACTATAGAAGTAAGATCTATTTTTTTTAATACAGATGACTCATTACAAAGGAAGATAAGAAACATTTTAGGTTTTTAGTTTTCCAACATCCTAGATACTTATCTTGGCCTACCATTAACCACTAAGGAGGTGACTAATGATTTCTAGAATACTATAGTGGAAAGAATTCAAAGAAGTTAACAGGATGGAAAGAGAAAACCTTAAGAAATGCTGGCAAACTACAATTGCTCTCGGTAGCTCTATAGGGCATTCCAATTTACTTCATATCCCTTTTTAAAATTAACCAAAATATGGCAAATAGAATTGAGAAAATACAGAGGAATTTCCTTTGGTCAAGGATAGAGGAGGAGAACAAATTGAGCTTGGTCAACTGGGATGAGGTTTTTAAGCCGAAGGAGAAGGGGGGGGTCAGGAGTTAGAAGACTCCAAGAACTAAATAAAGCACTCCTTACCAAGATAGGCTAGAGACTAGGGGAAGACAAGATGGACTGGGGAAATATAATGAAAGCTAAATATTTGTCAAATTCTCCTTTCACTTGGAATCTCTTCAATAATGACCTTCCTAGAGGCTCCAAAATCTGGATGAATATTGTTAGGAGTAGAAGCTTGCTAAGGGAAGGGACAAGGTGGATTGTGGGGAATGGGAGTAGTATCAGATTCTGGGAGGATAATTGGATGGGGGGGAAACCATTGGTTTACAACAAATTTAAAAGATTAATGGAGTTACTAAAAGAGGACATGGGAAGGAAGGTGGAAGACTATATGGATCAAGGGAGGAAATGGAAGAAACTATGTAAAGAAACTTACACTTAGGAGGATATTTAGCTTATTAAGGAATTGGAAATGATATTAGGAGCACAAAAATCCCCAATTAGGACCCAGGAGGATACTATAGTTTGGAACTTAACTTCTAGTGGTCAATTTATGTTAAAATTGGCTTATAAATAACTCTTCAGTAAGGACTTTTGCCCACCATTATGGGGTAAAGTTTGGATTAGTAATCTCCTCCCTAAGATTAATTTTTTCTGGTGGACTGTTCAACATGGTAAAATCTTAACTCTTGACAATTTGAAAAGAAGGGTTTATTTTAAATCACAAATCGATGCTATCTCTGCAAAGAAAAATAGGAGAGTATCTCTCACTTGTTCCTTGAATGTCAGTATACCTTGAAGATTTAGGCTATAGTGTGGGAGAAATTTGGACTAAATTGGGTTTTGAAGGACAACATTGGTCAATTTGTGGAGAATTGGAGCTGTCCCTTCTACCACCCAAATTGGTTTTTCTATGGAAAATTGTTCCACCATATATTTGCTAGCATATATGGAAAGAGAGAAATAATAGAATATTTAGGGAGGTGGAAAAATGTGGGGAAGCGGTGATGAGAATCATGGAAAAATTTTTGAAGGAAAATTTAAGGGTAGCTAAATGTAAGTTACTAAAGGAAGAACCAGGTAGGTTGGAAGGTCAGATTGTTGAAAAATGGGGGGTTCAAGAGGAATTTTATTTTTTTGATAACTCAAAAGTGTTAAAGAGACAAAAAGCAAGATGGAAACCACAAACCCAAACCCAATTCAAACTAAATTTTGATGGGGCTACCAGAGGGGGTATAGGAGTGGTAGGAAGAGTGCTGAGAGATGGGAATGGCGATGCACTGTTAATCTACTCTGGGAAGGTGGGGGATGGAAGTAATAATTTGGCTGAAGCTATGGCTTTGCTTTGGGGTCTTTAGCTAATTAGTGAAATGCATGTTAAGGAAATAATTATAGAAGGGGACTCCAAATTAATTATTGATTTGGTTAACGGAGTGTCCTAATTGGGATGGAATATTCGAACTATCATCATGGACATTAGGCACATTTTGGAAGGAATGGAAAAGGTCCACCTGCAACACATCTACAGGGTAGGAAATAAGGTGGTAGATGCGGTGGCGGCCATGGGTTTTGAATTAACGGTAGTCATGTACCGGAGAAATATGGAAAATCTAAATGAGGACATTAAGTCCTTGATTCACAAGGAATGAGGGGGGAGTATTAATTAATTATGAATACAAAATTTAAGGCTAGGGCCAATTTGGCAATTTTACCCTTAGAAAGTTGAAATTCACTAAATTTAATTGTTCTTCTAGGGAAATGAGAAGACATGGCCGTACAAATGGTAATTTGAATGGATACGAAATAAGGAGAGTGTCATTTCGCCATTATGGTTACTTACTGCAAAATTCAAATTACTTCCTCTTTGAAAGTACGAATAATATCATTAAATAGAGTGTCAAAGATTTGAGGGGTGTTAAAATTATGATGTTAAACATGCACAATTCTCATAATGGATTTGCATGGAATTTTGAAGTGTCTCAAAAATGGGCTTGTATAACCATTTCACTCTTCGCAGAGAGGTACAAAGCTAAAGAAATTAGCAGAGATATTGGAAAAAAGGAGGTTCAAATGTGCATCACTGAGGTGAGGGATTCAAAAGAAAGCAAGGAAGAAATGGGTGGAGATTTGAATAGGTTGGGGTGCACAAAAATTGAGAATTTCAAAGACAGGATGACGACTTGGTTCCTATTAAAGGAAGGGGGATTTCTGCCTTACATACAGGCGATGGTGGGGTATGATGAGAATTGTACCCTCCAATTTGTTAATGGGTGGCATGACAGAAAGGTAACCATAAATGGAATTAATTTCTAGGTAAATGAGGAAGTAATAGCCATGGCCACTAGGCTATCTATGAAAGGAAGAAAATAGAGAAGGGTCACTTAAATAGTAGATGAAGCCAGTATGAATAGTTTCTTTGCAGAGGGTGAGGAGCCAGTGCGCTATAAAGGAGGATTCAAGAGGGATAGGCTGCCAGCTCTGTGGGACGATGTCTACCTAGTGCTCATGAAATATATCACACTGGAGGGTAGGTTTGGTGTTCACTACTATTACCACTTTCCCATATTAAATCATTTTAGAAATAGGGATTTTATCTCTATCCCATTTTTTCTGCCACATTCTCTAGAGGATATGGTTAGTGATGTTAGGGAGAAGAAGAACAAGGGGCTTAACTTCACCATTATTCACCAAGGCCTAATTTTTTGCCTATACCAATTCCACCTTGCCCTTTGCCCCCCTAGGGTCATAGTGATTGACAATAGGTGCCATTGCTAGAGCTCCCCCCTGAGTACTAGTACTAGTACCAAAATTCATACCCCGCGACCTTCCCCTAGCTATGAAAATAAGAAAAAGAAGAAAGCTAAAGTGGCTGTTGAGAATAAGGCTAGTAAAAAGATAAAAGTTTAAAAATTAGTGGAGGTGGAAGAGGAGGGCTTAGAGGAGGAGGGATGAAGAAAGGGGAGCAGAAGATTTGGTAGACTTGCCAAATCCTAAGCAAGGCATAAACAAAAATCTAACAGATTTAGGGTTGAAGAGGTGGAGGAGGAGAGCTCTTAGAATAATGAAAGGGAGAGGGAGGAGGAGAATAATTTTGACTCCAAGACAGAAAAAGGGAAAGAGGAAGTAGAAAAGAGTGAGAATTTTGATGACAATTCTGTTTATGATGCCCATATGTCTGTAGGGAACACTCAGGTGTTGGTTGGTAATGCCATCACTACAGAGACTACCCATGTTTCTGCTAGCTTCACTCTACAACCCATTACCTTCTGTAAAGATAGTAACAAAGCTCCCCCATTACCATTTCCTCCTCAATCAAGGATAAAGCCAAGGTTTATACTAACGCAAAGGTCTTGCAGGATGATAAACAGGTGCAAAAAGCCAAAGAGGAAGCCAAAAAGGTGGGAACTAAAAACAAAGTGAAGGTCGAGAAGCAAATAGAGGAGATTGCCCAACTGAATCAAAGGGTTAATGGTTTAGAGGAAGGATTCTCTACCTTCTCTAAATTCACCCTCAAGGTCACTCATGTTGCTACCACCACTCTCCAATTGCTGGCACAAGAGAAGGAAGACATAGGGATGGACATGGAAGATCATAAGCTTCTCTTCAAGTTTCTTGCTGATGATTGGGCCCGGGTTCTTTTGGTAGGGAAAGGAAAGGAGAAAATTGACAAATAATTATATAGTTTTAAAGGGTCATTGGATCCTTGTTATTTTATGTTATTATGTTGCTATTTGGTTTGCTGGTTTTTAGCTGTTACTTAGACTTTGATTGGCCTGATTGTGCCAATAGTTCTTTTGTGAACTTTAAGTAGTATTGCTATCTTTATGGACTTCTACTATAGATTAGTTGTTTATAGTATTTTATTGGTTAGATATTTGGATAGAAATACTGTGGTTAAATTACTTCTTAGTTTGCTTTCATTCCAGTAATGTTCTCCATTGGTTTTGGCTGGTGATGTGCTGGTTACCAACATTTTGGATGTAAGAGCCGACCCCCTTGGTTTTGGTCACTTTTAATTTCAAAAACAATCCCTCTAATAATAAATTTAATATTAAATCATATATAAATAACTAATTGATTATGAATTAGTATAGTTGTCTAAGATTGAAACCCAATAAATATATTTAATCATAATTCATTTCGACATTTAATATATGATATTAGAGTATTAAACGTAATTCAATTTCACATATATCAGATTAATTATAAAAATATACATCTAAACATTTATCAATAAATCAATGTTATGCATTGAGATAAATTGAACTACAAACAATAACGAAGGATAGAAGAAATAATAGCATAATCACATATTTTTTCCTTAAAGACAATTATTCTGTAATATGAAATCCATACTCCGAACACCCCTACATGTCACGTCCCTTGGCAATAAGGGGTATATATAATGTGTGACTCGACATTAAATGAGGGATGGAAAATAGTGAAGGAGGCCACCATCAAATGAGGGAAGAAAAAAATAAATATATTCGCATCTCAGTTGGGAGCAATAAATTGGATCATACGTGGGAGCACTTAAAGGTCATTTAATATTTAAATCAAACCCATCCTCAAATTTAAGGAAGGGAGTTTATGTGGAATTCCATAAAAAGAAAAAGACATCTGAAATCCCGAAATTATAGGGGGTGGTATAAAAGGTATATTCCATCATTTAAATAATAATATATTTTCTTGTAAGGAAAGATGTTTCTCATTATTATTATTAGGTAAAGAGATTTATTTTATAGTTTTTACTTATATATATTTTAAAGATATTATAATATATTTGTATTCATTTTAATGGTATTTAGAAATATAAATAAATAAATAATTTGGTTTATGTATTTTTTTACAAAATGAATAAAGAACCCATAGTGCTAATATGACGACATTGCTTGTCTATATAAATGGCTTCGTGCCAGTATATAGTTGGTAGTCATCTTTATATGAATGGCTAAGATGAGATTGATGAAATCTTGTAGTGCCAGTACAAGAAGTGAGATCCTCGTACAAATGGCTATCGTCCCAGTGTGAGAGATGAGTAACCTTGTATAAATGGCTATATGAGAACAAGATAATGGTTAGAAATAAGAAGAAAATAATATGTTTCTACTTTTTAGTATTTAATCCTAAAATTATTTTGCAAGTATTAGTGTCCCAATATAACCCTAAATAGTGGGGACATTACACTTCTAGTCTTGAGCCCCAGTCATTTTGGACCCTCCCTTGGGTCTTGGTTAAACTTCAGTCTCTGAGTGGGAAGGTACATCTAGTTGGAGACAAAGAAAAAATAGAATGGAAGGATAAATGTTGATTCTAGAATAGGTGCACACATTTGGAGGTGCGTACATGTGCACCCCTCTCGAATGCACATCACCTCGGAGTCTATATAAGACCCCGACCCCTCTCTCCTTTCTTCGTTTTTCTCTTTACATCCTTTAAGCACTGCACCTCCACACCTAGCTCCCCTGCACTAATCCACTTGTCCACTCATCCCTACACATGCAAACATTAAGGTTAGCACATTAGAGGAGTGCACATGTGCGCACCTTCGCACACCTAAAACACTTAAAAAACCTTTAAAATATTAAAAACAACATAAAAACCTAAGACCTAAGGACTTCTATGAGGTGTGCACATGTGCACACCTATGAGGTGCACATGTGCATACCTCTACATGCACTAAAAGACTAAAGATAACCCCCCATTGCACATAGCCACAACACATGTGTGTAGTTTTGCACATGTGCATGTGCAAAGCTCACTAAGGTGTGTACATGCGCTAGTTCACAACTATGCAATTAAGCTATTTCAAGGTTAAATCAACACACTAGGGCACCTGTATGGGTACGCTAGGTGCACTAAAGTGCATAATAGGTTGTTTTGGGGGGAGAACTGCATTTTGGTCCCTTTTGCCTAATTTTGATCTATTTTGGAGTTAGTCTAGGGTCTTTTTTAGGTTAAGTTTATGCTTTTTGATAACATAAGATTAATTTTTGCCTCATTCATGCAGATTCAATGACTTCCATGGTAGAGAAAATGACACTGAAACCTATTGTGTTCAAATATCAAGGAGCACCAAAGAGGTCATAGTTCTAAGACAAACACACATAGATCAAAATATAGAGTTGGGTCACATTAACTAGGATGCCTTCCTAACAATATGCAATAAACCAAGGGAAAGGTTTGCAATGATATCTTCTTTAATCCAGTTTGGGCTCATAAACACACGATCTCACTCCACATCATTCAACCATTGACTATCTAGGCCTCTATAGAAAGGGAAGCATGCAAGATACAAATACTTGACCCTATGTGGTATACCCACAACTAGTGAAAAAGAAGCTCCCACTACAGAGTGTGGAATACAAAGTGGTTAATGATGGATTCATCTTTTCCATCATTAGATTCATTGAAGGTGATTATGTAGAGAGAATGTTAGTAGAGGCCGCAACCAGAATCATAGAGATAGGTGCCTACCACATTCAATTCAAAACCTTTACATATCTTTGGGTAGCTAATACTCTACTATGCCCTAACAAGCTTCTAAGACACCCCTTAGACAGGCTGATACTCCTGGAGATAGCTCACCAACTCACTTCTTCTTATGAAAGAGTGAGGAAACAACATAAGAAGACATGGGTTTGGCCAACTACAATTGGCGCATTTGAGGTGAAGTAGAAATAAGACATTTCCACCTTTGACTCTGAATGGGATCAATATCCCTTGGAAGAATACTACTTCCCTTTCCCATTCTTTAACAACATTGAGATGGTCCAACATATAATAGGAAAACATTTTGTACATGTTGATGCCCTAGAAGGTCACTGGATGAACACAATAGATGACTATGATGTCCATATAAGGGACTATTGTAGGATGAGTCTATACGTAGTAGAGAATGTGTTGAAGATGTAAATTCCTCTCAAGGTTGTGGAAAATGTTGTACTAGAAGTTATGGAACCTTTGTACAATAGAGACATAATCTACAATAGGCCTATCATGAATGAAAAGATAGGACGAGAGGAAAATGATGACATAGATCATTGGGCCAGGCATATAATTGAACTGACAAGGGAATAAATTTAGAAGCCATTTTGGATGGATCTAGTTCCTCAAGCCAGACCTATACAAGCCAATGAAAGGCCTATCAAAGGTAAAGGTGCAAAGGCCAGTGTACCAACCTACCCCACTCAATCTCCAGTAAGGAAGGAAATAACACATCAACACAAGTGAGAGGTCAAGTGCTTTGAGTTGATAAGAGAAAGAAGAGGATGAGAGAACCTACTAGGGAAAGAGATAAGTGGATGAGGCCCAAAAAACACCATGTCAATAAGAGAAAGATAAACCTCAAGATGAGCAAGCTGAGCCTCAAGAACGACCAACAAAATAGACACAACCAAAACAATGGGAGGAGGAACAAATAAAGGAACAAAGGGTCCCACCACTAAGAACTACAAAGGAAGAAGTCTCCCCCTCAGCTCCAAAGAGAGTAAGTACTAAAACAATTGTGGTGGGTAAACATAGAAGAAGATTGAAAAAAAAGAATACTCTATCACCATAGGTCCTAGAGACTATCTTAGAAGCCGAGGATGAGCAAGAAAGGGAACAAGTATAGTTCATCCCCTTGAGCCAGAGAACCCACTCGACCAAAGCTATAGAGGAAGAGAGGAGAGGAAGTTCTACATAGATAACTCCATTTGATCCAAGATAGCATGTCCAAGTATTAACTTTAGAAGATGGACAATAGAAGTGGATAGCAGAGATGGAGAGTGAAGCAACTAATATCTTCAACCTCTCAGACTTTTATTTTATGCCAGTGGGCAATTCGACTCGTGACCTAGCTTAGACTCGGTCATGACTTGGAAGTGATTTGGTAAGTTAGGGTATATTAATAGAAATTCCTTAGAGAAATATGAAATATTTGAAGACTTAATGGGTCAGGGTCATAGGTCATTTTGACCTGGCAGGGTAACTTGAATCATCAAATCGGGTGACTCGCATCAGTCATGAAGAGTCTCATTACTATGGTTTCAACAAAAGAGACAACTAGAGTTGACAACATAGGAAAGAATGAAGGAATTTTTTTAAGTGGTGAAGAGTCTTGAGCCACCTAAGGGTGATGCCAGAGTATTGGCCTTCATAATGAAGAACCAAGACCATGACCTTCTCACACATATTGCTATTCCTCCTCACGCCGACACTAAAGAATTGACTCTAAAAGATTACCAAATCAATGAGGTTATGTTGGAAAAGCCCAAGGTGGACACATCCAAACTAACGACCACCACAAGCATGAAGGAGGTGTTTCGACTCATGGATCAAGATGAGGCATAATTGATAACACTATATAAGCAAAATGAGCTACTTATAGGATACCTAAATGAAGTAGTGAGCCCTATTGACTTGGATAATCAAGAAGTTTCCCTTGGATCTTCACTAGGAAGAAAGTAGTTAGGAATATAGTTGGACTCATTTTTGGAGGCATGTCAACAATGGCATGATAGTCTTGAAGAAAGGGGATTACAAATAATACGAGGTAATTTGAACTTGTTGCACCACATCTAGTCAAGTGCCAAAAAGTTGGTTTCTCTAGTGAACCAAGATTTTGGGCTGATGGATGAACTATATACCTAGGCCAAGGGCTTATAGGAATTAAGATCAATAAAGAGTTCGGGGTATTAGATGCTTATAAAGGTATATGTTGCAAAGGAGCTAGATAAACTCAATGATTGGATTGAGAAAATATCAGTAGGCAATAAAGTAATGGACGGATTGCATGAGAAGATCCAACAGATTAAGGACAAAACTCAAGATCCATTTTTGGAAGCAAATAGGTACTATAATTTCCTGTGGCTTGAGATTTTTGTATAGGAGTCTAAAATTAAGCTTTTTGGGGTGCAATCAATAGTCCAACAATTCAGAGTAACATTCGAAGAAGCTTCTTTAGAAGATGACATCATAGAAGCTTTAAAATTGAAGAAGCACGATTGGAAATGGAGACCAAACTTGGGGATTTTGGGGAGACAAGAATAGAATTCAGTGATTACTGACAAGTAGTGAAGAATAAGTATAAGGCTTTGGATTCACTAGAAGCTAGTTAGATAGCAGAGATCATTGAGAAATTTAAGAAGAAACATCCAAACATCATTTTGGTGTAAAAGGGGAAGAAAACTTAGATGTTGGAAGTTCAATTTTGACACTTAGAAGATTTTTTTTGATTTTTGGAACCTGTCACCAAGGTGCACTTTTCCATAGAGGTGTGCTAATAGTTTTGAAGAAGAAACAATGCACCAATAGTTAACTGCCAATTAGTTTTTTTAGAACATTCCATGAACCAAAAAAATATTTTAACTATAGTTCAACTCCTAGAAATACCTAAAGAAGGCCAAGATCCCATTTTTAGAGCTTCCAAAGACTTCTAGATCATCTCTCAACTTCCTTCTTATCTTCTTATTCTTTTGTTGTTTTAAGTCATGTAAAGGCTCATACACCCATTAATTGATATAACCAAATGTGGATACCTACTTAGCACCATTTAGAGAGTCAATTTATATATAATTAGATTTATTTTATTATTTTTTAGTATAAATTTGCATTTAAAGAGTTCTCAATCCCAACATAAATGGAGGAGATGATTTCTTATAAATACATGGATGTAATATGTACTCCATGCCATTATTTTGATGCAATAATATATACTATTGGTGATCTCATTCTGAATGTAGTAAATCTTGTCGGAGCTTGTTATTTTTGTGAATGTATATTCATGAATAATAATGAAACCAATAGTTTTATTGTGTTGTTATGATTGTGCGATCTATCAGTTCTAATATTTCCCTTGTGTTAACAAACTATGCTATTCTGACAAATTAGAGAAAGGATCATCTTTTTTTTTGCATAGTGCCTTGTCTTGCTTGAGCACACTCTTCTTGGCCTCACCATTTGATTAAATAATAAACATCTTTCAATTTATATTGAGTTCCCATTGACAATTGCATTAGTGGAGTTGATGAAGTGCTACTCCTAATTTTGTTGGTTTCTTACCTGATCTTTTTGATAATTTAATTCATAGACATGTTGTTAGCTTGGTTTATGTTCATTAGGAATTTCCCTTTCAATTATTTTGTTTAATCTCTTATTACTCTATCTTTTTAATTTCATTTTCAAACATTTGGTTAAAAATAACAATTCATATAGTTGCATCGATAAATTGCAATCATCATAAAACAAAAAATATAAAAATATATCTCTGTTGTGGTTATATTTCAAGAAACAATAGGTTGCAAAACCACCTGGAACCTTGGCGTTGGTCTTTGATGAAGTTTTTAAGAGAGGTATTTGAAAGGATCCTTGCTATTCAACATTATGCAAAATGACAACTCAATAGGAGTGACAGTAGAAGGAGAAACATGAAACCATTCGAATAAAGAAAAAAAGTTGCTACTTGAAAATTCTACAATTTTTGGAAGTTCATAAAATTTGCAATCTAACATAGTTAGAAGGTGCATAGGTGCACTATTTTGAAGAGGTGCGCTTCTTAGTGGTACAATTTTCCTGAATCAATGCAAACTAGAAGATTGTGATCCAACATCTCCATTTCAGTGAGTTTTAAGATCTTCACCCAATGGACATGAATTCTTAGAACTCACTCATTTTCATAAGCCTTACAGTGATAAAGAATTATAAAGAATTCTTCCACTCTTGTTCCGAATCTTGTCATGTTTAGTTCCACCTTAGACCCAACCACCACCTATCATTCCTTCCAATCCTCCACCAATGACATTTTTTTGCAAATGCAGTAGATTCACCAATCAAGTTGCATGGTGCACTCAATGACCTTCCCAAGAATCTTAAGAAATTTTGCCCAAGGTTCATCTACAGAGAAACACAAACAACTAAGGATCATATCAAGGTATTTAAAGAAATATGAAATTTGAAAATAGATTCAACAAGAGAATGTGGTTTTTCATTTATTCCCATACACATTGGGAGAAGTTTCCTTCAATTGGTATGTGAATTTGCCACCAAGATGTATCAAAAAATGAGCGGCCTTTGAAAAATTGTTCCTAAATCAATTGAAAACATTCATCAACCTGAACATGATACATCATTAGTTTTTATCAATCAAGAGGGATCTAATGGAGACCATTTGATGTTTCAATCATCACTTTCACATGGTATACCACAAGTTGGAAACACCCTACACCATACCAGTTGAAGCTGCAATCTAGATTTATCTTAATGTTATGGACCATCTCAATGCTATCTTCCTAAGGAGACTGCCTTCTCTAGACATTGATATATCAGAGAAGTCTTCGAAGAAGAAATCACCTTCACTAAAAAAGATAATCCTAATGGAGGAGGATTGATGGTTTTGACCCAAGCTAGTACAACAGTACCAACATATCCTACTGGGGCACAAGTGATGCCTATTCAATTCATTCCACCAATTCCAATTCCACTACAATAGACACTAGCTATACCAGTTCCAACCATAACCTACCCAGGGTATGAACCTCCAAAAGATACTTTCTTTAAACAAAAGGTAAAAAAATATACTAAAGTAGAAAATAACTTTATAGCTGAGATTGGCCAAATGAAGAAGACTATGTCTTAGATTACTAATGAGGTAGCCCATTTGACATTGTCATAAAGGCAGAATAACATTTTTCAAAGAATGAATGTAGGTCCTTACAAAAATAACTATGGTCAAAACTACAACAAGAATTTTAGTGGAAACAACAATGCAAGGAACAATCTCAATCCTCTAGATTGCAATAACGATTTCCAAAGACAAAATTGACAATGGAATATCTGTCCAAACAATGGAAATGTCCCTGCAGATAACAACAATAATGCTCAATTTGTGGACATCAATCAATTTGATAGGAATCAAAACATACCTAATGTTAGTGGCTCATATTTCAATAAAAATCAAGAAGTGAACCAAAATTCACAAGGCAATAACAACAAGTCCCCTATGCAATTAAAAACTATGCTATTAGAATCTTATGAGTCTCCACATAATCCTAAAATGGAAGAACAAGTAAACAAAAAAAATTAATTTTCCATTCAATCAAGAATCAGATCCTCAACCAGAAGAGATTTTTTCTTTTCAGAATGACAATAAAAATACTTATAACTTGTAGAACTAGAGGGAACCCATGAGAGATGGAATTCCTCCCATGTTGGAACACATGCCTCTAGATTCAAGAGATAATAAAAATCTAGTTCCTACATGAGTGCCCTATGTTAGACAACAAAATCAAAGCCAAGAAAATATACCTATGATACTAAAGAATCCTACATTGTCAACTAAAAACTATAGTACAGTTGAGGATTTAGAAAGAATGAAGACAATATATCCTTGTATAATATGCTATAGAATTGTCCCAATCAGAGAGAAACACTGCTAAAGACTCTTGATCATACAAAGGAAATGCCTAACACAGTTACTCAAAAGATAATATCACAATAAGTTAATACTTTTGAGGTGATGCCCACCATGTATAAAGACAAGTTGAAGTGCCTCCTTTCATGCTTAGTCTTAGAATTTTTGGGAAAAACCTCCATAATTGTCTTATAGATTCAGGAGCTTCCTATAATGTCAAGCCACTTTTGATAGCTCAAAGGTTGGGAGCCACCCCTCAACAGATGAATCAAAATGTGATTCAACTTGATAAAACATAAGTATTGGGGTATCGAAAGATGTTCAAATATAGTTAACTACAGACCCTATAATTTAAGATATCGTAGATATACACATGGTATAAATTTTGGAAACATATGGTTTATTACCAAGTAGAGAATGCATCCAGTGTCTAAGAGGATGGTTCTCAACTGATTCACTCAACTATGGTTACCTTGGAAAGGGCTAAATAATTAGATCAAGATAGATGCTGAGCCAAAGATAAAGATGATGATCACATAATATAATGCTTTGAATGAAGTAGAATTCCTTCAATTAGACCAAGGTTCTTACAAGGTGATGACTACTGACATAGCTCCAATTAAAAGAACAAACAATCTAAATAGAGAATCTATGAACCCTACCCCAAGAAAAATAGATTGTGACTCAGTTTATAGACAACATGGTTGCAAAATTTCAATTCTTAGGAGAAGTGGACCCAAATGTTTTTCTCCTTCTAAGATTTTGTAGGTTACACAAAGTAAGTCATTCAAAATTTGAAAGCTCACACTTTGAAGAAATGATTGCTCAGGTATTGAATTAGATAATGCACTTAAAAAATGATCAAACTTGAAGTAAGATACAAAAGGAAAATTTAAGTTCCACGTGCATATTTGAAGTTGTGGAGAATGATGTAGAGGAAAAGAAAGATCTTAGTGCATCATATAGTGACACCTCTTGAGATGGTGGCAATTTTTCTTGTCCTCCACTAGGGATGATTAAAGTCCTAAGGAGAAGAAATTTTGTAAAAGGCCAAGGTTGGACCTTGGTTGTTGTTCATTCTAAGCTACAAATTGATAAAATCATAGAACTGATTGGGGAGATTCAAAATCAACAAGAGAAACATACAATACCCATATCAAAGGTAAACCATGGTAACTCACCATGTTTGGAATGTGAAAGATTGCAATGAATCTTGAAAAGTAGTACTTCAAAGTTAAGTGAGAGAAAAACTTTGAAAAAATAAACACAAGTCAAGAAAGCCGAAAGATCAACCACTTTGGACACTCAAGTTTGATGACTCTAAATGTAAATTAGGAGCTAGTGTAGGTATTGAACTAGTTAATTACAAAGGTAGGTCATTGTATACTGCATATCATTTACAATTTAGATGTACTAAGAATGTTGCAGAATATGAAGCCTTGATCGACAAACTTCTCTTTGCATTAGAGAAGGATGTTAAAGATCTCATAATTGAAGGAGACTCTTAATTGGTGATTAGATAGGTTAAATCAATCTACTCTTGCAATAATAGAAGACTACTTGCTTACCCAAAAAATATTTTGGGACTTGATGGAAAATTTTAAGGCCCTAAACATAAAGTCCACCCTAAGAAGGAGAAACATGATAGCTGATGCCCTTGGAATTCAACCATTACATTACAACCCATTGAAAGAACAAAACCCAAAAGGTTTATGGTTTAATTGGTGGTTGCTCCATCTATCCCAGACAACATTACTAACTTTTAGGTCTTCCAAGATGACCAACATATTCTTGAGTTCATAATGTGCAACAATTTTTCCAAAGGACAAAAGATTGATGATACTCCTGATGATAAACCAGAGGATGATGAACTAGAAGATGAAGATGGGATTAAAAATTTGAAAACCAATACTATTCCTAATGGGATGGTAGAGTTGGAGCATATATTTGATCGAGATGAATCAACATTTAATAAAATAATTGTTGAGGAAAAAGGGATTGAATAATGAAATTCATATATCTGAGCACAGATGAAAACCATAAGTTGGTGACAATTGAAAACACATGTAATCCTCAAGAACAAGAAAGTATGCTTCAATTACTTATAGAATACAAAGCTATCATAGCATGGAGTTATGAAGAACTCAAGATGTATGATCCTGAAATTATCATTCACAATATTTTGATCAAGCTTGATGCCAAACCTATTCATCAAAGATAGAGACCAATGAATCTTGTTATTAAACCATTAATAATTAAAGAGGTCTAGAAGTTGCTTGATGCTAAAATTATCTTTCCAATTTGATATTCTACATTGGTTGCTAACTTGGTTCCAATAAGAAAAAAGAGTAGAGAAATTTTCCTTTGCATGGATTTTGACAATTTGAACCTAGCATCTCAAAAGGATAACTACCTTTAACACCATTATATGAGGTACTACAAATTGCAAAAAAATCCAAAATGATGTCTTTTCTAGATGAATATTCACGATAGAACTAGGTAGTGGTAGATGAAGGAGACAGGTTAAAGACTGCATTTACCACAAAATGGGGAACATTTGCATACAAAAGAATGCCCTTTGGATTAATCAACATAGGAGCTACATCTCAGAGAGAAATGGATGAATCATTCAAGGGGTTAATTAATAAATGTACAGTTATCTATATAGATGACCTAACCATCTTTTCAAAAGATCAGAGTACTCATATTGCCAATTTGAGACAAAATTTCAATGAATGTTAGAGATATGAAATATCTCTTAATCCTAAGAAGTGTTCATTTGTGGTTACCAAAGGAAAAATTCTGCTTCACATTATTTTTGAAGTTGGGATATCCATTGATCTTGAAAGGGTAGAAACCATTATGAAGTCATCACCTCCCTATAGTTGCAGAGAGCTTAAATCTTTCTTTGGGAAGATTAAATTTGTGAGAAAGTTCATCAGTGGGTTCATTGAAATAGTTCACCCCCTCAATGACTTGCTAAAGAAAGGAGAAAAGATAGAATGGGTTCCTAAGATAAAGAAGTCTTTCAAAGATATCAAAGTAGCTATCTCCACGGCTCCAGTACTTGTAAGTCTTGATTATGAGTTGCCTTTCAAAATCTATTCTTTTGCTATAGAATAATCATGTGCTAAGATTCTCATTCAAATAAAAGACAAAGAAGATGAGAGACCTATTACATTCATGAGTTCTCCTTTAAAGAATGTCGAATTGAACTATTCCAATCTTAACAAACAATCTTTCACTTTGATAAAGGTAGTCAAGAAATTTTGTCATTACATACTCAGGAGTAAGGTATATGGTATTGTGCCAGATCCTACAATCAAATAATTGCTAATGCATAATGAGCTAGGTGAAGGGAGAGGAAAATGGATGGCCATATTACAAGAGTTCAATTTGGAAATTCAACCAATAAAGCTGGTGAGAGTCCAAGGGCTAATCAAGATGATACCTGAGATTGAGATAAATACTGACAATGAGATTAGGTTTGATGACAAAACTAAGATTGATAATGAACAAAGGATCATAGTGTCTCAAGTAGACATTGAAAAAGGAATAATTACAAATGTATGGCATCAATTATTATGCATTACCTCTTGCAGAATCAATACCCTAATTGGATGAATAGTTCCCAACATAGAGGAATCAAGATAAAATTCAAATCCTATATACTTCAAGATATGAAACTTTATAAAAGAATCTACAAGGGAATTTATTTGAAGTTTTTGGGATTTGAGAAATCAAAAGAGGTATTGGAACAATATCATGATAAGTATGGCATGAGACATGGATCAGTAGAGGCTACGATGCATATGATTTTGAGATTAGGTTACTTTTGGCCTAGAATTTTCAAGGACACATTTGGACATGTATGCTCTTGCCACACTTGTCAAATAAGTGCTAACAGGGAAAGAGATCCAACTATGCCACTACAACTAGTGTTTGAAGTATGCCCTTTTACCAAGTAAGGCCTAGACTTTATTGGACTAGTAAACACACCATCATCGATAGGACATATGTTTTTCCTCACATCTACAAGCTATTGCATACATTGGACCAAAGCTAAATTTTTTTGAAACTACACAATGAAAGTGGTTACTGATTTCTTGGAAGAGCACATTGTCACTAGGTTTGAATGTCGTTCTTCCTTGTCTGCAATAATGGGTCATTTTTTGCTTTGATTTTCCTTACTCAATTGGCATTAGAAAATCAAGTTATAATCATGGTCTCATATAATTACTATCCAAAAGGGAATGATGTGGCTAAGTCTACCAATAAGAACTTGATCATAGTGATGAAGTGCTTGCTAAAGGAGAACTTAAAATATTGGTACACTCCACTGAAATATACCCCATGGACAGATAGAGTTAGGATTAAGAGCACTTTGGGAACATCCCAATATCTACTTTTCTATCAATAGGAACCAATATTCCCACTTAATCTCATGATTCTAGTGTTAACATTCATGAGAGTGCATGTCAAGGATGCTGATAGAGTTCATATCAGATTGATGACTCTCTTGGAATTAGATGAGAAAAGGACATCCACTTTAGAGGATATGGGGAAACATCAGGCTATCATAAAATTTTGGTTTGACAAGTAAGCCACAATTAAATCCTTTAGAATCTTTGACCTTGTTCTCTTGTGGGACAAGGCAAAAGAAAAACTAGACAGTCACACTAAGTTTCAACGATTGTGGATTGGCCCTTATTAGATTATGAAGATTTTGGGAGAATTTACTTTTAGGCTAAGTCCTTTTGAAGGGAAATTGGTCCCATTTCTAGTCAATGACAAGTTTATAAAACATTATTTCGAGGCCTAAAAGTAGAAGATATTAAAAAAATAAAAAATATGCATGTGTGTTTACTTATGCAAGTGTGTTTATTTTCTACAAGTGTGTTTATTTTTAGTTATGTGCTTTCTTTTAAAGTTGTGTCTATCTTTTCTAGTCAATTTGGGGGTTAGGTGCAATCAAGACTCCTTAATGCATTCAATAGATCACTCCATTTGGTTTTGACTTTAGGGAAGAGGCATTTCTTTGTCAAAGCATTCAAATGATTTTATTTCTTGTATCAACTAAAAATGGGTGTTACTTGTAGTTGTAGAGGACTTCCACTCTTAAAATTAGAGTTGTAGATTGATAACTCTCAACACTTTATAAATTTAAAGAATTGATTATCTTGGTGATTTCAAAATCTAGGTTGACATGAGCAAGGGACAATTTGAAACTTGATAGTTTCGATAAAGGGTCTCTTCAACAAACTACTAAGATCATTGTTTGGCTTGAGATTTTCCCAAAAGCTCATTCAAAGAGGAACAAAAGAATCATCAAACCAAAGAATAGATCTGGAAAACGACACCAATGCCTTGGCCACATAGTCTAAGTACAGTCAGGGTAGAAAAGAAAGAAAAGGAATTATAAGAGGTGTTAAATCTAAAGATTCTAGATGATGAAAAAGGTAATTAGATAAAGGAATATGACCTCCAAATGACTATCTTAATCTATACATAAGTCTTCAAGGAAGAATCAAATGGAAACTTGTAAGCTTTGTGAAGAAAATCAAAAGGGATTACCAAATATTCAAATAAATAGAATTGATAACTTGCCAAGAGCCCTCAGAATGAATTCTCTCATCTGGTTAGACAAAAATTGATAAACAAGTTTTATGAGGATTCCCAATGAATGTACTGGTAGAGCCAAATATTCTCTCTACATAACTAGATACTCATGATAGACTACACCTCGAGACATCAAAGAAAATTGATACACTAAGTGCACATTGAGCTTGAAAATTTGAGATTATGAAGTTTCGACTACGAAGGGACTTGAAAGCTACTTGAAATATTTGAAATTTAGTTGTCACTTGACACATGTCAGAAGAATGCTTGCTGATGAAGAAATGCCTTTGTCATTTCTTCCCTTTTGTTGGGGCTATTTTTTGTTGTTTCACAATGTATGCCCCATTTTCAGTAAAAATGGGGAACCCCTAGTTTTCAAAATTGATCTCCAAGGCTTCTAGTCTAGAGCCCCAATCATTTTGGACCCTCCCCTAGATTTGGGTCAAACCCTAGTCTTTGATTGGGAAGGTACATGAAGTATGAGATAGAGAAAAAATAGAATGGAGGGAGTAATGTTGACTTTGGAATAGGTGTGCATATGCACACCCTTTGGAAGCACGTAAATGTGCACCCTCTAGATGTGTGCACATGTGCACCCCTCTTGAGTGCGCATCTCTCTAACGTCTATATAAGACCCTAATCCCTCTCTCATTTCTTCATTCTTCTCTTTACATCCTCAAAGCACCACACCGCCACACCCTACTCCCCTATGCTACTCTGCTTGTCTTCTCATCCTTTTACATAAAAACATTAAGATTTTACCTTAGAGCTGTACACATGCACACCCCTCTAAGGTACCGACATGCACATCTCAACACACCTGAAAAACCTAAAAAACATTAAAAACAACATAAAAAACTAAGGTCTAAGGACTTTCATGAGGTTCGCTTGTGTAGAAACCCCATTACACATAGCCACAATACATGTGTGTAGTTGCATACATGTGCATGTGCGCACCTCACCAAGGTGTGCATGTGCGTTGGTGCACAATTGCGTAATAAAGCCATTTCAAGGTTAAATTAGTGCACTAGTGCACCTGTAAGGGTGCACTAAAGTGCATAATAGGCTATTTTGGGGGAGAACTACATTTTGGTCTCTTCTTAATTTATTGGAGTTTGTCCAGGGTCTTTTTAAGGTCAAGTTTTTGCCTTTTGATAACCTAAGATTAATGTTTGCCTTATTCATGTAGATTTATTGCCATCATCATCATCTTCCATGGAAGAGAAAATGGTACCAAAACCTATTGCATTCAAATATAACAGAGCACCAAAGAAGTCAAGATTCCAAGAAGGATACATAGAGATCAAGGATACAGAGTTGGGTCACATCAACTAGAATGCCTTCCTCACAATCTATAATAATCCAAGGGAAAGGTTTGTAATGGTATCTACTTTAGTCTGGTCTAGGCTCATAAATATAATATTTCACCTTGCATTAGTTCAATCCTCAAAACTAATAATGAAACTAGAAGAACACTATGTAACAGAGGAAAAGGTTGAAAAGAGCATAACAGGAGAGATCATCTTGGACCTTCAACTTTGAAACATAGAGAAAGTGTTTCACATTCCAAGGGTGGACCATTACCTCTAGATATCATATGATGCATCAGAATAGTTGTATAGAGAAAATGAGAAAGAGGTGAAGGAAGTAGTGTAGTCCACATTCTTGATCGATAGGAAACCTTTGGTCAAAGAGTGGGTGAGGTGGATATGACTAGAGGATTCATGAAAGATGACATCAAATACTTGATCATTCTTCTTAGCAGAGTTATGGGTCTTCTTGCAGAAGGTCACTAACATGGATGGTTCATTTTATTGAAACCATAAGAACCTCAAAGATGCCCATTGATTAGGCCACCATCCTAAGTGATAACTTGGATGAGCAGCTAGTCACCATCAAAGTAGATCCTCACTTCTACATGACATCATACACGGTGTACTTGCTAGTGGCCAAAATGACTAACTATCTAGGCCTCTATAGAAAGGGAAGCATGCAAGATGCAAATGCTTGGCCCTATTTGGTATACCCACAACTGGTAAATAATAAGCTCCCACTATAGAGTGGTTAACGATGGATTCATCTTCACCATAATCAAATTCATTTGAAGGTGATTATGCAAAGAATGTTAGTAGAGGCAACAACTAGAATCATAGAGATAGGTTCCTACTACATTCAATTCAAAATCTTCACATATCTTTGGGTAGCTAGTAGTCTGTTGTGCCTCAAGAAACTTTTGAGATACCCCTCAAATAGGCTAATACTCCTAGAGATAGCCTACCAACTCACTTCTCCTTATGATAGAGTGAGGAAACAACATAAGAAGACATGGGTCTAGCCAATTACAACTGTTGCATTTGAGGTGAAACATAAACAAGAGATTGTCTTCTTTGATTCTAAATCAGATCAATATCCCTTAGAAGAATACAAATCACCTCGCTTGTTCTTCCACAACATTGGGATGGTCCAAAATATGGTAGGAAAATAGTTTGTACACATTGATGCCCTAGAAGATCATTGGATGAATGCAACATATGACTATGATGTTTGTATAAAGGAATATTGTAGGATGAATCTATACCTAGCAAAAAATGTGATGAAGATGAAAGTTCCTCTCAAGGCCGTGGAAAAGGATGTACCATAAGTAATGGATCCTTTGTACAATAGTGACATAATATATGATATGCATATCATGAATGGAGAGATAGCGCACTCGAAGAAAATGATGACATAGATAATTGGGCTAGACATATAATTGAACTAACAAGGGAATGGATCTAGAAGCCATTTTAGATGGATCCAATTCCTTAGGCCATACCTCTATGATCCACATCAATTCCTATCAAAGGTAAATGTGCAAAAGTCACCATACCAACCTACCCCACTCAATCCCTAGTAATGCCAAAAATGGTACATTAACACAAGAAGGAGGTTGACTACTTTGAGGTTGATAAGGGAAGGACAAAGAAGAGGACACCCCCTACTAGGGAAAAGAGACAAGTAGTTGAGGCCCAAACAAAACCAACTCAATAGAAAATAAATGAACCTTAAGGAGATAAAGATGAGAAGATGAGCCTTAAGAAGAGCTAACAGAATAGGCACATCTTGAATAATGGGAGGAGGAAAAAAAAATGAACAGAGGGTCCCACCACTAACAACTACGAAGGAAGAAGCCTCCCCCTCAGCTCCAAAGAAAGCAAGGACTCAAAAAAATGTGGTGGGTATATGTAGGAGAAGATTGAAGAAAAAAAAAAATCCATCCCCATAGATTCTAGAAACCATATTGAAAGCTAAGGATGAGAAAGAAGGGGAACAAATAGAGTTTGTCCTCTTAAGCTAGAGAAGCTGCTCGACCAAAGTGAAGAGGAAGAGATAAGGAGAAGTTCTACAAAGACACCTCCATCTACTCCAAGAGAGCCTATCCAAGTATCAACTTCAAAAGATGAACAATAGAAGTGGATAACAGAGATGGAGAGTGAAGCAACTGATGTCTTTGACCTCTCAGACTTTGATTTTATGCTAGTGGGCACTAAGATGGTGGGAGAGAAGATCGGAGATACTCCCATGAGAAAACCTTTAAGAAAGGATTGGAATCAATTTCCTCCTCTACCTCAAAACCCTTTGGGCATTCCATCACCACCACCATAAGATACAACCACCATTCTAGATAAAGAGTCAGTAAGTCTACCTCTCCAATAGAAGAAGCTCAACTAGAAGGTCAAGAAACTAAGGAAGGTAAATACTAAAAGCTTCATGCCGATGAAGTATCTAAAGGGAAACAAATACAAGAGACACAACACACTCTGCCAGATACAAAGGCCAAGTCCTTAGCCTAGTAGAGAAAAAAGACTCCTTTTGAAGATCTTTCTTTACATGAGAAGACTTTAGAGAGAAGTGATAAGGGAAAGGAGCCTACTGTACAACCAACCTCTTTAACTAAGTACATGTCACCTATGGGAACCACACCATCATTGCTAAAGAGGGAGGTTACGTTTCAAGGTAAGAGACAATTGAAGCTGATAGTAGAAGAAGGAATTAAGGAATTGATTAAAGTGGTTAAGGGACTTGATCCATCTAAGGGTGATGCTAGAACATTGGATTTCATAATGAAGAACCAAAACTAGGACCTTCTTGTACATATTTCCATTCCTCCTCCTCACACTGACACCAAATAACTAACTTTGAAAGATTACCAAATAAAGGAGGTTATTTTGGGAAAGCCCACGGTGGATACGACCAAAGTAATGATCACTATAGGCATGAAGGAAGTGTTTTGATACATGGATAAGGATGAGGCAAAATTGATAACATTGCATAAGAAAAATGATCTACTTAGAGGCTACCTGAATGAAGTATTGTGCCCTATTGATTTAGACAATCCAAATGTTTCCCTTGGAGCTACACTAGGAAGAAAGAAGTTAGGAACATAGTTGGACTCATTTTTGGATGCATTCAACAATGGTGTGATAATTTTGAAGAAAGTAGAGTTCAAATAATACAGGGTAATTTGAACCTATTACACCACATTTAGTCAAGTACCGACAAGTTGGTTTCTATAGTGAACCGATATTTTTGGCTGATGGATGAAGTACATAACTAGGCCAAGGACTTAAATGCATTAAGATCAATAAAGGGTCAGGGGTATTAGATGCTTATGGAGGTATATGCTATAGAGGAGCTAGATAAGCTCAATGATTGGATTGGGAAAATATCAACAGGCAATAAAGTAATAGAGGGATTTAATGAGGAGATCTAATGGATTAAGGACAAAGCTCAAGAGCAATTTTTGGAAGCCTTGAGATTTTGAAGATGAGTCTAAAACTGACATTTTTTTGGTGTAATCATTAGTCCAATAGCTCAAAGGAACATTTAAAGAATCTTCTTCAAAAGATGACATCAAACAAGCTTTCAAAACTGAAGAAGCATTGTTGGAACTGGACACCAAGCTTAGGGATTTTGTGGAAACAAGAATAGAAATCAGCAACTACTAGCAAGTAGTGAAGAATAAGTATGAGGCTTTGGATTTACCAGAAGCTACTTAAATAGTAGAGATTATTGAGAAATTTAAGAATAAACATCCATACATCATTTTGGTGTAAAAGGGGAAGAAAATCAAGATGTTGGAAGTTAATTTTTGACACTCAGAAGACTCTTTGGATTTTTAGGTGCACTGACAGTTTTGAAGAAGAAGCAGTGCACTAATAGCTAACTACCAGTTGCTATTTTAAAGTATTCCATGCATCAAAAACACATTTTAATGACAATTCAACTCCTAAAAATGCCAAGAGAAGGCCAAGATCCCATTTTTAGAGCTTTTAGAGACTTCCAGATCATCTTGTAGCTTCCTTCTTCTTATCTTCTTATTCTTTTATTGTTTTAAGCCATGTAGAGGCTCATGCACCCATTAATTGATATAAACAAGGGTTGAGACCTACTTAGCACCATTTAGAGAGTTAGTTTGTATATAACTAGACTTGTTTAATTAGTTTTTAGCATAAGTTTGCATTTAAAGATCTCTTAGTCCCAACACAAATGGAGAAGATAATTTCTTATAAATATATGGATGTAATATTTACTCCAGACTATTATTTTGATGCAATAATATATGCTATTGGTGCTCTCATTCTGAGTGTAGTAAATCTTTCCACAATGTGTTATTTTTGTGAATGTATGTTCATGAATACGAATATAGCTAAAGGTTTTATTGTGTTGTTATGATTGTGTGACCTTTTAGTTCTGGTGTTTTCTTTGTGTTAATGAATTGCGTTGTTGTGAGGAATTGGAGAAAGAATTATCTTTATTCTTGCATAGTGTCTTGTGTTGCGTGGGAGAACTCTTTGCAACCTCACAATTTGATGAAATGTGAAACATCTTTCAGTTTATATTGAGTTCTCATAGATGATTACATTAGCGGACTTGAGAGAGTGTTGCTCCTAATTTCATTAGTTTCCTACCGAATCCTTTTGATAATTTAATTCACAAATGTGTTGTTACCTTGGTTTATGTCTGTTAGGAATTTCCATTTTAGTTATTTTATTTAATATCTCCTTACTCTATCTTTGCTATTTTCTTTTCAAACATTTGGTTAAAATAGGAACTCATATAGTTGCATCGATAAATTGCATTCACCATAAAACATAAAATACAAAAATATATCTATTTTGTGGTTATATTTCAAACAATAATAGATTGTCCAAGATTGGTTCGAACTAGCAAATGCCTCCTCATTTACATACATATTTATCTTCAACTGAGTGAGCCTAGTAGGTTGAAAAACCACCCAAAACCTTGGAGTTGGTCCTTGAACATCTTTTTAAGAGAGGGATTCAAAAGGATCCCTATCATTTAGCATCATGCAATATGAAAGATCAACATTGCTACATACCCTACTTCTAATGTACTCTATGAAATACAATCTTGTTTCTTTCTTAGCCAATAATCAAATCTTCCTCCAAGGAAATATGTTCCCCAACTTGTACTCATTTTGTAAATAGAGTAAATTCATTTGACCTATCATACCATAACCCAAAATTAGGTGTACCCTTCAAATATCTAAATATTCTCTAAATGATTTCATAATGTAATTCCTTAGGATCAACTTTAAATATTTCTACTATACCAACTGCAGTTTCTATATCTAGTCTTGTGTGAGCCAGATATTACAAATTTCCATTCATGGATCATACATCTTCTGCTTAACTATAGATGTCTCATCTTTGTTAGATAACTTGTGACTAGTTATCATAGGTGTGGAAATAGGCTTACAAATTTCTAACACAAATCTCTTCAACAATTATTTCAAATACATAGTCTGTGATAGGAAAATACCATCACTATTATGCATGATTTATAAATCTAAGAAATATTTTATTTCACCAATCATGCTCATCTCAAACTCATTCTTCATTTAATAAAAAACTTATCACTTACTTTATTATTACCTCCAAAGATTATGTCATCTACAAATATTACAATAATTAGCAAACCATTCTCAAATTCTTTCAGATATAAGTTACTATCTATAGTACCTTTATAAAATTCCAAATTTTCCAAATTCTTATCCAACCTCACATACTAGGTTCTAGGTGTTTTCTTAAGTCCATACAATGCTTTCTTCAACTTGCATACCATATTTAATTCTTTTTCCAAAGAAAATTATTTAGGTTGCTAAATGTAGACTTCTTCTTCAAGTTCTCCATTTAGAAATGTTGACTTCACATCCATCTAATAAACTTTGAACTTTTTTTTTGCTGCATAAGCCAAGAATATTCTTACTACTTCAAATCTGGTAATAGGTGCAAATATTTCTTCATAGTCTATACATTCTTGCTGTGAATGTCCTTTTTTTACCAGTATAGCTTTATTTCTCACAACATCACCTTATCATTTGTTTTGTTTCTAAAAAACTACTTAGTTCCTATAACATTCTTATCCTTAGGTCTAGGGACCAATTCCCATGTTTCATTCTTACAATATGATCTAGTTCTTCCTTCATTGCTTGAATCCAATAGTCATCCTTACATGCTTCATCTACACTCTTTGGTTCAAATCGAGAAATCAAACATAATTTTTCATTTACTCTATTTCTTTCCATAACTCCTCTATCTTTTCTTTCAATAATTTGATTAGCAATTTAGTTCTTCATCAAACTCTTGTTTGGTGTTGGTGTCATTGTCTGAACTCTTACTTCTTCTCTTGGTTCAAATCTTGGTTCCTCTCTTTATTCCACAACTTGAATGTCATTCTACAAATCATTGTTAGTCTCATAAAAGGTCTCAAAATTTTCTTGGATAGGCTTAGAATTAGCTTCATCATCATCGGAATCATAATCAAGCATTCTCTCTTGAACTCCAAACTTCTCATCCATTTTTACATTTGCACTCTCAACAATAGTCTTAGTCCTTTGAATGAAATATCTATAAGGTTTTCTTTTCAATGAATAACCAAGGAACATACCTTCATCACCTCTTGTATCAAACTTACTAATATCACCATCTATTTTGATAAAATATTTGCTTCCAAATTTTTTGAAATACTTTAGTAATGGTGCATGTCCAAAATATAGTTCATACGGTGTCTTGTTCGTACCTTTTTTGATCTGCACTTTATTCATTATCTACACTATTTTTTTAACTACTTTCCAAAATTTCTTTGATATATCGTTCTCAAACATCATAAATCTTGCTACTTCAGCTACATACCTATTTCTTCTCTCAACAATGCCATTGTGCTAAGGAGTCTTAAGGGCTTTTAGCTGCCTCTTAGTACCATTCACTTCACAAAAGGTTTTAAAATCATTCAAGGTAAATTATCCACCTCTATTAGATCTTAAACATTTAATTTTAAATACAGACTCGGTATCAACTTTATTCTTAAACAACTTAAACTTCTCAAATGCTTCAAACTTTTCTCTAAGGAACACTACCCACATCATCCTAGTAAAGTCATCAAAAATAATCATGAAGTACCATTCATCATGGAATCCTCATCTTTGTGGGACCACTCAAATATGTATGAGCAATCTCCAACTTTGCTATTGTAGTGAACTTCTTTCTAGGAAAATAAGTTTTCTTCTGCTTAGCCATAACCCATTCCTTACACACAACATGAGTAGGCTTCAATTTTTTTGGTAAATCTCTTACAACAAATGTACTACTTACTTTTACAATATTATTAAAATTCATATGAAAAACCTTCTATACCACAACCAAATGTTATCAACTTTAGCAACCAAACATGTCATCTCTGTAGGGTTCATCTGAAAAAATTGCCTCTGGATCTTGTAGCATTGCCAATCATATTACAATTCTTGTCCTTGGTAATGCATGTCTTCTCTGTTAATTGTAATTAGTATCCCTTATCAACCAACTATCCAACACTTAAACAATTATGTTTTAGAATATCAACAAAGAAAACATCATTTGTGTTAGTTTTCCCATCAAGAGTAATTGTTATCAATCAAGATTTGCGCCTTTAGTGAGATCTAAAATCAAGCTATCCTGTGAAACAATGGAAACTCTCTTGGGTGGTGGGTTTTCCTAAAATAAGAGAAGAATCTTCAGAAGCTAGGCCGGTTCCGAAGTTGTGATCACCTAATCCTAAATTGTATTGGAGATAAGGGTAAGAAATGAAGGAATGAATAATGAAAACTAATCTAAATGAGGTGATACACTGATGGTTTTGAATGTAACTTTGAGCACTTCAGCACGAATCATGAAAGACAATTGATTCAGAATACTCAGACAAACACGTAATCACACAAGTGTTTCTATGTAAGGACTGAGATCTCCTGCTTTGAAAGGGATACCTAAGTTTCACCAATTTTTTGCAAGAAAACAATAATCACAAACATAGACCTGCAATCGCATGTATCACGATTCAAATCTGCAACTAGATATGTAACTATAATGAAGGCGAACACAACATTAAAGCAAGGAATTCACAAAATTGCACAAGAATCTATGAGAAGGAACCACTGAATCTCTATAATCAATGCTGAAAAAATAATCTTTGCTACAAATGCCCTTACAATCAATTCAAAATCTGCAGTGTGCAAAAATCTAAATCTGAAAGAAGGTTCTCCATAATGAGGTGAAAGTACAATACATAGAAAAATAGCCCTAACTTGGGTTCCAAAATCATGCCCATGAAAAATCACCCAAAAATGATGAAAACTATGAAGGAGCCTCTGAAAACTGCACTCAACCACCTGCCCAACTGATGGATAACTCAAAAATTGCCTCTAGCTCTCCAAAATCATGCACAAAAGATCAAACTCGGATGCATTCAATAACCCACAAAAATAGCATGTAAAACTGCTCCTAATTATGCAATATATGCATAAAATAAGCCCTTAATCTGAACTGCATGCATAACTGATCATAACTGCTTCATAGGATGCTAAAAATATCATCAAATAACCCCATCAATGCATGAGAATCTAGAAATGCACTTGACCTCCATAAATATCCCCATATCCAAGTGTTAACTGAACGTCCTCTTTGTTCCAAAAATAGCTTTTCAATTCCCCCTCCTTGCATTTAGGCATTAAACATTTAAAACTTCTTTTAATTCCCTTTAATTAATTAATAAAATTAAAGGTCTTATAATTACAACCTTTTAATTTATTAATTTTACAAAAAGTTCTTTTTATTATATTTAATTAATATTGACGTATTTTGATAATATTAATTTTAAAACACGTCAGTATTATTAAATATAACAAGGGAATATTAAATATATATTACAAGTATTATATATATTAGATAAATAAATAGTCATAACTTATTTAATATATATAATATTTATAATATGTATATTAACTAATCTTGATGTATCTATATGCCTCATATAATGGTTTTGACATAATGCATATAATAGATTTATACAAAATCTTTTTGGAGTTAAAATTGCTTAACCCTATATGGCTCGGACCCGAAATTCTATTAAATCTAATAGAGGGCGAATTATGAAAATGCATGAAAGGCAAAAGGAATTTGTATTGTTCATTTTGCTCACGCATTAGAGAAAGAGGAAGAGAGGGTCTTCTTCAAACCCTAGCCGTATGACTGGTCTCTGCTGTATTTTTCATTCTCTGTCGTGGATGCCAGTAATTTCTTGATACCATGCTGTCTTCTTCTCTCACATGAGCATTGTTCTTGCTGTTGAGCATGATTTTGGTTTTTTTGGATGCCATTTTTTGTTGTAGATCTGGGCATATTTGTTTTGAGAGCTCACAAGTTTTATATATGAGCATTTGGGTACATAGCACCATATTTTGGCGTGAGCTTACCTTCTTTTTACCGTGGGTTCTTGGGCGTTTTGATCATGGCACCAGTATTCCCTTGACTAGGCATTCATTTCATGGGCTTTATTCATGCATGAGCTGGCATTTTTGGCACGATTTATGCTACTGAATGGCTTGTCTAGGTAGCTCACGGGTTTCACCTTTCTTACTATGTGCTGGATGCCATATATGATGTAGATTCTGAGCATCATTCACTGTTGGGTTTTTGTTAGATCTTCATGACTATATGCAAGCTGTAAGTATATTAAAACCTTCTTTCTTTCATGGGTGCATTTCCTAAAAAAAATATCTGTGATAATATCATTAAATTTGCATATGTTTTACATATTTTTTTGACTGATGTTTAATTCTATTTGGGTTCCTTTCCCGATGAACATTGTGAGGCATCCAAGTTTTAATTGATTGCTTTCTTCATTGAATGGCTAGAGCTTTACCTCTGAAACTTTTCTTTCTTTATGCTATGAAGATGGTTAATTGCTGGTTATAAAAAAGGAATTACTGATTTCCTGTCATGGTTATTTGTAAAAATGTAAAAATGAAGTATCATGTTGTATCTTCATCATATTGTATATGGTATCTTATTCTGATATTTTGACTTCATAGCACACTTTCAGCTGTAGTAAACTCCTTTAATTTATGGCATACTTGAAAACTTATTTTTATGAGCTGTAGATCTTGCTTTCAATACCAAAAAATTGTATCCTTCTCCCTTTAGAGCAACATAAATTTTTGCTGGTGCTTTAACATCTTCAAGGGATATATTCTCCCAGTATCCTATGATATCTGACTAATTTGTGATAGGATTCAACTTGTCACAATGCAAAAGCACATGAACCCCCTTGATCGTGCTACCTCAAACAAGTTACTTCTTTCAGTCTAGACTCTATATGTTCGACAACATGGCCTTTAATTCCAACATGCCTAAGTGTGTCTACTGGCTGATAAAGCTCTCAAAGCACAAATGGCTTGCCACAAATATAGACAACAACTTCTTTTCTCAGATCTGTGATAAGTACCTTTTGTGAGCATTGTCCAGCAGATATGGGTTCAACATTCATACTAGATAGCAATGCTTTTGCTCCAACAATAGTCGGTGTTGCCATGTTTTATACTCAAAAACCATCAACCTTGTATACATGAAGGGCAGCTGGAATGTTACTTTTAAATATGGAACGTTTTCCCCAGAATGGACCCATTAAGAGCCTTCACAATAGATCCCATGTCTTAAGCAGGATTTTAGGAAATACAGATTCACAGAACCCATCAAATGCATCACTTTCGATATATGCTGCAAATGCAATTAACACAATGTACCGCTCCAAATATTCAGCACCATGATTTAGTGCAACACATTTCTCTCTAGGTTCCATGTATTGTTGATTGAACACCTTCCTATAATGTAGAACAACTTGTCGTATATTCTGAAGTGTTGCACAATGATCAATAACAATATCTAACGCTTTCCTGCACTCTACACCACTATCAAACAACGTAGTAACTTTCTGTATAAGCAAAATATCATCTATGCCAAAACTCGTGAATACACTTCGTTGCCTCTGTTTTGCTTCTAGTGAAGCATCACCACTCTCATTCCTTGCTTCTTCCCTACTAGGAAAACCATTGTCTATTTCTAAAAGAGTTGTAATCACTTTACTAGCTTGCTCCACAGTATGCATTTAATGATTTTCTTGATATTGATGCCCCTATTTATGCACATTATATTTTTCTATAGCAGATTTCTCCCTTTTCTGATAATTCATTAATTTGATCTGATTACATCTTTCTATATGTTGAAGTTTACTTGCAAAGATTTTTGAGATTCTTTCATCCTATAGATTAAAATAAATAAATAAATATGAGCCCTCCATGATTTGACCGGAAGGTCCCATACCTATATTTTACGTATGCCCCCTTGACAATCTCCTCTCACCCTTTGCCTTTGCCGCTACATGATTCAACCAAAAGGTTACACACTTGTAGTGTATGTGTGTCCCTTCAATGATCTCCTCAAATCTTTGGTCTTTGCCCCTACATTGGTTTAACCGAAAGGTCCCATACCTATATTTTACGTATGCCCCCTCAACAGTCTCCCCAATATCTTCTATCTTTACCCGTACAAACTCAGTCAAAAGGCTTCATACATGTAACTTACGCATGATCCTTCTATAGCCTCAAGTCTTCATACCTATATCTGCACATGGAACAAACTCATTAGTAAAAACATATTTTATTTCCTTCGGATTTTTCTTGCCTTCTTGCCTTTTAGCATAGTTATCTAGATAACCATTTTGTATAAACAACAGAGTATAGATGATAGGAAAGTTTTCCATTGCTCAGTTTGTATGAACTGATCCATTTCTTTATTCATTTTTTGCAGGTTTTACTCCCAGATGGAGATGCGGGATCAGCCCTCCAGTGTTCAACGCAACAACTTTCCATTCAGGCAATGGATGCCTTTCCTTTCTATCTCTTTTTTAGTACTTTTCTATTTGTACAATGTGTTTAATTCATATATTTATGTTAGGAGCATAGAGCACTAGTAATATCTGAATGCATTGTATTCAAGTACTGTGTAAACATGAACACTTTGTAAAAATATTTTTTGAATACTTTGAATATTATTTCAATACTTATATGGTTCCTATACTTTGCCCACTACATTCTTTTAATTGTGTACTATCATTTCTCAGCAGCTAAACACACTTAGTTAGCAGATAAAACATAATCAATTTAACATAAAACATAACAATTTAAGAGGCATGTTAAATTGGTAATAGTAATAGATCTTATTCCCTTGATATGACAAGCCAGATTATTACCAACTCTAACAATTCCTCCATCATGACAATTGGAACTTAACAAATATATTCATATCACCAATCATATGATGTGAATAACCATTGTCTATGATCCAATCAAATTTCTTCTCAACTTGTGACATTAGGGCTTTCTCTTCTCTAACTTCTTTTTTAGAATTTTCTTCCTTTATAGCAACAAAGTCCAACTCATTATCAATTTCAATTTTTCTTTGGATTCATTGTCATTATTTGCATAAAAACATTCTCTATAACTTCTAGACTTGAAATTATTTCTGTAATTCTTTACTCTCTTAGGAAATTTAGAATAAAAATGACCAAATTCATTGTAAGTATATCAATTAAATATTTTCTTACCATTTGGTTCTCTCTTCATAAATAAGGTAATTTCTTCTTCAATTTTTCTATCTTCTTCAGATCTTGATCTACTACTTCTAGCATAATCTCCCCTGGTGCTTGTATTCCTTAATAAGGAAGGGTGAATACTTAATACATTAAAATAAGTCTCCACTCTAGGAAAATATCTAGACTATTTCTAGTGTAGGAGTACACTCCAATGCATCTTGATTAATATATTAAAATTTATCCTTTTCATCAATGTAATAAGTCCTAAGTGTAAGGCAAAGGGACACAAAATGTAATTATAAATCTTGTCATCCACCTTGGGTCAAGGGACATTTTTATGCATTTTATGCTAGGACTAGGAGTCTAGATGTTAGGAGGTCTTTAATATTTTTTTAAACCTATTCTAAGTTCTCTAGAGTTCAAGAAATAATGACAACTTTATTTCGACCTTATTGCTAAAAGTTGTCAAAAGTTGTCAAAGTTGCTAATGAACAACTTTTGTTGTCTTTGAAAAAAATCATTCAAAACCATTTTTTGGTTGGAAGAAACACTAGGATATGTAAAAATAGGATGGAAAACATGTCATATGACATAATGGAAGTAAGATTGTACAGAGGAAGCATTGAATCAATAGAAAAACTAAATTTCTAGTATACTTTTTTCTGTTTCTAGGCATTATATAGAATTGTATAGCCTAAAATCATTGGATGGGTCATATGGTTAGATAGAGAATTGATAAGTATTTAAATTTCAATTGGTTAGAGACTTTGAAGTGAAGGGACAAACCTATTAGAGGAGTTTTTGTGTTGACTTCTCTAATTCAAGCCCATACCTAAGGTTTTAGATTGTTTTGCTCATATCTTGCAAAGTAACCATGGGAAAAATATAATACTTGCTGATTTGCAAGGTATGGAAATATAATTTATATATTGTTTAGTTGTAGGTTGTGAAAATTCTAGCCACTGGAGTTATCAGCAAAACCCTAGGACATGCATCTCCATGTGACTGTCCTAATTTTTGCAAATGAATGCATAGATTGAGTTGGGGATGGAATATGATGACAAAATTAGAGATTTAATCATATTTCATGATCCTTGACATGATATAGTTGTTGGTGGTGATTGGGAGGCTATTTTGAGGGTACTTTCTTTGTTAATTAGCCCTAATTAGGCTTAATTCCTACTAGGTGGTTTAAAGGAAAAGTGGTGTTAGGGGATTGATCAAGTGCTCATCTCTTGGAATATATTGAGGATAACTGAATGTGGCATGTTGAACCAGTAGTTGGGTTTGGCCAAGTCCTTGGAAGCCTATAAAATTAAGTTGCTCATCACATTTCCTTGTAGCCCTCCTTATGGAATGTAACTTGCCTTGTATACCACAAACATGGGAATTGGATTGTGAAGTTTGACTTGTTTAGTTTTGGATGTTTTGAACAAGAGGGAATGCATATTCCACCCTAAAAATAAAGTGTAACCTTAAGTACCTATTTTTATTCAATTAGGTCTAAGTAGCTTAGTAGAAGGCTAGATTGTGGATGTGGACTACCTTGTGGAGTCTTGTTCTATCTTGGGAATAAGATATTCACAGCATTTTGTCCTTTATAAACCTATCTAAGGGGTTAAAGGAGTTGATAGATTTGGGATCTACACCAAGTGGTATTAGAGCAATGTTAGATCTTTGGAAGAAGACAAGTTGCAGATATGGCAGAAAGGGAAGTGAAACTACTTGGCAGGATGACAAATACAAAATTGTTGAAGATAGTCAAAGAGAATGATGCTAAGAGGAAGTTGATGAATAAGGAGATGGAAATTCTTAAGGAACAAGTCAAGAAAGGAAGTAGTGGAAACTCTGGTGTTGAAGAAGAGGTTAGTGATAGAGAAGAACCTTTGCAAGATGAGTAAGAAGAAGAGATTTATGGTGATTAGTGGCTACTTGTGAGGACTTTGAAATCCATGGAGAGAAGGACTATGGATAGTAATCTTGACCTACCTATTTTCAATGGGAATATGGACTTTGAAGAAGTCATGGAGTTGCTTGACGACCTCAATAGTTTCTTTGACTGTGAGGAGATACCTAATCACTAAAAGGTAAAAATTGCAAAATCCAAATTGAAAGGATCTTCCTTAACTTGGTGGAATTTCACTCAACTAGAGAGGGTGGAATTAGACAAAAATATTATAAGTACATGGAAAATGATGGAAGCCTTGGTGAAGGAGGCTTATGTACTTGAGGATTATGAAGTGCAACTTTATACCAAAAGATAAAATCTGAAACAAAAATAAATCGATGTCTCTAGTTATATAGAGAAGTTTCATAAACTTTCCATGAAATCAAACATGGTGGAGCTTGAAAGTGTTAAACTTGCAAGGTATATGCAAGGGCTAAGAGTCAACATTCAAGATAAATTGAGTCTATGCTTTCCTAATACAATCTAAAAATGCTATCAATTAGCATTGAAGGTTGAAGGAAAAGTCAAGAGAAGACAAGACCTAAGTGGAAGAGGTAGAGGTCAAAATTTCAAAAATAGAGGAAGAGGGACTAGCAATGGGAGAGGGCTGAATAGTAGACATTTTGGTGATAGCAACCAAGAGAGAGAAATTAGGTAGAAGGTAGTTCTAGAGGATCTTCAAGAGGGAGAAGAGGATAATCTAGAGGGAGATGTTGAAATTACACTCATGTTTGTTATTATTGACACACACTTATTCTGATTATAAGTATCTATTGATCATATTGTATAGTTAACAAAGTTAACCAAGCATTCTAGTCTCTACCAAGCTCTATAGTTGCTATTGAATCTAAGGGACAATATTCAATTTGCACTAAGTAGTTTCTACCATAATGGTGATCAGTAGTGTAAATTGAGCTTAATAAGTTTTACCAAGTTCCTTAGTGCAAATTGAGTTGTACAATGCTTACTGAGTTATAGTAATGAGAATCTAGTGTTGATCAAGCCACTCAGTGTTAACCAAGTGATTCAGTTTATACCGAGCTTTTAGTGATAGCATTTACCAAGCTATGTAGTATGAATCAAGTGATTCAATTTATATGTCGAGTTTCATAGTATTCACTGAGTCACCAGTATAGACTGAGTTTAGATTACATGTAAGTGATTAGTATGGACTGAGCTTCTATGTCTACCAAATGCATGATGATGCCAAGCATTGACTATGAATGCTGAGTATCAGAACCTCACTGAGCTAGTCTTCAGAACCTGAGTTTTTGTAGTTTGGGCTGACTTTGTGTACACTTGTATTGTAGCTGACTTTGTTGATTTGTAAATTGGATTGGTATATATGTAATGTATTACATCACATCCAAAGCATAGATATGAAGTAAGATATCAAGCAAAAGTGAAAAATACAAAAGCTACAAGCAGTATAAGGAGAAACAAAGATTTATCTATCATAGCAAGGTGATCATTACACTCAAAGGAATCTCATTCAACAAACCAAGTTGCAGATTAGAGATCATGTTGATCTCAGATTGGTTTTGACAAGTGAGTGTCAACACACTTAAGCCATTTACTTAGTTCATGCCAAACTAGTAATGCATGCCGTGTACAACATGTGAATATTAGACCATGCCAAGTTGTAATGAGTGCTAGGTCACTTAAGTGCGAGCAGATAGACCATGTTGAGTGATTCAAGTGTCAAGTAAATAATAGATGCCGAGTAGTTTAGGTCTCAAATCAAAAGTAGAATGCAATGTATGTTGAGCATTAGAGACTTCATATGCTGAGTGACATAGATTGGACATATTTATTTGTTATGGCACAAACAATTATGTAAATTATTTTTAAGCTGACCTAAGGATAGATTATGATCTTTTGGAGATAAGGATGAATCTATATTCAGATTCCCTATGCAATTACATGTAGCCAATTAGAAAATGGGAAGGTTTAAGTAGTAAAATGGATGTATCTCATCTGTAGATTCATACCTAACCCTAAGCCACCTAAGTCTTTATAAGGAGGACAAAGCCCTAAATTTTAATAGAGGAGGAACAAGGGGTGAATGATTATATGTGGTTTACAGAGCATTCAAGGTGACTTATTAGTAAGAGTGTATTTTAGAATCAGTATAGAAGAACAAAGGATAGAGAAGGATACAACATTGATACATCTAATTGTATAAGATCATGAAGGACATTATGCAGAGTTGATCTATCATCAAGCAAGCAAGTTCCAACCACAAGATCTATTCTAAGACATTCTAACAGGTGATTTAAGTTAATTCTCCTAGGTAGAGTAGTCCTAATAAGCTTTACCAAATCTTTTAACAAGGTGACATTCCACGTGAATGACCTAAAGTCCTCTAACCAGACACACTTCTAATAGGGTGTTGAAATCCTCTAACAAGGTGAGACTTAATAGTCTTCATAAGCCTTTAACAAGGTATGCCTTTCATAGGGTAGATCATGATTCATGGTCAAACCATTGTAACCTTAATTGGCTACAATTTATTGCTGTAGTAGTAAAGATTTGTGGGTATCATCCCCACCCCAATGTTACCTTCTCACATGGAGGGTTTCTGGGTAATCATATTTAATTTTAAGTTTTTGTGTTTGATTACATGTTTACATGATTGATGCATATGCTTTATATGTTATTTCATTATGTTAATGCACATGATGTATGAATGGAAAAAAGTTTTATGGGTTCAAGTTTAAACTCTTGATTCACCTCCCCTTAGAATTTTACTCCTTTCCTATGTGTAATTCTAACAATTTGTATCAGAGCTAAGCTCTCATAAAGAGGAGCTATGCAACTTAGAGGAAAGATCTTGAAATGGAAGTCTACAAGTTGGGAAGAATATTGAGAATCAAGACATTAAAATATGTCTCATACTACATCAACTGAATGAGGCAAGAGAGGAACTAAAGAAATCCTTGAAGAGAAGGAAAGAGATTGCTATACTAAAAAATGACACACAATACAAAGAGATAGACACTACCAAGCTATTTGAAGATGGCAACTCTAGTGAATTCAATGCAACAATTGCAAATTTGATGGGAAAGAACATAATCCAAGTTGAGAAAATTAGAAATCTCAAACTAGAACAAGAATCTCAAGCCATGATGCTATGTGAGGTGACTGAACAAAATAAAAAAGCTATGGAAGACAAGGTCATGATTGAAGAAGACAAAAGAATCTTGGACAAAAAACTTGAAAAGAAGTCAATAGAGTTAACCAAAATCTCAAAAATGCAATTGGATGCCTTAAACCAAATGATGAATGCTCATCATGAGTTGAATGTCAAAGACATTGAGATAACCGCATTGAAGTTGCAGAATGAAAAACTACAAAATGATCTGAAAAGAGAAAGAGAAATTGCTGAAAGTTTCAACAAGCCAAATGAAGCCATAAAGTACTTTGAACAATTACTAAAATGCCCTAGATCCAACAATGATGTAGTAGGATTAGGCTACACAAGCACTGAAGAAGGAGAATCATCCAAAGTTGTTGAAGAAAGGAACATCAAAGGTAAGAACTCCAAACCTACTTGTCACTTTTATGGAAAGAAAGGACATACTACTAATATGTGTAGGAGCAAGAATGCAAATTAGAATGTCAAGTCCAAGAACATGACTCATTGTCATAAGTGCAACAAACAAGGCCATTGGGCACATGAATGTAGAACTAGAACCATGCATGCACCGAGATTTGAAGGATATTGCTACAATTGTTAGAAGTATAGACATAGAGCTTTTGAATGCAAATCCAAATCCATGTGGTCATCAAATTGGTCAAAAAAGGTAATAAGCCATGGACACTTTTATAGTTGGGATTATAACACAAGACAAAGCTTTCATTATTGTCAAGAATATGGACATATCCCTGAGAATTGCATTAGGACACACTTTAGTTGTAACTATAAAAGATGGTTGAGTGAAACTACATGTTTCAACTATTTGAAGACTGGTCACATCAGTAAGTATTGTCCAACTAGGTCAAAGGCACCAAGTCATGAATTCAACAAAGAAAAAGGCAAGGTAGATGTTGAACACATCAGAGGTGAGATGAATAAGACATGGAAAAAGAAAGATGGTTGCAGTACACTAAATGGAGAAGGGATCACTTCACCCAATGGGTTAGGTGATCATACCTCATCAAACTAGGCAAAAAAAAGGTATGAGGGATTGATATTCAAAGTGTTATATCATACATCTTTTTCAAAAGGAGATAGTACTAAAAGGATTACATTAGCATGAATGAAGATGCAAGATGTTGAAAATTCAAGATTAAATCTTTAAGTTTTTATGTTGTTTCCAAGCATGGAAAGTTTTTAATGGATGCTGAGTGAAATGCTAGTTGATGCCGAGCTGCCAGACTAAGTTAGTTAATGCCAAACTCATAGTAGTTTTCAAGTAATGGTAATATCAATAGATGTTGAGTGAATCTAAAATTGTGTTGATGCTGAGTTTATAGTTGTAAAAACACCAAGCATTAAATGCAAGGGTTTTGAAGGATATATGATCAATTCCTTCTCATTATTCATCATTTTGAATTTGAGCAAGAAAAAGAAGAGTAGAAGGTGACTCAAAAACTTGTTCATGAAATTTGCAAAGATCTAAGCGGCAATTTCACACCTATTCTACAAGATTTTCAAGGTATTTTTCACAAGTTGAGCTATGCAGTTTACATTTGCATCAACCATAGTTTGATAGAATGACATCTAGCTCAAAGAATGTAGAAGGGAAAGAGGTTTCAAATGTTCAACTAGTTAGTAATGAAGCAAAACAATCAAATTTCAAAGCCATCCTTGATATAGCCTACAAAAAGATCCTTTTGGCTCACTATCCATGATCTCGCCAAAATTTATTATGGTACAAGATGTTAGGAAGCACTATAATTATAAAATAGAAGGAATAGGAGACATGGAAATTAGAGAAGCCTATGAAAAATTATGTGAAAATGGTGTTTTGAAAGAAGAATTCAAAATTGTTAAAAGGAAGGTTTGATTCGTGCCCTAGATTTTCCTACTATTTTCAAAGCTGAATGGATTAAGATTGTATTAAGTTGAATACATGATGGATCCTTATGGCTAGAAGGTGGAATGATAAATATTACCAAGAGGATAATTCACAGTGTTTTAGGTTATCCAACCCTAGATCAGCCCAAGTCCGTGAGGAGTGATTCCAAGGAAGTGATAGAGAAAAACACAGGAGCAAAATGGAACAAGAGAGGAATGACAATGTAGATACCATTACTGATCGCCTATTGAACTTTTCTATTAGGGTTATTTCTCAAAAAATCTATCAATCTAGTAGATTGAATAGTGTACCCTATATTGCAGTGGATGTTGGCTACAAGATTGTGAAGAAAGATCATACTTATGATCTAGCTAAGCTTCAATTGCGACAATTGATGGAAAACCTTGGAGCTATAAGGAAAACCAAAAGTGCACAATTCAAGTTTGGTGCAATACTTGTCTATGTATTCTTCTATGTAAAAAATAATTTTCCCTCCTTTGGTATAGTAAGCTAGAAAAAAAATAGATCAATAGTAGTGCAGATCAATGAATTTATTGAGCAGATGGGTGAAAACTTTGAAACCATCATGACAAGCTATTTTCAAGACTTTAAGAAGTCAATGAAGTAGAGACTCAGGATACTTGTTTCTTTGGTTGAATTTTTTTATAATGACATATGTTTCCTTGTGGACATTGATTTCACATATGAACAAGCTGCTACACCTAGGGTAAGATGGCTAGGATCCTTAGGTTATGAAGTTAATGTTGATGAAGCCTCACTAGCAATCACAACACTCTTAGCAGAGGAAGTTGATAAAAAAGGCAAAAATCTTTGAAAAATATGATGTGATGAAATATAAGGTTGAAATGGAATTAAAGAAAACCTCTATACTCAAGAAGAAGGATAAGCTAGTGAAAAATCTTAAAAAATTTTTTGGTGAAGGTGCATGTGAGGAAGAAGATGAAGAGGAGGAAGAAGAAGATCAAGAAAAAACACAAGGACCTCTTGCATTGACCCAAGGCATGGGAGAGGACAAGAAAAAAGAAGAAATATAAGGTACCAAGGAAGAAGAAGCTGAGGAAGCACCCACACAAGCCAAGAGAAAGAAGAAAAAGGCTAAGGCACAACCTATGACTAAGGCAAAGAAAATTGCAAAACCTAGCCCAACTAAGTCTACTACTCCTACCACTAGAGCCAACATATGTACAAACACATAGAATGCTAAGGAGAAGACTAAGGCTATAGAGCAAGGAGACCAAGTGTAAAAGAAACAAAGAAGAAAATATGTTGCACAACCTGAATTAGATGAAGAAAGGACTGAATCATAAGATACAAGCCAATTTAGAGTGGTAAGTCACAAACCACAATTTGATCTTGACAATATATGTGAAAATGTTAGAAATAATGCAAATTTATCTAGTTTAAAGAATATTGATTTTGAGAAACTTGGAAAAGAAGAAAAGATTCTAGTGGAAGAAGCATTGTGTGCTATGATGTTTAAATTCAAAAGTACTGCACTAGAGTTTGACAATGCTATACCAAAAAGTTTATATAACATTGTGGAACAGAAGTGGCATTATTATTTAAATTTGGAAAAATAGATTAGAGAATCCAATCTAGCCCAGGTAATGCCTAAACTAACAAAAGGATAGATTGCTAAAGCAAATAATAAATATGGAGGAAGATTTACACCAAAATATAGAGCCTTTAATAGTCTTCAAAACAACATTGAAGATGTTGTGAAGAAGTCAACCCAAATGTGGAAGCTTATTTATGGATTGACAACTATGAAACAAGGAGAAGAGGACCCCTTTGAGGGAAAGAATTATGAGAACAAGGAATATGAAAAAGAAGAAGAAAACACAGTTGAGGAGAAAACACAAAGGAAAGATGATGACATGGCAACAACTGAACAACATCTAGATGAACAAAGTGTGCAAGAAACACAAATGTCGAGTGTCAACCCTCCTCATGACACAAGTGTAATTGTAGAAGCTATAACTGTCAAGGATGTATTTGATGCATCAGCTCAGAACATCAATCCATTAACTATAGATGATTTGAAGAAGATTCTATATTAATCTACACTCTAAGCACAATTATGTGAAAATCCAATTTTTGTCAGTGTAGAAGAACTTCAAAAGGCAGTAACTGAAGTAAAAAGGGATAAGGTAAATACAAAAGAACCACCTTCTATCATCCCTTCAGTTACTCAAGTACAACCTCCAATCCAAATAATAGTAGATACATCTATTGAGGTTGATACTAATATGAATATTGACACAATGGAGTAGAGACAGACTGAAGAAGAAAAAAGGACAATAGTAGAGGAAGTAGGACAGATAGATTCATCTGTACCTAAAAGAAAAGTACAAGGTGTTAGTCAAGTTATTGTTAGAGGTCAAGACAAGCTTGAAGACTATGAGAAATCACCAAAAGTAAAAGAGAAAGAAGCCATCCAGGCATTGGTAACTTTACCAACATCTGACACTTCTCCTACAAAAGTTCTTCAAAGGCTGAGCATAGAAGCTATACCATTGCAAATCTTAGTGCTAGGCTCAAGCTCTTCAAAAGTTGATAAGGTAACTCACTATGGAGATATCAGTTTAGATGAAGAGATAATTATTCCTAAATTTGACTATGACACAATGAAAATAGAACAAATAAGAATTTTACAAGCAGCTTTAGAGAAGAAGAAGCATCAAGAATTGCTTAGGAAAGAATAAGGGCAAAAGAAAGCACTGCAAGAAATTAAAGACATCTTTTTAGATGCATTCAAATTGCCTACTCCTAAAGCGGCAATGCCACTATTAGAACAATTGTCAGATATTGTGGAAAAGGTAAACAATGAAGACATTGATACAAGTGCTAAACTTTTAGAGTGGTCCAAAAAGAAATTCTAGAGCAAAGTCAATGAGAAGATATCTAGTGAGATAGCAGTGACTCAAGTTGCATTGGCAAAAAAGGTTGAGGATGTGAAGAAGGTGCTTGAGACTATATTCTCATTGTACACTGAATTGTGTGGTCCTACACTCTTCACCCAAGAGACCAAACATCATATTCTGAGCCTGGAGAGAAATCTCAACATATCAGGTACAAGGCTACCTCTAAACCCTACTCAGAGTGAGAAGCATTTTAATATATTTCTTCAAACACAAATTCAATTAGCTATGTTAATAGAAGAAGAGGCTAACATAAGAGCCAAATTGACAAGTATACAGGTGTCCCTCACCTCTCATATAGAAATACTGCAGAAGGAACTAGGTTATGTAGAAACTCTACTGAAGAAAGACCCCAATCTTTCTACTCTAGATGGCCTAGTACACCTTGCTACCAAGTTTTCTATCCAAATCAAGTCACTAGATGTTTCATGTGACAACTGGGATGTAGCTCTAAAAATCATAATACAGGTCCATAAATCATTTTTGGACAAATACACTATATGTGTACAACCCATTTGACATAAGTGTCAAAAAGGGGGAAAATATCTTATGGGAGAGACATATAATGTAAGAATTTGCCTTAGGGAAAAATTCACCCAAGACCAAGAAACACAATAACTAGCACAAAATGGACCAATAGAGTATGATCAGAATATCAATATGATATTCAATTGATTGTAATTGACTAATTAGTACACAAGAGGTGCCTATATATAAAGGCCTCTAAGATGCATCTAGAATGTCTAAGAGTTAGCAATATGATAAGCTCCACAACTAAGCACATGTCCACTACGAATAGGTTATCCTCCATTAAGCATAGGAGTTAGTGCAATGATGTGAGGATAAGCCTACAAAGGTGTGTCATGTAAAATTATGTTGTAGACACCATGTGCTTAATTAAGAGTGTGAACAACTATGTTGTCAACATGATAACTCAAGTTATTATGCAAATTCAAGTGGTGTAGACACCATGTGTAAATTAGAGTTGCTTACTCCTATGTTTTCAACAAGACAACTCATATGAGTACACAAACTCCTAGGTGTCTAACATAAGAAATAAAATAATGCATTTATCCTAAGTAAAATTAAGTAAAGTGTAAATAGTAATTATTTACACTAACACCTGCCCTTAAGTGCAACTTAGGGGAATGCACTTAAGCTCACAAAAGCTATGATGAAATTTAAAATGGGTCTCGACTACTAGGACATGCTAGGTACCCAAGTAAAAATGCAATGCTAAAATGCAATCTCTTTGCAAATGGAGAAAGAGGGAAAACCTCATGGGAAAAACCCTCTTCCAAAAAAAGAGAAAAGTATAAAATAAAAAGATGCATGAATGGATGGAGTAATCAAGACCCCCCATTATGACATACATCATGCACATACAATAGAGAATCCCTCGATGAAATCCCCCCCTTAGTGAAGGATCTCCAGATGATGTGTCTGAAGACAAAAGAAAATCCAATGCCGACAAACAACTTTTCTCCCTTTAGGAAGAAGATACACCAAGTATAGGTGCAAGTATGCTTCCCACTATGGATAGGAAGATGGAAGAGGAATCTAGATGTAGTATGGTGTGGATGATGCCTCTAAAGTCTGCTCAAATGTTGAAAAGTCCTTGATGAATGAAGAAGCCACAAACCAATCTGGTGGATGCCCACAAGATGGTGCTAATTAAGGTAACATGTCCATGGATGAAGCTGAATCAAACACCAAAGATGATGAAGCATTTGGATAGGAAAATGCGGGAAGAGAAGCAATGCCACCTCCCTTTAATGATGTAAGCACACCTATGAAAGAAGCTCCTCGATGACTGAAGAAGATGCACCATGAAAGCTGAATGATGGTCCTCCCTGTAGGAAGAAATGGTGCCATAGGTGTTGTAGAGAACACTCCCCAACGGGTAGCAAGAATCATCAGAAAATAAGATGTTTAAGGAAATTGGAAGACAATCTCCATAGATGGATATGTCTCCTCATAAGTGAAAGAGTCCTCCTCCAACTACTATAAAGAAGCCACAATCAATTCAGTCTCATAAGAAAGCTCAAGTGGTTGAGGGTCAGAGTGTGCCCTCACAATGAGTGAAGAAGTCTCCTCAACAAAGAGAAGATTGATGTCATCAATGATATCTCCCACATCTTCAATATAAGACTCCACAAATAGCCCTACAATGTCTAGAAGGAAGTCACCCCATGAAGCTAAAGTAGGAAGACATGGTAATACCTGTTGCACTAAATAAAGAGCATCTAAGGCTAGAATTGGACCAATACAATCAACAAGAGTGTCAGAATGTGTGATCTCATCTAGAGTTGGAGGTACCATAACTGAAGTGACTAAATATATAATGTCTTTTGGAAAGGGAGGAATATTTGGATCTCCATATTCTTCCCAAAGGCCTAGCCAAATATCATAAGGATAATTGTACTTGTCAATGACTTTAAAGCAAGAATGAGTGACATTGAAATAAATGATGTCCAAAAGTCTTGCAATAGATGGCTCAAAAATGGAAAAGATCAGTTTGTTGAAACATAAATAAGGAAATACTTCCTTATGCTCTCTTCTTAGATGATCTATGATTAAGGCACTCCATTTTTGATAGTTCCTCTTTGTCAACTTTGGTTTAAGACCACCCTGACATATAAAATAATAGTCCCATGAGATCAATGAATTTTTGCACCCCCCAATATGCAAAAATAATGAATCAAACCCCCTAATAGATGATTTGGCACTTTATAGGTAGTGCGATTACAATGAGCCACTTTGTCAATTTTGATCTTAGTGGACTTCTGATTTTCAATTTACAACGTCCTCTTATAGCTCAAATCTGGAACTTTACAATTTAGCTTAGAAATACAATAATTTTGAAGCAATACAATGCAAATAAAGGACCTAATTTTAAAAGTGATATGTCTATCCACACAAGACTATAATTTGATTGTAGATGTAGAAAGCAGATGAAAAATTATGTAGTTTCAAAAAAAAATAGAGCCTGTTTGGAGTTGAGATGAGCTTGTACAGAGCAATTGAAGTTGAAAAATGCATGATTAGATAGGTACAGTCATCAAAAATTGCAAGTTCTAACAAATCCATGCACCAGAACTAGAAATTAATAGCACCACCAAAAAGTTCAGGAAATTCTATCTAAAATAAAAAAAATTACACCTGACTTGGAGCCTAGATGACTGAGATATGACCTCCCAAAGTTAGATTGTCAAATTAAAAATGAATTTGGAGAGGGGTCTGATAAGCAAAATGCGAGGTTAAATTTGATGTCCAAATGACCATTGCAATAGTGTAATTTTTCCTTTGGATGATGATTAGATGACTGCCAATTTTAAACTAGTGACTGGTTGATGTCAGCAAAAAAATGGGGTGTTAGGGCCGTATTGTACAAGTCGTACAAAAAATACACATGGATCCAATGTGGTGTATGGATTGTTGTATGATGTCTTACATGTCAATGTGACTCAACACTAATGTGTTAGAGTGCTGACTAAGCATCTGACACCAACATGACATGTTGACAGGGCTACTAAAGTGGCACTATCATGACTATTGACAGGGATCCATGTGTCTAGGGGTCTGTTGACTGGCCGTTGAGGTGTCACAGATAGAGTGTGGTCAATGTTGCCAGAAGATAAAGTGTGGTCCCAGTGGTGGAATCACAACAGGACCGGATGATGTTGTAGTGGGGGTCAAAAAAAGAGAGGACCTGCATCAAAGTTTTTAGATCATCAGGTGCTGGGAAAGATATGCAAGCCGGCGGTGTGGATAAATTATCCTAGATGTCCAAGATTGGCAAAACCAACACTCATTAAAACTTTAGAGCCACAAACTTAAACTTGACTTAAAGCCATCTGCCAGGTATAAAGTGATCGGCCGGCTTGTACAATGTGCCCATCGGGTTTGAAATGTTAAACTATCCAAGTAGTATGTGTTCGCTAGATTATGTAGAACCCACAAAGTATAAAGAATATTATGAATGGAATATTTTTCATAGGGCTAGGATTTGACCACCCGGTGCTTGTAAATTTTTTTTCCTTATAGGCCGGATTGGCCGATTTTTTTTTCAAAAATACAAATTTGAAAAGTATAATAATGTAGAGAAGGTTAAATGTAAATCTAAAAAAAAATAAATGTGTAGATTTGATAGATCATATTGTACTTACAAATCAGGCCGTCGGGTGTGGGTTTGCAATTTTTTTTGCCTCAAATTTGATTATGGCCCAATATAGGCAAATTTACAGTCAATTTTTATCGAATCAATGCTCCTGATGCAATGGTTAGGTCCACTTTGGCTCTAGACACTCCCAATATCTATAGATGCTCTAGATCTGAGTCAAGGTATCCTTAGAGAGGTGAAGCAAGATCAGTCTCCAGTGGCTATGAAATGATGCTCCTATGGCTCTGATACCATGTAAGAATTTTCCTTAGGGAAAAATTCACCCAAGACCAAGAAGCACAATAACTAGCACAAAATAGACCAACATAGTATGACCAAAATAACAATATGATATTCAATTGATTGTAATTGATTGATTAGTACACTAGAGATGCCTATATATAAAGGCTTTTAAGATGTATCCAGAATGTCTAGGAGTTTGCAATATGATAAGCTTCACAACTAAGCACATGTCCACCATGAATGGGTTATCCTCCATTAAGCACATGAGTTAGTGTGATGATGAGAGGATAAGCCTAGAAAGGTGTGCCATGAAAAATTATGTTGTAGACACCATGTGCTTAATTAAGAGTGTGAACAACTATGTTGTTAATATGACAACTCAATTGATTATGCAAACTCCAGTGGTGTATACACCATGTTCTAAATTAGAGTTTCTTACTTCTGTGTTGTCAACAAGAAAACTCATATGAGTATGCAAACTCCTAGGTGTCTAACCTAAGAAATAAAATAATGCATTTATCTTAAGTAAAATTAAGTAAAGTGTAAATAATAATTATTTACACAAACAAATAAAAAGGGGGAGATACAAAAAGAAATGGGGGACACAACAAAAAGGAAGAGAATAAAGAAAGGGGGAGAAACAAAATACAAACATAGAAATAGAGCAACCTGAAAGATTATCAAAAGAGACAAATCTATTCAGAATGGAGAACATATTTTGGATACTACACAGACATATTAACTTAGGGGGAGTTATAAATTTTAAGGTATATGGGTTATTAATTTTTAAAAAAATTTGAAGTTTTGTATATAAACTGAGTCATAGATATGTTATACTCAAGAGGACTAGATTGACTATGTATATTCAAGTGTTTTTGACACGCATGTCAATAGAGGGAGATTGTTGATCTCAGATTGGTTTTGACGAGTGTCAACACACTTAAACCATTTGATTACTTCTTGTTGAACTAGTAATGCATGTTGAGTACAACATATGAATATTAGACCATGATAAGTTGCGATGAGTGTTTAGTCAGTCATGTGTTGAGTCACTCAAGTGCCAAGAAGATAGACTATGCCAAGTAATTCAAGTGTCGAGTAAGTAGTAGATGTTGAGTAGTTTATGTGCCAAGTTAGAAGTAGAAATACAATGTATGTCGAGCATCAAAGACTTCATATGCTGAGTGACATAGATTGGACATATTTGTTTTTTATGGCACAAATAGTTATGTATGTTGGCATTATATTGTATTTTTCATTAGTGACAACACTTAATCAATTTTGAATGATTACTGAGTTCATCACTCAGTCTATAATGTATATCGAGCATTCAGAGGTTACCTTGTAGGTTCATCACTTAAGAAGTTCATACCAAGCATTCATGAAGCTACCAAGTGGGTGTGCAACCCAACAGTATCTATCAAGCATAAAGTGTTCACTAAGCTTCATAGTGTTAACCAAGTGATGGAAGTCCAATGTTTACTGAGTAATGAAAGTGTAGTGCTTATCGAGTGAAAGCAAGGTAAACGAAGGATTCAATTTTTACCGAGTGATACTATATCTATGGAGTCTCCAATGGTTACCGAGTTCCAAGCTTTGTTATGTGATTAGTATGGACCAAGCTTCTACTTCTACTGAGTGCATGACGATGCCAAGTAATGCAGTGGATGCCGAGTCAGCTTGAAGAACCTGAGTTTTCTACTGTTTGGCCGACTCAGTAATATTTTGTTCACTTGTGGTTTGGCTGACCTTGCAATTGTAATTATTGGAATGGTATTTATGTAATGTATTATATCATTTACAATGTATGCATGAGAGTATCAAGATAGACATGTAATGCTTTGAGAAGAATGAAAGTGAATCAGTAGCAGAGCAGAGTATTCAACAAGGTCTACAAGGAGCAGTAAAGATTCATCAGTCACAAGAGGTGATCTATACTTCAAGGATCTAATTAGCAATCAAGCTGTAAGTAGATCAACTATTTCATCCTAATAGGTGAATCAGTTTTGTAAATTCTTTAACAGGGTAGACTTAATAGTCTTTGTATAAATCTCCTAACAGAGTGCATACTTCATTGTATGTTTGTAAATCCTTTAACAAGGTGGACTTAGTAGTCCTTTGTGCTCATAACATGGCAGATCACCAAAAGTGGTCAATGTAAGCCTTAACAAGCTAATTTCATACTGCAGTAATGAAGTTTTGTGGGTATCATCCCCACCCCAGTTTTACTTTCTATTTGGAAGGTTTCTGGGTTACCAAATCACTTTGTACATATGTTAAAATTATCTGATCTCTCATATATGCAGTAGATTAGATGAATGAATGGTGAATAGTATATATGGTTAAAGTGCTGAATTATTTAAAAGTTTTGATGTTACTGATTCACCCCTCCCCTCTCAGTAAACTGTCATATCTTGAATATTTTCAACAATGTAAACCATTTTTAAGCTATTAAGGAAAGATTACAATCTTTTGGAGATAAGGACAAATCTATATGCAGATTCCCTATGCAATTACATGTAGCCAATCAAAAAATGGGAAGTTTTGAGTAGAAAAATGGATGAATCTGACTCGTAGATTCATACCTAACCCTAAGCCACCTAATTCTTTTTAAGGAGGAAAAAGCCCTAAATTTTAATAGAGGAGCAACAAGGGGTGAATAATTGAACGTGGTTTGTAGAGCATTCAAGGTGACTTAGTAGTAAGAGTGTATTGTAGAATTAGTTAGAGAAGAATAGAGGATAGAGAAGGATACAACATTGACATCTGATCATACAAGATCAAGAAGGACATTGTGCAGAGTTGATCTATTATCAGGCAAGCAAGTGCCAACCACAAGATCTATGTTGAGACATTATAACAGTTGATTTTAGTTAAATCTCGTAGGTGGAGTAGTCCTAATAGGCGTTCCCAAATCTTTTAATAGGGTGACATTCCAAGTAAATGACCTAAAGTCCTCTAACTAGACACACTTCTAATAGGGTGTTGAAATTCTCTAATAAGGTGGGGCTTAACAGTCTTTGTAAGCCTTTAACAAGGTATGCCTTTCACAAGGCAGATCATTATTCATGGTCAAACCATTGTAACCTTAATTGGCTACACTTTATTGCTGTAGTAGTAAAGATTTGTGGGTTTCATCCCCACCTCATTTTTTACCTTCTCATTTAGAGGGTTTATGAGTAATCATATCTGGTGTTAAGTGTTTGTGTTTGATTACATGTTTTCATGATTGATGCATATGCTTTATATGTTATATCAGTATCACTAGTACATTTGGACCCAAGTTTCAACCAAGGTTTGTTGTTATTTTTCTCATCAAAATTTCAACCAAATTATAGGTTGGTCAAAATTTTGATGAATAAATTTGTCAAAATTTTGACCAACTTGCAATTTATTCATCAAAATTTTGACTAACCTACAATTTGATCAAAATTTTGATGAGAAAAATAGCGACAAACCTTGGTCAAAATTTGACCAAAATTGGTCGAAGATTGGGTCCAAATTTACTAGTGTATGTTAATGCATGTGATGTATGAATAGTGAAAGTTTTATGGGTTCAAGTTTAAACTCTTGATTCACCCCCCCTCTTAGAAGTTTACTCCTTTCCTACTTGTAATTCTAACAAATCAGCCACTGTTTCATCTTAACAAGTGGATTAGTTAAATCCTTTCATGAGGTAGACTTAACAATATTTTATAAATCTCTTTACCAAATGCATACTTTATTGTATGTTTGTAAATCATTTTGCAAGGTGGACCTAGCAGTCCTTATTGCTCCTAATAGGGCAAATCATCAGAAGTGATCATTGTAAGCCTTAACAAGCCAACTTTATACTATAGTACTAAAGCTTGTGGGTATCATCCCCACCCTAGTTTTACTTTCTATTTGGAAGGTTTTTGGATCACTAAACTATGTGTCAAAAAGTGTTATGAATGTTTAATGATTTCAATTTTTAATGCATGCAATTAGATCAGAATGCACATGAAGGATTAAATTGGTAAATAAGGATTAAGTTTTCTTAGTTATTGATTCACCCCTCCCCTCTCAGTAACTTAGCCTATCATATATATTTCCAACAATTAGTATCAAAGCTTTTTGGTTCTTAGAGAAAATTTTAACAACTTGAGTAAAGATTAGAGGCTATGGAGGTACTCAAACTTAACAAGGCTATTGACAATGAAAAGCTAAATTTGGAATTGGCTATTAGACAATTCAAGAAAGTGAGGGAGCAACTCTCTCAATCCTTGAAAAGAAGAAAAAATCTTGCAATATAGATGAATGACCATCTCTACATTGAAGAAAGAATTGAAGACATCCATTTAGCAAGCAATTCATATGAAGCCAACAAAGCAATCGAGGAATTAAAGCAAGAAAACTAAGAAGAGAGAAAGAAATTTAGTCAGTAAGATTATGTGAAGTCATGGAAGAGAAAAATAAGATAAAAGAAGAAATAGAAGGAAAAAATAATGAAACTCAATATCTATCCCTTCAGTAAGAAAACTTCATTAATTAGTTCACTAATGCAAATGAAGAAATCATGAATCTAAGATCAAAAAATGAAAGATTATTGAAAGATCTAAACACTGAAAACTAAACCAATGAGAGGATGATGAAATCTCAAGTAGACATGAATCAATTGAATGAGAAAAGCCTTTATAGACAAAAAATAAAAGAAAGAATTGGATATATAGAAGAAAGTGAATCATCCAAGCAAGGAGTTCAAAAGAATCAAAGACCTACTTGTAGCCACTATGGTAAAATTGGACATACATCAAAAAAATGTTGGAGCAATGGGAAATATAATTTAATGGAAAATGCTACAAATGCAATCAACATGGTCATAGAGCTAATAAATGCAAAGAGAAACCTAAATTTGAAGACAAATGTCACAAATGCAAGAAGCATGGGCACAAATCCTTAGAATGCAAAACTAAGATATTGAACGCAACAAAACAGATTGTAAAAGCTATATTTGGTTGAGATTACAAAACTTGATGCATATTTAATTACTATGGAGAATTTGAATACATTGGAATAAATTGTGTAAAATATCACACGAGGACAAGAGACACCACCAAAAGATGTTTTATTTGTACAAAACTTGGTCATCTTGCCAAGAATTATATGAATACTAGAAGAATTGAAGATGAAAAGAAGAAAAACACTAATAACATCAGAAATAAGATGAGATAATAATGGATTCCAAAATCTTCTAAAAATGCAAGTCTGAGCAGTGATGAACATGTCAGTCAAGAATTGGGTGACTCAAGTATTTCCACTTAATCTCTCAAGGAGAACTGGAACTAGGAGAATATATCTCACATAAATTCCAGTTAGTAGAATGAAAGATCCATATTATCATTCAAGATACAAAGGGATCACTAAGCATTCAAAGATGCCAATCATTATTGGGTAAAGTCAGGTCACAGTCCTTATCAAGTGAGGTCAGATCGCAAGACCCTACCAAGCAAGGTCGAGAGTAACTAAGTTTTATATGAAAACCAAGTCATGGATGACTTTGACAAGAATTTAATACAAGCAAAGTGGATGATAGTCTATCATTTGAGCAAACAATCATACCATACATTTATGGCGATTGAAAGGCAAATTTTGATAAAAGGGTGAAATCAAAATCATTTGTCACCTTGAATTTTTTAGAGCTATTTGTGCAAAGCGATTTCTGAGCATCCAAGTAGTCTAAGTGAATCACCGTTGGAGATTTTTTTGTTTTCTCAAAACCTTACCGAGTGAAATGACATCTACTAGTAGAAAATCAAAGAAGGGATCTAATATGTTAGTTTGAGGTGTGGAATGGAAGGCACTGGACTTTAGGTTGAGTCTTGCCATCACGAAAGCCCTAGATCTAAGAGGAGCTCAATCACAAATACCACCAAAGGTACTATTGATCAATGAAATTCATTCACATTTTCATTATGCTATTCATTGGAACATTGGAAATGGATGAAACCCTAGAGAAGTTGTGTGTGAATGGTTTGTTAAAACCTGAGCATCAACACCTTGAAGTGAAAGGTTTAACTCACATTACGCATATGACATAGGATTCTAGATCAAATGGATAAGATTCATTCTTAGTCATGTGCATAATGGAAGTTATAGTTAGAACAACTTGTTTTGATAAGCAAGAAGATGATCCATAGGATCACTGCTCTTCTTATGTTGGCAAAAGCTAAAACAACCGAAACCCTAAGTTGGGTTGAGCTTGAAAAGAAAACCCTTGCTGAATGAGATGGAAGGGAAATGAAGATCAATTGTGTTATAGATATGGAACTAAAGTTCAGGATACATGTCATCACACATAAAATATACGGCTTGAGCATACTCAACCACGTATCATGTGAAGCAATGGATCTTGCATACAAAGTGGTCAAGAATAACATATCTATTGATCTTACCGATTTGATGCTGAACTAGTTCAATAAGAATATGGAAAGTATATGAACTTAAAATAACAATCCTTGTAAATTCAATTCACTCTTGTCTATTTTTCTATGTGCAAAAGTTCTTCCCACCTAAAGGTATAGTTGTATGGAGGAAGGATGTACTTGTTCTTTATTAGTTTAATGAATATATAGCTGAAATGGGAGAAAACTATGTGAGTATTATGGATAATTACTCTGATGCATTTAAGGAAAAGATAAATAATAGATCCAGGATACCAAAGAAACTCATTGATGATTACAAAGATGATGTTTGTTTCATGGTTGATAGTGATAAAGTATATATTCAGGTAGTTAGACGAAGAATTGTATGGGTTAAGCCTCTAAGTTATGAGGTTAACATTGATGAAACCAAGGACATTATTGAAGCACTGATTAATGAGCCTGTTGACCGTAATGTTGCATATTTTGGCACCTACGATGAAGAAAAGGCTAGAATAGGACTTGAGATAAAACTCCCTCAAGTAGTCAACAAAGGGAAGAAGAGAATTGAAAAATTAAAAGCCAGTTCTACTTTTCTATTGACTGAAGGCAAAGGAGATGAAATTGAGGATGATGAAGTAGAAGGTGAAGAGAAATCAGAGGAAGAAGAGCTAGTAAAGAAGAAAGGTAAGGTTATAATAACCATGCCTGCCAAACCATCTACTATTGTGTTTATGAGGAGGGCATCTAGGAAGAAATTTGATAAAGGAGGAGATGTGATATTTAAAAGACCTCCACCCACCTTTTAGGAAAGGTTGAAGGAAATGGACTCAAGAGCCAGCATAACAAACTTTAAATCACTAAAGTATGAGAGTAGGATTGCAGAGGAGCAAAATCAAATAGAAGACATGATAGTGTCTAAAATGGGTATGCAGAAATATTCTATAGACCATCTTGTTTAGTAGATTCTGAGTGATCTAATGGAGAAGATCAAGCCAAGATGGGAGAATTCTATGAAAAATGCTAAGGACATATATGAGTAGATCGTAAGTAGACTCATGCCGAGTTTGAATGAGAAGGAAGTAAAAGAATCATTAAAGAAGAATAAAGAAAAACTTACCTTGAGATTCAACACTTGTCTTGTATTGATAAATGACATTGAATATGTGGTAAGGAATGCCACCAACACATAGAAGAACATTTTAAATCTTCACAAGCAAAGTGATTTTGTGGTTCATGTTAGTGAAAAGGATGAAGATGATGATGAAGATGAAAAATATGAGGAAATTGATAATGAAGAAGTTACACATTATGAAAATGTAGATGATGAGGAAGAGGAATAGGGACAAGAAGCTACCAAGGAAGATTTACCTGATGTATAGAATATAGAGGAGACTAACTCTGAGAAAACCATAGCAATGGTCATAGCCTCACTTCCTCATTCTCTAAGCAAAACATTGAAAGCATCAAGCTCAGAGAAAGCCACTACAAGATTGATTGTGTCAAACACTATATGTACAAATACTCAATCAATTTTGGCACCTATTTAGCTCAATACTTCATTGACAGAAGTGATGAGCACTTCATCTATTAAGCAGTCAACACTTCCCTCTACATCAATTTTGGTTACACTAAGTAGTTCAATTGGTATTTCAACAATAAGTGTGGTATCTACTTTTTTAGCTAGTCCTACTATCTCTACCATTGTTTCCATTCCTAACATGCAAATAATAAGTACAATGATAGATGAGACCAAGCCTCAACTGTGTACAAATTTTTTGAGTAAAGAAAAAGAGAAAGAAGAAGAAATTGATCTTGAAGAGGAGATTGTTATTTCAAATTGGGACATATCCAATCTTAACCTTGATCAAATGCATACATTTGGAGAACTTGTTCAGAAGAAAGCTAAGTAGCAGAGGCTTAGTGAAAAAAGAAATAAAGAATTTCAAATAATCAAAGATGCAAATAATATTCTAACAAAGGCACCAAACATGGAGGTTGACACTTCTCAACCAATCTTGATTCAGTTAGCAGAGGCAATCCTAAAGTTCAATGAAGATTTGAATAGATAGGAGAAATTTTTGAAGAGAATGGAGAAGATGTTTGAGAATAAAGTTTTGGAATTTATTGCTCAAAATATTTCTATTCATTAAGTAGATCTATCTATTACTCTAGGCTCATTGGAGAACTCTTACAAAAACGTAACTTCATTATTTAGTAAACTCTATGATACATCAAGTTTCACCAAGGAAATAAGAGATAAACTGTCAAAGATTGATGAAGATCTACAGACAAGTGCAACAAAATTGCAACTTGACCTGAGTTACAGCTTTGCCCAGTACTCAAAGATTAGATTCCTAACTAATATGCAAACATAATTGTTAAGAGAAGAAGCTAGAATAAGAGTTACACTTGTAGACATTCAGGGAAAGATTCTCTTGAACATGGATGCATTGCAAAAACATATTGCACATGCCAAAATGCTAATCCATCATAAAAATTTCTCAATTGTAGATCACATGATAGAACTTTTAGTAGAAGTTCAAGTTGCATTGCACACATCCAAGGTGTTGCAAGAAAAGTGTGAGAAGACAATGGCGCTGATTTTTAAGGTACATTTAGATTTCTTGTCACATTTTGGCAATACTGTATAGTATATAGTATACATCTTTGGCATTAATGTCAAAAAGGGGGAGAAAATGTATATATTAGATGTGAAAATATGTAAAATATATTGTATATATGTATGGGGGAGCATTATATATGTATAGATACTTAGAGATACAACTTCTACAAAAACAATTTTGAAAAATCTCAAAAATAGAATACTCTACCAAGTTGGAGACACTAGGTGATGAATAAATGGTGTTCTTGAAATTTAGCTTTGATTGATAAATTTTTTTCACTAATGCCAAAGGGGGATACTGTTGACATTATAGTCATGTTTTTTATTAGTGATACACACTTATTCAGATTGTAAGTATCCACTGAGTGTATTGTATAGTTAATAGAGTTAACCAAGCATTTCAATCTCTACCAAGTTCTACACTTGCTACCAAATCCAAGGGACAATATTTAGTTTGTGCCAAGTAGTTTCTACCACAATGGTGATCAGTAGTGTAAACTGAGCTTCATAAGGTTTACCAAGTTCCTCAGTGCAAACCAAGTTTTGCAGTGCTTATCGAGTTTGCAGCTACAACAATGAGAATCTAGTGTTAATTGAGCCAATCAGTGTTAACCAAGTGATTCAATTTATACCAAGCTCATAGTGAGAGCATTTACTAAGCTATGTAGTATGAATCAAGTGATTTAGTTTATATGCCAAGTTTCACAGTATTCACTGAGTCACCAGTGCAAACCAAGTTCAAATTGCTTGGAAGTGATTAGTATGGACCAAGCTTCTACGTTTATTGAATGCATGACAATGCTAAGCATTGACTATTGATGTCAAGTATTAGAACCTCATCGAGTTAGTCTTTATAACCTGAGTTCTTGCAATTTGGGCCAACTTTGTGTATTTTGTGTACACTTGAATTGTAGCCGACTTTGTTGATTTATAAATTGGATTGGTATATATGTAATGTATTACATGACATTCGAAACATAGATATGAAGTAAGATATCAAGAAGAAGTGCAAAATACAAAGGCTACAATTAGAATAAGGAGCAACAAAGATTTATCTATCATAGCAAGGTGATCATTACACTCAAAGGAATCTCATTCAACAAACCAAGTTGTAGATCAGAGATCAGCCATTATTTCATCCTAATAGGTGGATAGATAGAATCCTTTCACAAGGTACACTTAACAATCTTTTGTAAATCTCTTTACTGAGTGCATACTTTATTGTATGTTTTTAAATCCTTTTGCAAGGTGGACCTAATAGTCCTTATTGCTCCTAACATGATAGATCATCAGAAGTAATCATTGTAAGCCTTAACAAGACAACTTTATACTGTAGTACTAAAGCTTGTGGGTATCATCCCCACCCTAGTTTTACTTTCTATTTGGAAGGTTCATGGGTCACCAAATTGTGTGTCAAAAAGTTTTATGAATGTTTAATTATTTTAGTTTTTCATGCATGTAATTAGATCAGAATACACATGAAGGATTAAATTGGTAAATCATGATTAAGTTTTCTTAGTTACTTATTCACCCCTCTCCTCTTAGTAACTTAGCCTATCATATATATTTCCAATATGAGATTTGGAGGAAGAGCTTTAGGACCTCCAAGATGCTATAGATGCAATCAAGTTGGGAATAATTCCTTAAGATACCTTGAGAAACCAAGTAATTAGGTAGAGAGGAGAGCTAATCTGATTAGGGAAGATGATAGTCAAGGGGACCAAACCCAAAAATCCTATGCACCACTTGAGGAAGGGGAAAACTTGATGATGAGGAGGACTTTGCTAAGGGCACCTACCATACAAGAGCCACCTCAGAGGAAGTCTCTGTTCAGGATGACTTGCAAAATTGGAGGCAAGGCATGTAAGATGGTGATTGACAATGGATCTACTGAAAACATGCTATCTATAGAGGAAGTGGAGAAATTGAAATTAAGGAGGGTACCTCACCCTTTCCCCTACAAGGTGTTAAGGGTCATAAAGAGTCAGTATGTAGTAATTGAAAAACAAGCTTGGGTGGAGTTGCAACTTGGAAAGTACAGAGGTAAAGTGCTTTGTGACATTATCCCAATGGATTCTTGCCACTTGTTACTTGGGAGACCATGACCATAGGATGTGGAGGCACACCATGATGGGATATTAAACACCTAAACTATCAACTACAATGGAGAAAAGGTAAATTTCTTACCTATATTTGATAATATAGAGGAACAAAAGGAATCAATTTTTTTTTTGTAGGTGAGAAGGAATTTTTAAGGATTATTAAGAAGGATATATCCCCATGCCATTCCTTGGTAATAAAGCCACAAGAAAAGAGGAATAAGGTGGAGGCCCCTAAGATGGAAGAACCAAAGAGGATTGTAGGTCCTAAGGAGGTTGTAGATCTGCTTGATATGTATGTAAAAATCTTGGCCACAGATATACCAAGTACACTTCAACGAGGCAAAGAAGTAAATCATAACATTGATTTCATTCCTAGAGAAACCTCACCAAACAAGGCTTCTTATAAGCTAATACCTCAATAAAATAAGGAAATGGTAGAGAATATTCAAGAACTTCTAGACAAGGAGTTAATAGTAAGGAGTTTGAGCCCTTGTGTAGTTCCATCCCTTTTAGCTCCAAATAAGGATGGGGCATGGAGGCTATGTATGGACTCTAGGGATATAAATAGGATTACTATAAGGTATAGATTCTCCATGCCTAGAATAGAAGATTTTCTTAAGCATTTGAGTGGAGCAAGACATTTTTCCAAGGTTGATTTGAAAAGTGGGATATCACTAGATTAGGATAAGGATATGGGATGAATGGAGACTACCTTTAAAACTAATGAGGGCTTTTATGAATGGAGGGTGATGCCATTTGGCCTATCGAATTCCCCAAGTACATTCATGAGACTCATGAATGAGGTCTTGAGACAATTTCTTAGAAATTTTGTCATTATGTATCTTTATGATATACTAGTGTTTTGTAAGACAAAGTGTGATCACTTGGAGCATCTTGATTTGGTCTTGAAGAGGCTACAAGAGGAAAGGTTGTCATCAACTTGGAGAAGAGTGTCTTTTTGCAAGAGGAACTTGTATATCTAGGTTTCATAATATCTAGAGGGATTATCAAGATGGATCCTAATAAGGTAGCAATAATAGTAAGTTGGCCTTCTCCATGAAACATGGTTGAGGTAAGAAACTTTGATGGGCTTGCTTCTTTCTATAGAAAATTTATTGGAAACTTTAGTCGATATTGTGCTCCTATATTAGACACTATAAAAGGTGGTCGAAGATGCAAGTTTCTTGAACTAGGGAGGCTAAAGAAGCATGTCAAATGCCGAAGAAAAGGGTGGTAGAGAAACTAGTATTTATTATTCTTGATTTCCAAAAGGTATTTACCTTAGAATGTGATGCTTCAAATGTTGTAGATGGGGTAGTTTTGAGTCAGGAGGGTAGACCTATTACATTTTTCAGTGAGAAGCTAAATAACTCCAAGAGAAGATATTCATCTTATGATTTGGAATTATATGCATTGGTTCAATATTTGAAGAAATATAGGCATTATTTTCTACCTAGGGAATTTGTTTTTTTATTGATAGTTAGGCCCTTAGTTTCCTGAATAACCAAGAAAAGTTGATCCATAAAAATATGAAATGGGTGGAGTCTATCGAAGCATTTACCTTCACACTAAAACAAAAGAAGAGGGTGGCCAAAAAAGTGGCAGATTCTCTAAGTAGGAGGAATTTGGTAGTGCAGGAAATTAGATTGCAAAATGTTTGAGTTGATTCCTTGAGAGGAATGTATGAGAATGATGAAGACTTCCAAGAGGTATATTAGGTATATTTTAAATTTTTAGAAGATTATCATGTGAAATATGTAGATCTTCTCATCCAAGATGGGTTACTATTTAAAGGACATCAATTGTACATCCCTAAGTGTTCATTGAGGGAAAACATAATAAAGGAGAAACATGTAGGTAGCATGAGTGGCTATTTTGGCTTGGATAAAACTTTGGAATAGATAAGGAGCTATTATTTTTGGCCTAAGATTTAGAAAGATGTGAGAAAGTATGTGGAGGAATGCACCATTTGTTAGAAGGCCAAAGGAACTTAAACAAATGCTAGTCTATATCAACCCCTACCTATATTAACTAGACCATGGATTGGTTATAGCATGGATTTTTTCATGGGCTTACTAGGAGCATAAAAAGGTTTTATTAGTATATATGTGGTAGTTGATAGATTTAGTAAGATGTCTCATTTCATTCCATGCAAAAGTAGTAGTGATGCTACCTATGTTACTAATTTGTTCTTCAAGGAGATTGTGAGACTTCATGGTTTACCACAATCCATCATTTTAGACAGGGATATGAAGTTCCTTAGGCACTTTTGGAAGACACTATGGAGAAGATTGGGCACAAACTTGAGTTTTAGTTTTTCCTATCATCTAGAAATAGATGGGCAAACTAAAGTGGTCAATAGATCTCTAGGAAACTTTCTTAGATGTCTTACTAAGCATTATGGTGCAAAGTGGGACTAGATACTTGTTGTCACAAAAGTTTGCACCCTTGTCCAAAGTTTTTACCTAAGGACAACCTTGTGAAACATGGAAACAACCTCCAAACTGTGGGACTTGAACTATGAGGTTGAGTCTTTGGAGAAGGTCTATTTTATTTTCTATTAGGATGCACCTAACTACTATTAGAGAGGAAGACAAAGAAGGAATGCATGAAATCAAATCTACCTACTCTAACCTAAAGGGACGATGCACCAAAATAGAGTGTTCAAACCAATCTCCACTCATACATGCACATTTGAACCATCATGACACCAAAAGATATACACATCTAGGCTTGTTTTAATCTAACAATCACATGTAGATCACAAAACCCAAATAAATGACACAAGGAAGAAGATAATTCACTTATATATCTTTCATAGGCCAAAAGGAGATATAGTCATGCAAGATTGCAGACATCCATAATACACTAATGAGAGGCAAATAGGTCTTGCACAATACATCAATGGCTAGAGGAGCTAAGGTAGAATTTCATATAGGTTCAGAGGCAAAAGGAATTTACAATGGACTTGCAAAGCAATAATAGAGAAAACAGAGAATGGTTGACCCTCACAAAGATTACAAAATTTGTCTCTATAGCTCAGGCATAACTGAGATATTTCTAACTGGAGTTACTTCACAACCACTATCTTAAATGCTTTAGAGAATAATCATACAACTCTGGGAAAATTTTGATCTTGGCACCATTTCAAATACAATAAAATCCAATCTTTTACCAAAATAGAGCCTTGAGAAGACAAAACAATACCATTTAAGTTGCTCTGACCAAGCAGATGGATAAAGCTAGCGATGGTGGAGTGTTTTTTGTCATTCACTGGACATGGCATTCATTGGAAAGTGGTTGAAATAGATCACAAAGATTGGATTGTGCAAGAAAAAATCTCTTGTCCCATAGTTGGCTCGACAAATCAACAAAAGTCAACATGTCAACTAAGTCCTACAACCAAGATGGGCCATGTGGGCCAATAATCTTTTTTTTTTTTTGCCACCCCACAAATTTTGCTTGCAGTTGACCATCTTACTTTATAACTAATTGCAACAACTCTCCAACTTAACTGCGATGTCACATAACTGTCAGCTTTAACTGTGACTGCCTTTCTTTCAAATTGGGTCCATGAGGACACATGGCAATGAGGTGAATTCCTAAATTTTCTAATATCCTCACAACTTCAAAATGTAGGAAAGCATTGATCGTTAATCTCCACAAGATCAATGATCATGGAAGATCCCAGTTATCATGGTGTTTGCTTTTAAAACTTTTAGGCCCACTAGACACTTAGCATCCACCTCACCAATAGATCAAACCCTTTGGAAAATCAACAAGAAGTAACTAGCACATACTCCACCTCAGTACCTACCTAGCACCCTAACTAGCACCACCTATCCATGCATCAAGAAAGTTCATTACCGCATTCCTTAACTTTTGGACACTTCTATAATGCGATGAAGCGCCATCCATTGATCTTCGTACATCTGATGATAGAAATGAAACTGGCCCACCAACTTGCTCTGACAACCTTTCTACTATGTGACCCACAATGGAAATAGGTCCCACATGCCATCCATCATATTGTCTCTTCCCTACAATGTTTAAACATATCACACCTTTAGGAAGTGGGGAAGCACCTATTGTTGATCCATCTGAGATCGGATGACCCAGAAACATGCAACCAACAAACTATCCATGTTAATACCTTCAACCAACAATATAACACCAAAATGCCTCCATATGTCAATGTGCTCTACTAGCCACCAAATGATTCCACATTTATTTAAAAAGAAAGGTGATGACATCACTGAATCTACATGTCAATAGGGCACTTGCCTGCATTGTCTAAACATCTTGCAATTCCATAATGTGATAAACTGTCTGCCATTAATCATCTTTGATCTAATAGTGGATGGAAACATGCAGTCCACTAACAATCTATGTCAGTACCTCAACCAATGTAACACCTTCCATATGCCAACTTGACTTATAGCTTCCTTTTCTATGGCCTACAAAGAGAAAATGGACCGATGTTGCACATGACACAACAACACTTGCCTGCTTTATGTAAAGGTCATTCATTTTGAAGAAGCGAGAAAGTGTCTACCATAGATCTGTGCAAGATCAGACGATGTGGAAAATTGCAAGAGCTAAAAAGTAAAGAAGATATAGAAATATTATAGGGTATTAATTCAATTTATTTCGTATTTTCATGGCATTTGAATATTTAAAAAAATGGGAAGTAGCTGTTTATCTTTTAAATTCAAATGTGGTGATTTTGGCAGGAAGGAAAATTTGGCAAACAATACTACCTTAGGATGAGTTTGTATTCAATAATTCAGTGAATAGGAGCATGGGAAAGAGTCTCTTTCAAGTTGTTTATGGTTACAACCCCAAAGGGTGTCTTGGAGGTAAGAGATATTCCATCTGATGTTCCAATCAGTGCCCATGGTGAACAATTTGTTGAACATATGAAAGATGTCCATGATCAAGTGAGGATGGCATTGGAAAAGAGTGCAATGAATTAAAAAGAGGCCAAAGACAAAGGTAGGAGAGATGTGCAATTGTAGGTTGATGATTTGGTGTAGGTCTACTTGAAGAAGGAGAGAATTCCAAAGGACAAGCACACCAAATTACTAATGAAAAAGGTTGGTCTATGTAAGGTGTTAAGGAAATTAGGAACAAATGCATATGAAGTTGAACTTCCACCACACCTTGGTATCTCACCAATCTTCAATATCTTAGATTTCAAACCTTACAAAGGTGATGTAGATGAAGGAAAGGAAACACAATTGGAGGAGTTTGAATAAGATGTTATTGAATTAACTTCCCATGTAGGAAAGGAACTTGAGATGATCTTGGACACTAAGATCATTAATAAGACCAGGAAGAATACTTATAAGAAGTATCTAGTGAAATGGGAAAGTTATCCTAAAGAGGAAGTTGTTTGGATGGATGAAGTTGAAATGAAGAGGCATGACACAACTTTGTAAGAATTCATCTCAAAGGAAATTGAGCTTAATCAACCCCAAGAGTATGGTAGAGGAGAACACTCCAATGCATCTTCATCAAGGGATTAATGTATTAAAACTTCTCCTTTTGATCAATGTAGTAAGTCCTAAGTGTAAGGCCAAGGGACACAAGATGTAATTATAAATCTTGTCATCTAGCCTAGGTCAAGGGACATTTTCATGCATTTTATGCTAGGACTAGGAGTCTAGATGTAGGAGGTCTTAAATATTGTTTTAAACCTATTCTAAGTCCTCTAGAATGCAAGAAATAATGATAAATTACTTTTGGAAACTTATTGCTAAAAGTTATCAAATTTGCTAATGAGCAACTTTTGCATTTTTTGTTGTTTTTGAAAAAAATCATTCAAAACCACTTTTTGGTTGGAATAACTACTAGGATATATAGAAATAGGATGGAAAAAATGTCCTAGGATAGATTGGAAGTAAGACTGTACAGAGGAAGCATTAAATATATAGAAAAATTGAATTTTTGGTATATTTTTTTTGTTTCTAGGCATTGTATGGAGTCGTATGACCTGCCATCATTGGATGGGTCATATGGTCAGATAGAGGATTGAGATACCTTTCCATTGAAACTTTTTAGAGATTTTGAAGTGAAGGGACAAGCTTGTTAGAGGAGTTTTTGTTCTGACTGCTCTAATTCAAGCTTGTACCTAGGGTTTTTGATTGTTTTGATCATATCTTGCATAGTAACTAATCCTTAGTGATTTATAGGATATAAAAATTTAATTTAGATTTTTTTTGGCTGTAGGTTGTGAAAATGCTGACCACTAGAGTTATCAGCAAAACCCTAGGACAAACATCTCGATTTGACTATCCTAATTTGTGCAAATGAATGCATAGGTTGAGTTGGGTGTGGAATATGATGATGAAATCAAAGGCTTAATCATATTTCATGATCCTTGACATGATCCAAGTGTTGGTTTTGATTGGGAGGCTATTTTGAAGGTACTTTCTTTGTTAATTAGCCCTAATTAGGCCTAATTCCTACTAGGTGGTTGAGAGGAAAAGTGGTGTTAGGGGATTGACCAAATGGTCATCTCTTGGAATACATTGAGGATAGTTGAATGTGTCATGTTGAACCAGTATTTGGGTTTGGACAAGTCCTTGGAAGCCTATAAAACTAAGTTGTTGTTCACACTTCCTTGTAACCCTCCTTAAGGAATGTCCACAAACATGGGAATTGGATTGTGAAGTATAACTTATTTAGTTTTGGTTGTTTTCAATAAGAGAGAACCTAGATTCCACCTTGAAAATCAAGTGTAAACTTGAGTACATGTTGTTATTCAATTAGGTCTAAGTAGCCTAGTAGAAGGCTAGATTGTGAGTGTGGACTGCATTGTGGAGTCTCATTCTATCTTGGGAATAAGATATTTGGAACGTTTTGTCCATTCCAAATCTATCTATGGTGTTTTTAGAGTTGATAGCTTGGGGCTCTGCACCAATTTCAAAATTACTTCTGCTACTTCCAATCTTCCAAGAAGAGTCTTTCTAGAAAATTTCTCAATACAAGGTGTTACTTGCTTAATTAGTTGTAGTATTTTCTTGAATGGTGGTGTTAAAGTCTTCAAGATATTGCATATAATCTCATCTTCATCTTTAGTTCCATTACAAGACTCAATTCCTGAAACAATTTCTGATATTCTACCAATATAACTTCTTATAGATTCATCTTCCATCATTTTAACCTCTTGAAATAAAATATCTAGTTTTGTAACTTGATTCTCTTAGCATGCTTATCACCTTTAAAAGTGGATTGCAAAGCTGTCCAAATTTCATGAGACAATCTTAAAGATTTTACTTGATTGTAGTTATCTTTAGGAAGAGCTAACAGTAATGCTTCTTTGGCTAGCATGCTACACATTAACAAATCTATTTCAACTTCACTACACTCTTCAATCTTTTTTTCTTCAACTACTATCTTTGCATTCTTTTCCATTAGCCAATATCCTAGACCCATGGATAGTAGGTGTGTCTTTATCTTCTCTTTCTAGCTATCATAGTTAACTCCATTAAACATATGACTTTCTTTTCTAAAATGACACACCATTGATCTCCTTAAGGTGTTAAGATTTTTCTTCAAGGACCTAAACCTTTGTTACCAATTGTTAGAAAGTAAAGTCCACCAAGATAAATGAGAGGGGGAGGGGGGGGGGGGGGGGGGGGTGAATCAAGTATTTGACCAATACAATTTTTATCAACCTTATTAAACTTCAAACATGTGATCGATATAAACAAAACCAATAAGATGATACACATACACAATAACACTAGATATGTTAACTAGGGAAATCCTTGAGAAAATGGAAAACCTTGGTGGGGATAGTACTGATGTAAATATTCCCTATAAAATGATAGAATTTTTTAGGAACTGATGAAATACATTTAGTACACATCAATCCCTAGTAGGAGACTTTGAATCCCTATGAGGAGGTTCCAACCTTGTTAGAAGTTGTGCCATCCCTATTAGGAGTTGTAGAAGGCAGAAAGACCCCACTTCCCAAACAACTTTATGGCAAGACCACTGAACTCAGAGTCCAACTAATCTCAACAACTTGATCTCTTTCTCTATCTTCTTACCATGCCAATACTATACCATATACTTGTTAGATCCCAATACCAGATCTCCAACTTCACATCACAATGGTCCCTTTAATTTCTTACTTGCATTTATCAATCTTCACGAACCCAATATAATTCTCTTACAACTCATACATCATCACAATGAAAATAACTTTCCTTTATATCATGTCCTCAAAATAATTCATTGAGTCAGCCTTGAGGCTTTCCCACTTATAATTATAATAGGACCTTAATAAGATAATACGATTTATTACATCTTTTCATAATTACAAAACACTGTTAGCTTAAAATCTTCATAACTTCTCACATGTGTGACCTCAGGCTTCATGCATTTTTTGACATCATCATCAGGCTATCTTCCTTCTCTATCTAACTTTTCTTATCTAGATTTATCCCTATTAGGACAATCCAATTACTAGAAATGGCTTCTCAAAAATTGTGTCTACACAATATCTTCTATAAATCATGAATAAATGTTACATTTCTTTGACTTTCTACATGTGCACTTATCATGTCATCGGGACACATTGTAGAAGATGTCCTCAAATATGCTTAACCTTATCATTAATACTCAATTTGTATGACCTCATTCTCTATCTTCTACCCTATCAATCTTCTTAGTATGTTGACATCAATGGAAAATTAGTCATGAATGTAACACATAGTCATGTTAATTGTCTCTCTACTACTCCAGTAATGCTAGAAGACTCCTCCATAGGAATATCATCAATATTGCTGCTAATAGTGTTTTATGAAGCCACAATAGTTATTAAGACAAGTAAACATCTTAAATTGAAATTGTTATAGTAATAAAAATTTAATTGCATGAATAGGTATTTGGATTAATGAAACATTTTTATCATAGTTGTAGAGGATGTAGAGGCAACTATGCATGATTAGCACTTTGAGGTTGAGGTTGCAAGACAAGATGATGTGGCTAGTTCAGGTAAAGAGCACCTTGATTATGATATTTAAAGTATTGAAATAGTTGTAACAATTATAATAAAATGTTTTTAATTAAAACCATTTATTTTTTATTTGAGAGGACCGCCCTTTGCATCATGAGAAAAGGACCAGGCATCCATAACTAAGATCATGAGAAGAGACATAAAGAAGAACTACTAAAGAGGGGAATGATGATATTGATGACATAGATGTTCCTCTTCCAAAATTTAGGAATTCCAAAAAATCAAAGAAAAAAAAGAAATGATTGTCATTTATGCAACTTAATTGATAATGACTAATTTTTATGTCTTAATGAACTTAATTATATGCTACTAAATGTTCATGAATTATATAATGTTTTAATTAATGTTGTGTTCTAATGAATCTTATGTGTTAATAAATATTTTCATGTAATAATTATTGAATGCTACATTTTATTAATGGACAAAAGAATGAATGAATGTTAGATGTTAATGGATAATTTAGAGTGATGTTGGGGTGTGGGTGTGTGTTTATGTATGTGTGTGGGGGGGAGGGTGGACCAAATGAGCTTCCACCTTCACATGGTTTGACCTGTTTAGTATGTTTAGTAGAGAATATTAAACTATACTTGAGACAAACTGAAGCTCAATAAGGTTGTTCCTTATCTAGGGTTTCAAATGTACCTAAACACTAGCCACTAATTATTTTAGGCACACACAAATTACAAGGAGATCAGTTGTATGCATTTGTGTGTGATGTCACTGTAGATGAACTCACTATTAAAATTCTCCAGCTTCAATTGACATCATTACAATGGTATTGTGATCATTATTGATTTTACTAAATATACTAGAATCATTTGGTTGGTATTTTTTATCACAAAAGCTTGCACCCTTACCTAAAGTTTTAACCTAAAGGCAACCTTGTGAAACATGGAAATAATCTCCAAGCTATGGGACTTGAACTATGAGATTAAGTCTCTGGAGAAGGCCAACATCCTTACTATCATGGTGCACCTATCTACACTTTAAGAAGAAAAAGGAGAAGAAATACATGAAAGAAAACTACCTAATCTAATCTAATCTAAAGAGGGTGATATTCAAAAATAGTTTGTTCAATTATATCTCTACCTAACAATGCACTATTCATCAATATAACCTCAAATTACATTGATTCAACCTTTGTCTTATTCCAATAGTTACATACATATCAAAGACCAAATGAAATGCCACAAGGAACTTCACTCTATAGCATTCTAAGGAAAGATTAGATACTATTATGTAGATTGAAGAAAGAAAATAAAACATCAACAAAGGCAAGAAGATTTTGTACTAACATTTATGAAAGAATGAGGTAAAGTAGAGGGTTACATTCACTCATAGACAAAAGGAAATTACAGTAACAGAGTAGAATATTTCTGCTATAGAATTAGAGAGAAAATGATTGACCCTAAGAAGGGTTGCAATAACTACTTTTTATAGTGCAAGCATAACTTAGATAGCTTCTACCCTAAGGCAAAACTAAACAACTACATTTAAGGTTGTAGAGAACAATCACTACAAATCTAAGAAATATTTGATTATGGAACACATCCAGATATGGGAAAATCATATCATTGACCCAAAAAATCCTTGAGAAGACATAAACGATGACCATTATTGCTCTAATTGGGTAGATGGATAACTAGGTGGTGATGGAGTGTCCCTTTATTTTTAAGTGACATAGAGAATGATGAAAGTGGTTGCAAGTGATCGAAAGATTGATCTACCATTAAAAGAGATGCTTACTCCATGTTATCGACATACCAAATTAGATAAATTAGTAAGTCAATTGGATTTGACTGCCCAATCCTGCCATGTGGCCTAATGCCATTTAAATATTTTGCTACTCTGGCTGGCTTTCTAACTTTATATTGATCTATTGATTGTTTATATGACATGACTTTTCCACCTTTTTCTTTAAGCTTTCCTATTACTCCCCACCAAATTTTCAACCTAGGCCCACAAGGAAACATGCCAACCTATTGTTAGGTCGCTATGACTAAAGCTCTATCAATTTTTTTATAGTGACATAATGAAGATTCTTGATCTAGTTTCAATCTAATGGTTATAAAGATGCATCAATCTTTGTCAGTACCTTCACTAATCAAAACCCTACCCTATACTAACTCATTTTGACACCCCTTCGCTTGTGGCCCACAACTAAAATAAGTCCCACATGTCCACATGTCACATAATCACTATCTCACTATGAAAAATGAATGTACAATTTTCCATAATGACAAAGTGACAATTTTTGATCATCTCCAAATCAATGGCGGACAAGGGGACGCCAAGAAAATAGCCCACCTCAAAAAGTTCATGAATAAAATTTTGACAACTGTTACCTCATCTAAAAAATCCACCAATTAAAAAGAAGAAAGGACCACCTAGGCTACATGGCATGTTGTTTCTATGTCACTTTTAATTTTGATTGTACATTTTCCTATAGCGATACAACAATAGCCATAGATCCATATTCAATCTATGACACATTATTTTACTGATTATTGTGCATAACTAAAAGAAAGAGGCCCCACCTAGATGAGTATTATATTGTTGCTATGTCATTACAAGAATTTTTTGGGAAACTTTTGATAGTGACATAAGAAACGTTTGTCGATCCCAAAAGATTGGATGGCTGAGAAGATGAGGGCCCACAGAGATATCTATAATGTGAAGTGACCTACAGATTTAGGATATAAAATGTAACCCAAGGTTTTAAATTCTTTTTTTATAACATTACTGTTGGATATGTTTGATATGCAAAATACAAAAACTTTGGTGAGAGGGAAAATATGACTAACAATTCTAGTGACTTAGAGGGGAAACTAGCCTACTAAGTATATGACCAGTGACCTTAAGAATCTATTGGGCTATGGAGTCATAAAATGAAACCTGTGCTTTGTGAAACCCTAACTCTTTCTTTGCTTTCTCTACAACTGCAAAAATCGAAAACTTTGCCTCTTCTACAACCTCAAACCTTCAAAACTTGGCTATCATATAGAGATATAACTTGTGCTTAGCACTTCTTGAAAAACTTGAGACTATTCTAATATATATATAAAATCCTAACCCTCTCTAGAAGTAGGGTTTGAGGTAAATTCCATTGAATAGAATTGGTAGGACATCACCATTAGGCCTAGATAGTTAGAAAGCATTGGCCTTCTTGCAACTGGTAACAACATAAGGTCCACTCTAGATAGCATCAAATTTGGAGTGCCTACCTGGTTTTTCTCTATCTACATCCCACTTGAAAATAAGGTCTCCCGATCTAAAAACCTTAGCTTTGGCTCTCTTTTCAAAGCTCTTTTTGACTTTTTGTTGATGAAGTTCAAGTGTCTACATAACCTATTGCCTCTTTTCTTCTAGCTCCATTAATTCTTCCATTCTAATGGTCATGGTATCATCTTCCTTTAGCTCCAACTAATGTGCTAATTCAAGAGACTAGAACTCAAGGGAAATAGGAAGTCTAGCCTCCTTTCCATATACCAACATGAAAGGTGAATTCCCAATTGCTATCTTAGGTGTAATTCTGTCAGTCCAAAGAGCCATCTTTAACTTTGAATGCCAACACCTCTAGTTATCCTCAACAGTCCTCTTAATGAATTTGACCAAGTTCTTATTAGAGGATTTAACCAAACCATTTCCTTGGGGGTAGTAATTTGAGGAGGCTCTCAAATAGATACCATGGTCAACTGCCCAAGGACAAATGTGAGCTCCAACAAAGGACTTAGTATTTCCTGATATTATGGTTGAAGGAACACCAAACCTAGTAATAACTCCATCAAGGAATCCAACCATTGAAGTCTTTGTGGCATCCTTCAAAGTTATTGCCTTTTTCCACCTTGTAAAATAATTACTTCAAACTAAGATCCACTTGTGACTAGATTTGGAAGGTGGATTGATTGGACCAATAAAATCTAGCCCCCAATAGTCAAATTGTTGATCAACCTAAATGGGATGGAGAGGAAGAGTTCCTAATCTCTATTTTCCTAAAAAGAAAGTGCACTATTCACATTTCCTTACATGTTTATAAAATTGTTGAATAGAGTTGGCCAATAATAACCAACTTTCATGATCTTCATAGTTGTTTTTCTCATTGAGAAATGGCCACCATCAGGACCATCATGAAACTCCTTGACCATCCTCTTTATTTCATCATTGCTAATACATCTCAATAGGACTCCATTGAAATATTTTCTAAAGAGAATCCCATCCACTAGGAAAACAGGAATAGATTGTAATCTGAATTACCTTCTTTTAGCTCTACTCAACCCTTGTGGATATCCTTCTCCCAACAAGAAGTTTGTCATGTCATGTATAATTGTTCAAGTTTTCATCCCTTGTTGATTCTATATTTTTTTATAACTCAGTTGGCTCCTAGGATGAAATCATCTATTCACATAGTCCTTTACCTCTAACAAGCTTGGTTATCTTGATATCAACATCATACTCCATGAACTTGGTGATCCATCCAACCCTCTTCTCACTAGCATCATTATTTAGGAGGAAGTCCTTCACACTTGCATGAGGGACTAAGAGATGGATATTGTTATGTGACAAAAGATGTCTGAACTTATTTAAGGCCCTTATGATAGAGAGGACCTATTTTTCCAAATAATTTTACTTATCTTCATATTTCTTTATCCCTTCATTGAAAAAGGCTATAGGTTGTTCTTCATTTGTATCATTTAATTGTGTCAAGATAACTACGATGCTTGACTCACCCCCTAGGGTATAGAGAATGAAATTCTTATCAAAATTGAGATTGATAAGGGTAGGATTGATGCTATTGATGCCTTAATCTCTTCAAAAATAGCTCTCACTTCCCTTGTCCAAGTGAAGACCATATTCTTTTTTAGCATAGCTGTAAGAGACTTAACCATGATAGCAAGATTAGGGATAAATCTTCTTACAATGTTGATTCTACCAAGGAAGCTTTGTAACCCCTTCTTATGAGTAGGAAGTAGGAGAGAAAGAATTACCTTTTTTCTCTTTGGATCAACAATCAAACTCTCTTTAGACACAATATGTCCAAGCGATTTCCTTTGATTAGTAGAAAACATACACTTGCTTGGATTTAGTGACACACCATATTCTCTGTATTTGATGAATACTTGCCTTAGATGCCCAAAATGATTTGCCACATTCCTTGAGTAGACTGTTATGTCATCAAGGTAAACTAGAACAAACTTCTCAATTATATTCTTGAAAGCCATCTCCATTGCCTTTTGAAAAGTAGCACCTGCACTAGTTGTTCCGAAAGGCATATTTTTGTAGGCGTAAGTGCCCCATTTAGTGATGAATGTTGTCTTATATCTAGCATATTCTTGAAATAACACTTGATTATATCCTAAAAACACATCTAGGAAGGAAAATCTCTCTAAACCACTAACCTTGGATAGAATTCGTTCCATGGAAGGGAGAGGATGATGATCTTTAAGAGAAGCCCTACTAAGGTCTCTAAGATATACACACAATCTAATTTCCCCATTCTTCTTGCTAACAAGAACAAGGTTGGATACCCAAGAGGAATGCTTAATAGGAAAGATAATATTAGCCTCTATTAGCTTGGATAACTCTTTTCTCATCACAGGTTCAATCTTAGGGTTGACTGGTCTCTATTTTTGACTAATAGGTTTGGCATTATTACTCAAATCTATGGTATGCTAAAATAAGCTCGAGTCAAAACCCTTTAAATCATCATACATCCAATAAGATATATCATTAAATTCTTGACATAAATGAACAAAACTTTCTTGTTCAACTTCAAAGCATACCTTTCCCAAACTGAGAGTCTTCCCATTAGCAATTGCAACTGGTATGTGATCATCCTTGTTTGCAACCAAGTTTGAGCCTCTGCTCCTTATTTGATGTGCCTACAATTTTAATATTCTTTGGAGCCTTCCTTTTCAACATTGTGGGTGCTCTTTTGTTCCCTCCTTTGACTAGTGTGCTCCAACACCTCTTCTTCCTTCCACCATGTTGTGAGTGATCCATGTCATGGACACTCATGTGCTATAGGTTTCTCTTTTGTGTATGGCTTCCTCATTCATGCTACAACCTTATGGAGCTCTTTCATCTTTCATGCACGTTGAGTATTCCCCTATTATTGTGCCATGATGTGGAGTGTCTTGCAAATATCCTCAAGCTATTATGACTACTCTGCACTACAATTTTTTTTTAATGTGGGGACCCATTCTCCTCTGTCATGTCATCTCTACTACAACTGATTGCACTTTTTTTCGATGTTGTAAATTTTGAGCAGAATTAGCTCCACATGTATCTATTTTATCCATTTGAAATGCTTCAAGTGTGTCACATTTATCTTTCAAACATACCTCAATCTAAAAAATGAGAGACATCTGATAACTAGTTCCATCCTTAGTTTGACATTCATCATCTCACACCTCTTGTAAAGCTAAGCTTTCCTCAATTCATCACATTGATGCTAATGCTACGAGTTGAAATCTGGTTGCTCTGTCCTCAAATGGTTCCACTTGCTGTGGTCTTCTTCTTATCTTTTTTGTCATTGAACATCTGAAGTGGATGCTATGGAGCTTGTGGACACTAGCTAGCTTCCTCTGCCATGCTATACTTTTGGCGTGTGGACACTCCTCCCTAACATGCCATGAGTGATCTAGGCCATGGACTATCTTTCCTTCTTCTTGCAGAGGTCACTCTATTTTTATATTCATGTGAATGATCTGTCCTTCAATGTATGTGGAGATCCTCTTCATGGAATGCCGTTCCTTGTTTATAAAGCTCCACCCTTCTATCATGGACATGCTCTTCTCTCTTGAAGAACTAACCAGAATGTAGAAACCACTACCTTAAACATTTATATATTTTTGTAGAATGGCCCTCTTATTATATGTGTGGATAGTTTTCTTATCACAAACATTAGCATGTTTATAAAAGGTTTATTCTGATAAGTTGGGTATTTAAAAATAGAGATGATGGCCACATTTAACATCCTCATGGTTCAAAATGTTAAAACCATATAATGTAATATTGTTTGATAAGTTCTTAAAAATTTCTAGCATTAGTAACCTTCAAAAAATTTCCATCAACATACATTGATTTAACATTAACTTGGTTTGAGTAACCATGTCTGTACGTTCATTTAGCATATCCCACTTGATCACAAAATCAAGTGTGTATATCATGGAATTATAATGATCAAAATCATTATAACGTCACTCTTAAAAGTAATGCCTAATCAATCTACTTAAGTTGGTCGGGCCCCAAACTGGGTCAAGCTAAAAATAATTTTAGACTGAAATTCTTGACCTATCAGATTGATCCAATGAACACTTGGCACTGGTTGAAAACAAAATCGACCACTGAATAAAACTTTAAAACTTTTTTTACCACTTCATGAAAACTATGATTTGTTAATAGGAAGGCCTAAAAATTGGCTTTAAAAACTAACCCAAAAATATAATTGGGCCTTGAAAGCTGACATGCCAATACTTTGTTCTGCATTCTTGCACCTTGCTAGATCTTGTGGTATGACAACCATTGAGTCAAAAGATATTGATATTCAAAATTGCCTAGTTAAAACTATTTGCGAATAAACATGTTAGAAAACCATAAAACGCATTTGGTTTTAGCTTCAAGACCTGGGCAAACAGATGCTTGAAGGTTTGAAAATTGGGGAATTAGTTCCTTTCCATGAGGAACAAATAATTTTGTGATCCAGGCTAATGAAAAATAATAGGACGCATTTGGCGAGCGTGTGAAGTTAAGTACTCAGAATTGCATAACAAGGGACATCAACAAAAAAATGTTTTTTGCAAATGGAATGGACCTGGCACAGTGTGCAAAAAGATTCCTCAAGGTATACAAACTGACACACTTGAAGTATTTTTGGAGTAGAATGTAGTGGCACAAACCATTTGATCTAGGAAATCATGGATTTAGAGTTATAACATCTCAAATAGGGGTACTGACCAATCTGCATTTTATGACACTAGTAAATAGTTATAAATTGCATTTAGAATTGTGTTTGAAAACTAATCAAATAGATTCTTCATAAGCTCAAATCTGGAGCGTAGCAAGTGTGTGACCTCTAAAATACAATGTAAAAGAAATTTTATTAGTAGGGTCAACTAGGTCAAAGTTATAATCGATCAAATGGGGCTTCTCAAATTTTTGAGAAATATGCATTAGCATGACAAAGATAAATAACCAACTTTGGAGAATTCAAAACCTAGTCAAAACATATCAAAATGACTGAAAAATTGAAACATAGGTTCAATAACATGCATACTAAACAATACCAAAGTGGTGAGTCATAAAAAATTATCAAGTACAAGATATTCAAATGCAAACTGGGCCTCCTATCACTATTTGACACTTCGACAAAAATGAACACTGCTCAAAACAAGGCAAAAATGCAGAAATGAACACTGCTCAAAATAGGACTCTAGGGAATGATTCAAAATGTCAGTTTATCATAATATGATGCATAGACATGTTGAATGCAAGGTGTTAGAAACATAAAACACCTCTTCAGCCTTAAAAGGACAGCTAGGTACATAAGTAGGAAAATGAGCTTATAGGGCTCAAAGTGACTCAAAGTTTTGGAAAGGTACTCAAAATGGGAATGCAATTTTGAGTTCCATCAAACTAAATCATATCTTTAATTTCATCTATTCCATTTTAAGATGTGGATATCGAAGGGACAATAGCAAGGGGTTGACTTGTAGATGTGGTAGGGATAGGGGCTACAATAGGTTGATGATTAGGCATGTCAAGAAAGAAAGGCATTGGAGGCCTTGGAGCTAACTTCCCTCCTTGTATCAATATTTTTTCTACCCTTATAAAAATTTCATAAGCACCTAGTAAAGTATCCCCTTCCATAGTTTGCACTGTGGTAACTATGTCACTATCAAAGGTCCTGAGGTAATATAAGAAAGCATTACTAGGGGAAGGCTTTACTACAACAGGTATTCTATCGCATGCCTTTTGAAATCTATAATTGAAATCTATCATATATTCATGGGGTGCCCTTTTAATGGTAGTCAGTTGTTACAAAAGTTATAGGTGACCACTTTTATCTTCAAAGTGTTTACAAAGTCCTACTCCTAACCCCTCCTAATCAATAAAAGAGTTATGAGGCAAACCTCTATACCATTGCAATGCTTTTCCCTTTAAGGATGAAATTAGAAGCTTGAAAAACAACATCATCTTTTGTAATACCATATATATTGTAGACATTTTAAATTTCTTGAATATGCTCTACATGGGAGATGGAAGTCTCACCAGTAAAATCAGGTATACTTTTGAGAGATGATACTAGAATATCATGTCTTTAAGCTAAAAGGAGATGACTCTCATCATTAAAGGTGGCAAATGCATGTGCTCTAGGCTATGTCATATGGAATAATGACCTATTTAAAGGAAAATATGACAACCTAGGCTGTTATATATCAATAGGAGTGGATAGAGATCTTGCAGGTGTATGTGTACTACTGCACTCCTAACTGGTGATAGAGATAATCTATTTCTCTTTCTCCTAGGGTTTGAAAATGATATCTTAGTGTATTGAAAATTACCTCTAGAAAATGCTCTTGTATGAGCTTTGGGCATAAATCACATCAACTTGGTCTAGAAACCAAAATATAGAGTTTGAGTTGCCAAGTACTTGAAAATGAGCCTCTTGAAGGCCTAAAAATACTGAGAACAACACTATTTTCTCAGCATGTATTTGAAGTTCTTTTCTTTGACACCAATGAACTTATAATGCCTCAAATGTTAGTCCCACCACATGTGCCAAAAAATGTTGTCACAAAAGCTTGCACCCTTGCCTAAAGTTTTTACCTAAAGGCAACCTTGTGGAACATGGAAAAAATTTGCAAGTTGTGGGACTTGAACTGTGAGATTGAGTCTTTGAAGAAGGTCAACTTCCTTACTATCAGGGTGCACCTATCTACTATTTTAGAGGAAAAAGGAGAAGAAATGTATGAAAACAGACTACCTAATCTAATCTAAAGGGGGTGATACACCAAAATAGTTTTTTTAGTCATATCTCTTCCTAACAATGCACTATTCATCAATATAACCTCAAAATACACTGATTTGACCTTTTTCTTAATCTAATAGTTATATACAAATCAAAGACTAAATGAAATGCCACAAGCAAGTAACTTCACTCTAAAGCATTCCAAGGCAAGAGTAGATGCTGCTATGAAGATTGAAGAGTAAAAACAAAACATCAACAAAGGTAAGAAGATTTTTCACTAATATTGATGGGAGAATGAGGTAAAGTAGAGGGTTACATTCAATCATAGACAAAAGGAAATTATAGTCATAGAGTAGAATAATTCTACTATAAAATCATATAGAAAATGACCCAACCTAAGAAGGGTTACAAAATCTACTTTTTATAGTGCAAGCATAACTTAAATAGCTTCTACTCGAAGGCAAAACTCAACAATTGCATTTAAGGTTGTAGAGTTCAATGACTAAAAATATGAGAAATATCTAATCATGATACACATCTAGATGTAGGAAAGTCATATCATTCACCAAACAAAACCTTAAGAAGACAGAGATGGCAACCATTATCACTCTGATTGGGTAGATGTATAACCAGGCAGTGATGGAGTGTCCCTTTACATTAAAGTGGCGTGGAGAATGATGAAAGTGGTTGCAGGTGATAAAAAGATCAATTCACTATTAAAAGAGTTGTTTACTTCATGTTATCGATGTGCCAAATTAAATAAATCAGCAAGTCAGATGGATTTAACTACCTAATCCTACCAGGTGGCCCAATGCTGTTTAAATTTTCTGCCACCTTGTCTAGCTTTCTAACTTTATGTTGACCTATTGATTGTTTACATGACATGACTTCACCACCTTTTCTTTGAGCTTTCCTATTACTCCCTATTGACTTTTCAACTCGGGCTTATGAGGAGACATATCAACCTATCATTATGTCGCTATGACTAAAGGTCTATCAATTTTTTATAGCAACATAATGAAAAGGCTCGATCTACTTTCAATCTGATGGTCTTGAAGATGCATTGATCTTGGTCAGTACCTTGACCAATCAAAACCCTATGCTATGACAACACATTCTAACACCCCTTTTCTTGCGGGCGACAGATGAAATAGGTCCCACACATCCATGTGTTGCATCATTACTATCTCTATACAGAAAATGAATGTAAAATTTGTCATAGTGATAAAGTGAAAATCATTGTTCATCTCCAAATCAATAGTGAACAAGGGGACATCAAGAAACTGGCCCACTTCAATAAGGTCATGGATAAATTTTGACAGTTGCTACCTTTTTTGACAACTCCACTAGTTGCAAAGAAGAAATGCCCACCTAGGATACGTGGCACGCTGTCTCTAAATCATTATTAATTTTTATTGTACATTTTCCTATTGTGATATAACGATAGTAATAGATCCATCTTGAATCTGTGGCCCACATTATTTTAGTGATTATTACACATCACTCAAAGTAAAACGCCCCACTTGTATGCATGTCATATTGTCACTATGTAGTTACAAGAATTTACCAAGAAAGATTCGATAGAAACAAAGTGATGTTCATTGATCCTAGAAGATCAGATGGCTGAGAATATGCGGGCCTGCAAAGATATTTATAACGTGAAGTAACCTGTAGACTTAGGATATAAAATTTAACCCAAGTTTTTAAATATATCTTTTATAACATTAGAATGTTTGAATATTTGAAAAGATTACCATTGGACAAATTTGACAAGCAAAATACAATTTTTTTGGTGGGAGGGCAAATATGACAAACATTATCATTCATTCTAAGCAATTTTATATTTTGTAATTCCACTAGTCTTAGATTTTTTTGGTACTTTTTAATGATTATAACTATATTAACATGACAAGGATGATCGATGAAGGTTAGCAAAAAATTAGGGGGCATAAGTAGGACACAAAGAGAGCATTATCATGGTGTACAATCAAAATTGGGTGCTTATCAAGTGAAAGCATAAGCTAATCTTTTTCTTTGAAGACATTGCTCCAAGTTGCAAACAATAGATGCATTTCCCCTCCCAAACTCATTTTCAACCAATCATTTGGTTATTGTGAATCTCACTGAGAAGAAATGTTTGAATGATCTTAATTATGCTCTTGATAAAAACTAAAATACATTCAGGCTCTTTTGACACTCCTCTTTCTACACATTTTATACTTTACTATTAGGTCTTATATATTTAGGTATATACATAATTTTAAAAAAAATATTAGTAATATTTTATTTTTTATATACATATATTTGTTAATTAATAATATTTTGTAATAAAATTTACATGGATAAGTGATAATAGTAGTAATAGTACTAACTATTTTAGACTATACTATGATCACAAATAATAACTATGCCTAGGCCTATTTATTCCCATTATATGATCATGTAGCAGAAAATCCAAATAATTATTTATCAAACTTAGCTACGGCTTCACACACTACTTTCTATTCTCCTATGACCTAATTTGGCATTCAGTTGCTTTCTACCATTACTAACAATACACATATTCACACATACACACATTCTCTCTCAATTTTTTGAGATATATCATAAGAGGATATTTTAATAAACACCCCCCTCGACAACACCAAAACTTCCCCTCCCCCTCCTTTAATGATAATGATATATAAACATACTACAAGTTGAAACCCAAATATGAATGCTTAGTGACTTAGTATGGATTCCCTGATTTGGATACTTAGAATAGTGTGAGAATACTGAAATGTATTTATTGTGTACCTTGGATGTATTTGTGGAGGTCTTATAGTTTCATGTACATGGTTGTTTATTGGGAAAAGAGAATAATCATCTCTAGTGCTTCTACCTTGGCTCCAGTTTGAAAAGAATAGCCGAGATTTATAGCTTCTATTGTCTATCTTTTGTATGTACACTTCTCAATTACTAACTAATTGTATAATTATGAATTCACTACATTAATATATTTTCAGATTAGTGCTTGTAATATTAAGGTTGTTTTGTTCGCAACCTTCTATTTTTGATTAATGATCCTTATTTTCTTGAGGATAGTCGTTGTACATTGTAATTTAAATTCTCAAAAAACAAACAATTTTTTTTTTTTGTAAAACTAATATTTTTAGCCCAATATGTCAATGTTCTATTTCAGTGATTCAATACAAACTAATTGCAAAAAGTCCTAAAACCTAAATCTACAGAAAGTGGAAAAGGAATTTCCAAAAATTGGATTGAGCATTTCATTAACTTATTTTTTAAAATAAAGAAGATAGTTTATGGTTCAAGATGTGATATTAGATCAGATCAAGAGAAAGATATGACTTTGTATCTTTTATGTGTTGGTCCTTCTAGAAGTTTGATGGTTTAGAAAAATTATTTGGTGTTGTGCACATTTTAGAAGAAGGCTTTCATATTCTTATTAATCTTATAACTCATTGGTTGATGAGCTAGACTATTAAATGGCTATACTGGTTAATTGATGGGAACATCATCCCTATCACTTGTTTGTTCCTTTTTCTCATGCAATTTTCAAATATGGATGATAACTAAACATGAGAAGGTGACTATCTTAGTAATTTTTAACTTCATTGTCTAGAGTAATATAATTTAACATAGGATATGATGTTTCTTTTTTGGTGCATTAAATTTCTTAGATGGTTTTATTTGCAACTAGGTTTCTAGCAACATTGGTCGAGTGATACATTCTCGACAATGAGCTTTAGAGAAGAAAATTCATATGTGGGAAGTGTCTTGTTAGTTTCATCCATCCTCTAGACATTAAACTAATCACTTTTTTTTTCCCATTTTAATTTTAAAAAAAAAACTACCCTTCATAGTGAGGGGCTGCTAGATGGAGAAATAATTAGTAAATTTTAAAAGTCATCCAACCCAACACTCATCTGACTATAATGAATACATCCCCAAAAATTTTATTTTTTTCAAAAGTTAAGCTAAGCTAGTATAGAAAAGCCAAATCATTAAATAGTCTTGATAGCATTTCGGTCAGTCGTAGTAAGAAGAATATCACTTAAAAAAATCTCTACCTTAGCATTACAAGTATGAGCTAACTTAATAAAAGAGAATGTAGTCTAGTGCTCTTCATTCCCATGTAATATGACATGAGGCATGTGCTAGTCCATTTTGCTTGATACAAATGTCTCTAATATCCTTGTCTTAATAAGTATGCAAAGACCTTCATCATTAGTATGTTCTTCCTTCTATGTATGAGCTTAATAAGATTGAGATCAAAGGGGTGAAAACTTTGTAAAGTGAATATAATAATCTAAAAAGGACAATGGCTAATTTCAAGAAACAAAAAAAGGAATCAATGAACTATACAAATTATGGAGAAATAAAAAATAAATCAATGAACTATGCTAAACATGGAGAAAAAATAAATAAATCAATGAATTGTGAAACCCAATCCAAGGAAAAATCATAGATCATTTTAGTGAAGAGGCCTCAACAATAAAATAATCATTAGGCTAAATTTTCACAAAGGATAGATGACAAAAAATAAGTTTGATGATAAATAGTAGAAATAAAATTTTACCCCAAAACATAAACCAATATAAAAAACCTTAAGCTGCATTCACAACAAATCATAAGAATTTTCACTCCAACATAATATAGCTTTGCCAATTGGATCTAATCAATAAATCATAAGACCATGTGATTGGATGAAAAAATGGATAGGTATCTTGTTATTTACAAGAGCATACCAATGTATGTGTGCCTACACTAATACTCCTTCAATTATTTGTAGAATCATGAATAAAAAAAAACAAAAAACAAAAAATGATCAGCGAGAGCAAAATGTAAGGTAGAATTTGAATACCCCTCCAAATTGTTAAATTTTTATTGATTGTGTTATAACTTATGCCTCCACCTATATTTCCCATTCATTCATTCATTTAGGACTCAACATTGAATACATATTTTGTCTTTTGCTATGCCCTTGTGATCTATTATGTTTTTGTAGTGATATTTTTCAGCAGAGAAGGAAGAAAGGAAAAAGGAAAGATCTTGTGTACACAATATAGTAAAAGTGTCTTACATACAACTGCATCATTGGCTACCATGAGTATTAGGAGGCTAGGCTAGTCAGTAGTAGTATTAATTGTTAGAATGATTTAGAATAACTAAGAGGGGGCAGGGGTGAATCATTTACTCTCAAGTCCAAATGTACTCATTTAAATGTTACTATCTTCAAAAAAAATATTAAACTCATTAAACCACTCAGTCCATATAGAACTTCATCAATAACTTAACATATTCATTCATCACTTAGCTCTTTGTTTAGTATATGTCGTCTAACAAAAAAAAAAAAAAAAAATAGCATGCATCGTACATATAACATTTACACATGTTTGACACCAATATTTAACGTGGAAACCCAATTTAGGAAAAATTGCCAAGTAACATGGTACTACTTTTCACTCTTCTGAAGTGAGCTCGGTTAAGAGCCAACCCTATTAAAGGTTACAAAACAGACTATTAGGTGTGACCTGGTTAGAGGATTTAATCACCCTATTAGTAGTGGCCTTGTTAGAGGATTTTAGATCATTATATTAGAATATCACCTTGATTAAAGGATTTTAAAAATAGCTATTAAGTCAATCTTGATTAAAGGATCTTTATTGCCATAATGGTTAGAAAGTAACAACAGGTTTGATCTATTTAGATACAACTCACTTAAAAAATTTAGAGCTCCATTTGGCTCATTTACTAGTTCATTAACTAGACTTCATTATAATCTCCTTCAATAATCTTTTTGGGAACCCTTTAAGCAATCATACTTCACCAATCTTCTCACTTCTCCTCTGCTACTATGCTCTTCACAAGTTCTCCATAAGCTAATCAACAATGAGCCAACCTTTAATTATGTCTCTTATACCTCCTTAAATAGGTATCTTTGATCTTTTCTCCTTAAACACAATCATAAATCTTGGGGTTTGGTTACATTCATTGAATCTCTTCACCATTTTATCCTTCTACTCCTTTCTAGAAACTTCTCTTCAAATCCCTGCCTTTGATTGCATAACAAAATCAATTCATGAATTAAACATGCCAAATCATTAATCATTATCATCCATGCATCTTGACTAATCCAAAAATTCAAATGTGTCAGCCTCAATCTTAATTCTTTCACAAACTATTATTTTGATGAAAATTGTCATCACTGTGTTCTTTTTCTTAGTCAACACTCTATAGCTTAGTCAATACTATTTTTTCTCACTCAAATTTCACTATCTTTCTCAGTCATCACTATGCTTGGCCACAACTACATTTTTCCTTCAGCTTTCTTGTCTATAAGTATCACTCGACATATACTTGTTCTGCTTGACCTCTACTTAAGTTTCTTAATCTTCTGCTTTAATGACCAACTAAAAATGATACTCAACTGTAATACTTAGTCTCTTGACTTGTTTCAAGTATTATACTTTTGTGCTTCATCCAATTATCTTCTTTGCTTAGCATAATGATAAAACAAAATATTATCTTATCAAAGACTAAATTATCAAGTAGCCATTGTAATTCTAACATACTTTCTCCTCATCAATCATCATCTTCACTAGTTCATATAGTTATCTCTCTTTTCAAATCCTCTTCATCAGTCAACATATATGACACTCTACAATGTTAGTAAATGTCTCTCCAATAGGTTTGACATCAATGACAACATAGCAATTATTCTAATTGTAGTTTCTAACAGTAATAGCACTAACTATAGCATACTATACTATACAGAGGTAGACTATACTATGATAAAAAAAAAAAAACCAAACCTGGGCTTGTTCATTCCCATCATATGATCGTGCAGTAGGAAATCCAAATAATCCTTTATCAATCTTAGCTACAAGCTCAAAAACTCCTTTATGTTCCCCTATCATATAATTTTTCATTCACTTAATTTCTACCATTACAGACAATACACATATTCACACATGCAGACACTCTCTCTCTTAAGCTTGAGGAGCGGATTTTAATACCCCTGCCCCACAAAACCAAAACCTCCCCTCCCCCTCCTTTAATGATAATTGTATATACACTCTTCTAACACCAATAAAACTTATCTATGGTGATTATTTTCTTATACATGTATGCACCGAGCTAAGGGAATCCATTTTAGACTAGGAATATGATTAATCATCTTTTTGTGCCTCTCCACATATCCCATCCAATCCCATTTTTTCACCTCTCATAAAACCCATATAAGAAGTCAAAAAAACATCTCCCCACAACACAAATCATATTTTGCAAAAGGCTAAGTGGGCATCTAGAAAATAGGGTTGGGTTGCCTTAGCATATATAATGGAGGTTAATTGAAACAATCCATTTATTTTCTTATTTTTTTGTGAGAATATTGGAGGATAATTCAATAATGGAGGCTCTAGACTTTGGTTATAGTTAGGATAAGGGTGATGCACAATTGTCTCTTGGATTCAAGTTCCATCCCACTGAAAAAGAACTCATAAAACATTATCTCATAGAAGTTTTATGGGAAGGGCCATTTCTTAAGTGCCATACAAATTTGATGTGGTGTTTTGACCATAAGCTCTTCTCTTTCCTTTTTATGTACACATAAATCAATGATAAAAAGAAACTAGGGGCTGCACAATGGAAGCTTTTGTTGAGTTGGGGGAATGAAAGAGAAACTAAAAGTCATTAAATTTTGATTGATAACATTATTACTTATACCCCCACCAAGGTTTTCCATCCATTCATTTAGGATTCAGTAGTGAATATATATTTTGTCTCTTGCTATGCCCTTGTGATCTATTATGTCTCTATAGTGACCTTTTTCAATGGAGAAGGAAGAAAGAGAAAATGAAGATGAAGGGTCTTGTGTACACAATATGGTACAAGTGACTTACATACAACCAAATTAGTGGCTAGTAGGAGAAACATGAGGCTAGGTCAATTAGTAATAGTAGTAATAGTACTAACAATACCATACTATACTATACAGAGGAAGACTATACTATGATCATAAATAATAACCATACCCAAGCCTATTCATTCTGATCATATGATTATGTAGTGGGTAAACCAAATACCCCTTTATCAATCTTAGTTATGACCCCATAAACTCCTTTAAGTTCCCTTATGAACTAATTTTACATTCGCTTACTTTCTATCATTACTAACAATACACATATTCACATGTGCACACATTCTCTCATAATCTTTTGAAATACATCGTAAGAATAGCCCCCTGCCCCCTGCCCCCACCACAAAACCAAAACCTCCCCTCCTCATTTAATGATAATGATATATAGACATACTCTTCCCACACCAACCAATCTTGTCTATGGTGATACTTTTCTTACACACGTCCACAATAGGCTGAGGGAATCCATTTTTAAGAAAAAAGATTGGTTTTCATCAGTATTGTAATACGTTGCAATTGTAATACTACATAATAGACAAATATGTGATAGAAAGATTGACAGTTTCTTGCAACACCAGGTCGTCAGTCATATAGAATTTCCATTTCAACTATATAAATTGCTATAGCAGCCAACAACATTCTGTGATGGCATGGTGTCAAAATTTTTAGATTTTGCATCACAATTCTATTGTAGGACAACACAACAAGATTAATATATAAGAGCTTCTGGAAGCATATTATGTTGATAGCAATAATTTGGATAATATTTGCTTTGTTTACACCATAAAACTACTAGTAATTTCAACAACTATGGAAACTAAATGAATTTAATAACACCCTTCACGAGAGAAAATTGCTTTATAAATACAATTAATTAGAGAGACTTAAAATCAATCTTTCAAAGAATCGAGCACGAATACTCTTCTAAAAAATAAAGGATTGTGTAAAGTTATCCCTTCATTAAAATTTTCCTCCATATATATATATATATAAAAGACCCAATACAGTTTCCATCATGTAGTTCCTCACTTCTAATATATGATCGGTGTAAAAGAGAAACCATTATTGAAATATCTTCTAGCATGCTCTATTTATTCCTAGAACTTTACTCCTTCCTATGCTCATATTTATGTAGTTTTCTAGACACAAAACTTCACATGCAAGAGCTATTAGCACTAAGCATAAAAGTGAGAAAAGGAAGGGAAAAAAAAAAAGTTTTTTCCTTGGTGCACAAAGTTGCTCATACTTTCCTCTAGTGTTAATTGTCATCCAACTTAAATGAATGAATGAATGATGCTTGTAAGACAACAATCTAAGGGACCAAAAAAAAGTTCCAATCTTAAGTTATTTCCATATTCCTTTCTGTTTTTGATTAAAAAAACAAAAATAATGTTGATCTTATCTTATTCAAATAAATTGTGCATGTTTTCATCCTTTAAGATGATTCTATATTGAGTCCAAGATATCATCATAAGCTTTACATATTGTGAGAAAGTGTCATTCAATTTCAATTGTTCCTGTTCTAGAGAACATACAATTCCTCTCCTCCCAAGCCTCTTCCATTAAAAAAATGTCTAGTACTTAAGATGATGCGATCTTGTCTTCAATTATACTACTAGTAACCTTTCTCTCCATTTAATAGTATCCCCTAAATAAAATTTCTCATCATTCTCTTTAGTTTAGTTAAACACTTTATTGTAGTAATCCTTTTTTCAGCCAATGTTATTAGACCACATGAAACTTTGAAACATATATATGAATTTTTTTTAATGTCCACATTTGTATTAGGACTCTGATGTAGCTTAATTTTCCATTTATTCAACCACCTTTTATTTTATTTTGTCCAAGTTTTCTTCCTACGGTCAAGATCCTCTTTCTTCACAATTTTTCACTTGCATTGGTTATGCTTATTCTCAACCTTCTTCAAACAACTATTCTAGTTATCATTGATGCCTCTAATGGGAATGCTTCACCCTCTACTAAAAGAATATCATACAGTATGGAGGTTTTTGAATTCTTAAGATTACTTGCGACAAGAAGTTTTTGAATTCTCTCTAGTTATCCCCATCCATAGTTTGATGTGCTATAACCCCAAACTTTGTAAACATGTAGAAGCACTAATGTGACCAACAAATTGAGAAAAAAATTCTTGGTTTTCCAATCCAAAAGTTTAGTTATTTTGCAACTATTTTGAATTAAATACAAGACTTTCTAGCCCCCTTGTATCTCTTTCATTCTAAAATCCTACCAAATAAGCTTATAATGAAATTAAATCCCAAGATACATGTATTCTTTCAAAATTTCCAATGTCATGCCTTCAAAAAGGAAGATAATATGCTCTAAGACACAACCTGCATCCCAACCTTCTAGCTAAAGAGCTTTAAGACCCCTTAATGATCTCTTAATCCTTAAGATATTTTTAATATAAAATAAGATAACCCATGTACAAAATAATTTTTTCCACATGTCTTCCCAATTGAACATTGTCCCCATTTATTTTGTTTAATCAAGTTTCTAACGTATCTATGTATAACCCATACAAGGTTAGGGAAAAAAAACATCCTTGTTTAATACCAATGTCACTACCAAAGCATTCAATTCCTTCACTAGTTTTGACTTTGGCTCTAACATTATCATATAATCTATAACGCCCCACCAAAGGGTCTAAAAGAATTAACCTAAAGTTTTACTAAGTTTGCCAAACATTCTATTTAAAGAAAGAATAACATACACATCAATCATAAAGTAGTGGAAGCAATAACATACAATCATAATTAAGAAAACATCACAGATTACATTCCTTAAGGATGCCAAGACGTTGAATCACTTTAAATTTAAATAATACTATCTAATAAATACCACATATATATGAAAGAATAATTATAATTCCAAGTCCATAATATAAATTTGTTCTGAATGCCACTTGGCAATAAAATTTAGAATGCTCAATCATCCATTGTACATGTCACAACGTAAAAAAGGCTAAAATAATATACATTTAAAATAGGTTACATCATCCCTTTCAGATCCATGAAACAAAGTACAATACAACAAGTAAAGATCATCCTCCATAAAGATATAACTATCCATCATAATGATATAAGCATCCATTGTAATACACAAAGATAGAATGAAAGGAAATGCATACAAAGAAGTCTAGCCACAACAACAACAAATGGATCTCAGTGGTAAGAGTAAAAAGAACTACCACCTGACTACGTGGTAACCCAAAAAGGCCCACTCCCACCATACTAAGAAGATAGTCTCAAGTCCCAAATAGGATATCAATCCAAATATCAAAAGTATTCTCTAAGTCCAGGAAACCCTAAAAGTAATCTAACTCAAAGGATCCAAGATAAATCGACATCTAGACCCAGAGGCAAACATAGACACATAGGAAACCTACTATGTAAGAAGAAAAGTGTCTTCACACGAATCAACACTAGATTACCTTGACATTCTAAATTGACCCCAACCCCCTAGTGACTCTATGTGGCACTAGTATCCTCTCGTACTGACAAGGCATACTAACGATGTGTGGTTGCAACCAAGCATTCTCTCTACTCCCATCCTAGTCTGTACTAGCACTCAAGGCATGGGTGAGAACTTACAAAGACTCTTATTAGGTTCATTTTACTCTCATTTAGTGTAGCATTTTTCACTTATTAAAAAACTTACAATGGGTTACCCTGGTAGCCACTTAGGGCCTCAGCCTCCATTGCAAGCCACTTCCTAACATTACATATAGATAACCTACACTAAGCTCATTAAATCAAAAAAATCAAAGAATTATATAATATCACCTTAGTCATATGCAAGTGATTGGAAAGCATCAAAAGATAAATCACAATACCCATCAGTTCTCTACAAGCAACTGGAAAGTATCCCAAAAATACTGATCGAAAACTGAAAATGGTTAAGTCAAGTAGGTCATAACTTTCATCTTGTTATCCATAATAACATTGAAAATAATAACCAACAATATAAACAAACTCATCAAAGAGCATACCAACACATTACCATGGTTGAGTTTAAAAGATCAATATCAGTTTAGCATAATACCGCAATCACAAAATTCCCAAGCCTCTAGTAGACATCCTAAAATTGGTCAACACTCTAGTCAACCCAAACCCAAAACATAGACAACATACAAATAACATAGTGTAGGTTTCATAGTTTGGTTTGATTTTTAAAACAAATGGTTGAGTTAACAATAAGGTTTCAATTTTCTTTTCAATGTATGTTTTAGGTAGATAAAACTCACAATTTACCCTTATAAATTAACCCATTCTTATATTTGAATAAAATGTTCAATTACCCTAATTTGATTTCAAGTCAATTATTCCAAATAATCTAAGGGTAATTATTTATTAAATTATTAAAATTAATAACTATTGATTTTTAAATAAAATAATCACAATTTTATAAAAATAATATCATTAATAATAATTTCAATAAAATAATTTTTCAAAGAAACACATTATATAATATTCATTATTAATCAAACTTCAATAAAAAACTAAATTTAATTTAATTAATTAATAATTATAAATTAATTAAAATTTATTAATTATTTATTAAATTATTAAATATTAATAACATTTATTAATAAATAATAATTTAATTAAATTAAAATTAAAATTTAATAAAATAATAAATAATAATAAAAACATTTTATTTTAAAAAAGAAATCCCCTTTGAAATCAGGATCTGTTGTCCATGCTAGCCCCATTGTTGTGACAACATAAACCTTACTGTTCATGACAGGGCCTACGATGACAACAAATACTGATGTACACGGTAGGGTCTGCTGTGACAGCAAGTACTGTTGTACATAGTAGGGGCTTGTCGTGTGGCAGCCTTTGCCATGGTGGGAGGTGGGGGTTTAATGGCCCCACCTTTTTACTAATATTTTTTTAATATGTATTTTTTAAATATATTTTATTTTATAAAAATTTCATATAAATTTTAAGAAAAAACCCTCCTCTATTTCATTTTTTTTAAAAAACAGTTCTTACAATTCATTGATAGGGAAAATATGACCAATTAGTCAAATTTTCAATTTAAAATATCTTTTTTTTTTTTTTTCCAATTCTAAACCCTTCCCGGTTTAAATTTTAATTTGTAAAATTATTGAATGAGGATTCTAAGATATTTCAATCTCTACGTATACAGAAGAAACAACATGCCTACAAGAAATTCACAATAGTGAAATACTCATTACAAGGAATTTTAGATAAACATTTCACAGTCACAAAGAGGACAGGAAAAAGGAAATAACGTAATTAACTGTGCGAATCAAAGCACAAGAATCTACCTGAATTTTGATGCTAAAATCACACACACCAAAAAGATTTGTGAGAGAAATTTCTTGTCTCAAAACCTTCTCTCTTCAAAATTTCCTTCTCCAAAATCACGGTCCCTTGAAAATGAACCCTCAATTATTGATAAGGAGTTCTCTCCTAAATTCGAGGCACTAATTGTGCGATCACTTGAGAGGACTCCTTGCTTACCAATCTTTAACTCTTTATTATCTTTCTTTTAATGTTTTCATGCATCTTTATTGTAATATAAAACATCTTAATTAAATTCACTTGACTTCTCTTTTTAATTAATTTATTAAATTTTATTCTCATGCATCCTTTATGCAATCTTAATTTTTAAAATAAATTGATAACTTTTCTATGCTTTAATTTATTTTTGAAACATTAATTGATAAATTATTTATTAGGTAATAATAATATTTAGCATTTATTAAAAATGGACTCCTAAATATATTATTATTAAAATAAATAAATATTATCACGTTCTAAAATTAAACTTATAATTTTATCTTTAAATTTATTTCTTTTTTATTTAAGTAATTTCTAAATGAATTAAATATCATAATAATTTTCTATTAAATTAAATCATTTAATTTGACTTAATTAATAAAAAAATACCAAAGACTTATAGGATGAAATACAAAAACCCATCATAGAAAAACACATACGAGATAAAACTAAAGGGTTATAATCATGAACTTACGTCATACAATGCATTCGAAAGGTAATCAACTCAGATACTTGTCCTAATTTTCTAGGACAAATGGTTTAAAAGTTAGGATTTGGACTTAAAAATTTATCTCCCCTCTCTTACCATTGAGATAATGGGATAGGGTACGCTCATCCTAGCAATTCAGGGAATTCAATACCCGGTACCTGCAATATGCATAAAATCCACGCATGTACAAACACATATATACTAAGTTAAATAGGCAATGCCAAGAAGTGGTGCATCGTGTAGATCCCAGCTAGCAGATAACTATGACTCCCTTCCTTAACCACATTAGAAGCGTCATACATAAAGAAAATATAAATGCACACCATACACATGTAGTATGGGGTAAGTATCCATAAGAAAACACATATGATAATCCATCTAGTTAATCATCATCAATAACTGAAATCACTTTAATAACCATTAGGCATACATGAAGTATAGAGTACCAAGTAATCTCATCATAAAAACAACTAAACATGAAACAATATTTGATAATCTCAAAAATAATGCTACTAATCATCAAACATAAAACTGGCCTAAAAGAGTTCAACAATGATAGCAAAATGTAAACTAGGGGAATGTAATACATCCACCCCTAAGACTTAGGCTTACTCTTGGAAGCCTATAAACAAGTAGGGATATAAATCCCATAAGCCAGATGCATCCTCTCATGTAGTTGATGACTCATCAATAGGGTCCCATTGGACCCTTGCTCTATGGTTTGACCCCTGAAGGTCAATTCTTGTTGCTCCAAAATGTGAACTAGATCCAAAGCCAACTGCCCATCCTCTACCTGCAATCCATTCCAATCAAGAACATGTACCATGTTAGGAATGTATTGCTTAAGTATTGAAACATGGAAAACATCATGAATACAAGCTAGGCTGGGGGGCAAAGCAAGACGGTAGGAAATGGACCTATCATCTAAAGAATCTCAAATAGTCCCATAAAGTGAGGTGCTAGCTTCGAACCCTTTTCATAATGGATCAGACTCTTCCATAGATACACTCTCAAGAAAACCTTCTCTCCCATAGCAAACTACTTATTTGTCCTATGAGCATCAACATACTTTTTTTGCCTATGTTGTGCCGTAGACATGTGCTCTAAAATACACACCACCTATTGCTCCATATCTTGAAGCATCTCAAGATGCAACAAGATGCAATCCTCAAGACTGTCCCAACTCAAAGGTGTATGACAAGGATGACCATACAAGGCTTGAAAAGGTGCCATGCCAATAGAACTATGATATCTGTTGTTGTAAGTAAAATCCACTAGGTAGAAATAGTCCTCCCAAAAAGTTTGTCTATCCATCACATACATCCTCAACATATCCTCCAGAACCTGATTCACTCTCTCGGTCTACTCATCTGTCTCTGGGTGATAAGCTGAGCTGAAGTTCAATTGCGCTCCAAGATCATGTTGTAGCAATGTCAAAAATGTGGAGGTGAATACAAGATCCCTATACAAAATGATATTTTTGGGAATACCATGTAGTCTCATGATGTCACACATGAAGACACTAGCTGCAAAAGTTGCAGTGTATGATGACCTCATTAGTGAAAAATGTGCCACCTTAGTCAATCAATCAATGGTGACCATGATAGCATCATGATGATGAGTAGTCGTAGGTAATCCTACTATGACGTCCATAGAGATGATATTCCACTTCCATGAAAGAATGAGATTTGGCTATAAAAGCCCTGTTGGATGTTGGTTCTCTTCTTTGACTCTCTAACACTCAAGACACCTAGCCACAAAATTAGCAATATCACGCCTCATCCTTGTCCAATAGAATAGATGTCACAAGTCTACATGAATCTTCTTGACACTTGGATGTGCCAAGTAAGGTGCATGATGAGCCTTTGATAGGATCAATGTACGAAGAGCATCCAATAGTGGTACATATATCCTTCTTGAATAACTCAAAAGGCCATCTGACTCTAGAACATAGTCTAAAAACCTACTCTTCAATGGCCTTCCTGCATCTATCACTATGCTCACCTCCTAATACCAAATATTTGAAGGGAGTGCCTGAAGTATTTGGCTCCTCAAATCCACACTAAGAGTCATAGATAATATCTCATGTCTCTTTGACTCAAAGTGTCAGCTACTATGTTCTCGTTCCCCTGAATATACTTCACCTCGAAGTCATATTTGCAAAGAAACTCCATCCAGCACCTCTGCCTAGCATTTAGATTAGGCTATGCGAATATGTATTGTAGATTGCAATGATCACTATGATGTTCAAATATGTGTCCCAGTAAGAAGTGTCTCCATCTCACTAGGGCATGAACTACCATATCAAACTCAAGATCATGTGTAGGATAATTTAGCTTGTGATCCTTGAGTTTGCATGATTCATATGCAATCACCCATCTATCCTACATCAATATTGCTCCAATCCCCTCTAGGGAAGCATCTATACACACCATGAAATCACCTACTAGATTAGGTACTAATAAGATAGTGCACTGGTCAAAAGCTCCTTGAGCTTTCAAAATGCTTCCTCGCATTTCTCTATCTATAAAAACTTCTTTTCTTTCCTCTAAAGGGAAGTGATAGGATGTGGTATTCTGGAGAAATTTTGGATGAATCTGCAATAATAACTAGCTAGACCCATGGAACTATGAATTTTAGACATGGTAGTGGGTGTGGGCCAATCTACCATTGCCTAAATCTTTTTAGGTTCTATAGAGATACCCTCACTTGATATGAGGTGCCCTAGTACTATATCTCTCATTGGAAGAAATCACACTTTGCTGAGTTGGCATAAAGTTGATTATCTCTCAATCACTAAAAAACCAAACATAGATGTTCCTCATGCTCCTTTTGGGATCTAGAATATATTAGTATATCATCAAGGAACATGAGTACAAATTTGTCAAGATAAGAATGAAACACTCCATTCATCAAACACATGAAAACTGATGAAGCGTTCGTCAATCCAAAAGGGACTACTATGAACTCATAGTGCCCATAGTGAGTTTAGAAGGTGGTCTTATGAATATCAGCATCCTTAATGTGAAGTTGATGGTATCTTGACTTAAGATCGATCTTGGAGAATACTATAGCTCCCTTAATCTGATCAAATAAATCGTTGATCCTTGGTAAGGGATACCTGTTCTTTATTGTCACCTTGTTTAGTTGTCTATAATCAATACAAAGGCATAAAGAACCATCCTTCTTCTTCACAAAGAGAACTAGAGCTCCCCATGGTGATACAATCAGTCAAATACTACCCTTGGCCAAAAGGTCCTCAAGCTGTAGGCACAACTCACTCAATTCTAGAGTCGTCATATGATAAGGAGCTCTAGAAATAGGCTCCGCTCCTGGAGTGAGATCAATGCTAAAATCAATATCTCTCTGTGGGGGCATGCCCAAAATCTCACTCGTAAAGACATCCACATATTCTTGTAGAATAGGGTGGTCCATAGTCTTTCCCATAGGGTATTCTTCTTCAAGCTCGCTTATCGTAACAAAAAATACTTGACATCCCTTATGAAAGCTCCGCTTCAATTACATAGTGAATATCATTTGTAGAGATATAGGCCTTGGTATCCCCACAATCTCCTCATCCTTCCCTTGTTCATCCTGACACACAATCATCTTTTTCCTATAGTCTATACTAGCTCTATGAGAGCCAAGCCAATCTATACCTAATACCAAATCATAGGAGCTAAGAGGAATAAATCAAAGTTTAACTAACATCACAAACCCTCCTATGCTTAGCTCACATTTTTGAACTACAAAATCTATGGAAACCTTAGCACCTAAGGCTAGTTCCACTTGCCAACCCACATGTTGCTTAACCACTTCCAACTTACACTTAGCAACTAATGATGGTGAAATAAAATAGTGTATCGCACCTAAATCAAAAAATATAGAGAGGTGTACCTTAGATAGCTCCCATAGTCTCAACCATAGTCTCTTGATGGTCTTCCTGATGGTGTTCTACCACTGCAAATACCCTGTGAGCTTTACCTTCATCTTCAACTATGGGCTCAGATGTTGCTGGCCTAGAACCTGAATACTGAGATGCACGTTATGGACAATGGGCTGCAATGTGTCTAATTTTTCCACAAGAATAACATCATGTGCCTTTGCTAGATTCCTTTCCTATAGGAGGTGTACTTGACTACTGGTGGCTATCCCTACTAGCAAAAGACTGGTTGCTCTATGCAGACTGAGTGTTTTGATTTTGTCTATTGCACTATGTGTTGCAATTGTTCTTAGAGTTAGAACCACTGCCACCACTTTGTGCTTGAGGGTATGATCCCTTCTGTTGCTATTGTTGCCGAGTTTGCTACTAGTTGTAATTCCCCTTAGGAAAAGGAGGCTTCCTATTCCCACTTGAGTTGTGGTTGCCCTTAGATCCCAATGCTGTGGGTGCTCCCACAAAACCCCCATGTCCTAGGTTGACACTCTGCTCTATAAGGATGGCTCAATGTATCGCACCTTGAGTGTTCCAAGCTCAGATATCTTAACACCCCCAACTAGATGGTTGTTTAAGCCTCTGATGAAATGTTGTGCCAAATGTGCTAGGTTATTACTAATTCTCAAAAAGGGCATGAGCTCATAGAACTTGTGCTCATACTCCACTACCATCATAGTGAATTGTCTCAGGTTGTGGAACTCATCTGCTCTATGCTACTTCCATTCCTCTGGTAGGAATCTCTTACAAAAGTTTTTCAGGAATATCTCCCATGTGACATTGTTCATATTTATGCTCAGTTTCTTCTCTTCAATAGTCCACCAATAGGCTCCAAAGAGTTCCAGGCTAGTAATAGCAAACCTCACTTTGACATTAGTGTCAAAGTCCTAAATAGTGAAAACCCTATCAAGAGCAATAAGCCACTACTTGGCTACATAACTTTAACCCAACCCATTAAAGGGTTTGACCTTGGACCTTAGAAGGTCCTTCATCTAAAGGCTATAATCAATCTTTGTTGATCCCTCCGAGGGCTCGTAGACCAAGCTCTCTTCTCATGTCCTACCTGATGTGCTCCATCTTGACTTTGAATAAGAGGTAGGCGATCAATGATGGTTTTCATCATTTTCCTTAGGTGAACCTCCTTTGAGTTAGCCTAATACTCTCTATGGTTCTCTTCCTGATGCTCACTGACATGCTCTTCCCTATTCTCTTCCTGAATAGGGCGTTTGTGGACAAACTCATGTATACTGATGTCTTTGCCTCATCCACGACCTCTACCATGGCCAAGGCTATGACCTTTAACAAATGATCTCATTCTAGATACCATTCTACAATAATATCCAACATACAAGATGCTATAATAACCATACAAACTACTACTATAAGGCATATATAAAAGACACAAGTTTTGAAAATAGTAACAGTTCCATTTTCAATTTTATCTAATTTTAGGTTAAAGTATATTTTAGTTTTGAAGTCTAAATGTTCAAGTTTCAAAATATACAACTAAAAGTTTAAGTTCTATTGCAATTCAAGTAGTTCAAGTTTCAGTTTGATATAGGTATATATAATAGTTTAAATTTGATTTTAGTTTCAACTAGTTAACAACTAGTGGCATTCCAATATGCCCAGAGCTCCCAATGTAGAACTAGGCTCTAATACTAGACATAACACCTTGCCAAGGGATCTAAAAGAATTAACCTAAAGTTTTACTAAGTTTTCCAAACATTTTATTTTAAAAAAAGAATAACATACACATCAATCATAAAGTAGCGAAAGCAATAACATGCAATCATAATTAAGCAAAAATCACAAATTACATTCCTTAAGGATCCCAAGACGTTGAATCACATTTAAACATAAATAATACTAAGTTTAATAAATACCACAACTACTTGAAAGAATAATTATAAGTCCAAGTCCATAATATACATTTGTTCTGAATGCCACTTGGAAATAAAATTTAGAATGCTTAGTCATCCACTATACATGTCATAGGGTATGAAAGGCTAAAAGAATATACATTATAAAATAGGTTACACCATCCCTTTCAGATCCATGAAACAAAGTACAATACAACAAGTAAAGATCATCCTCCATAAAGATATAACTATCCATCATAATGATATAAGCATCCATCGTAATACACAAAGATAGAATGAAAGGAATTATAGACAAAGAACTCCAGCCATGGAAAAAACAGATGGATCTCAATGGTAAGAGTAAAAAGCATTACCACCCAACCACGTGGTAGCCCAAAATGGTCCACTCCCACTGTGCTAAGGAGATAGTCTCAAGTCCCAAATAGGATATCAATCTAAATATCAGAAGTATTCTCTAAGTCTAGGAAACCCTACAAGTAATCTAACTCAAAGGATCCAAGATAAATTGACATCTAGACTTAGAGACAAACACAAACATGTAGGAAACCTACTATGTAAGTGGGCAAGTGTCATCACATGAATCAATGCTAGAGCTACCCTGGTAGTCTAACTTGAACCTGACCCCCTAGTGACTCTATGCGGCACTAGTATCCTCTCGTACTGACAAGGCATACTAATAATGCATGGTCGCAACCAAGCATTCTCTCTACTCCCATCCTAGTCTATAATAGCACTCGAGGCATGGGAAAGAACATATAAAGCCTCTTATTAGGTTCATTTTACTCTCATTTAGTGTAGTTTTTTTCACTCGCTAAACAACTTACAATGGGTTACCCTGGCAGCCACTTAGGGCCTTGACCTTTATTACAAGCCACTTCCTGACATTACATATAGATAACCTACCCCTAAGCTCATGAATCAAAAAAATCAAAGAATCATATAATATCACCTTAGTCCTATATAAGTGACTGGAAAGCATCAAAAGATAAATCACAATACCCATCAGTTCTCTACAAGCAACCAGAAAGTATCCCAAAAATACTAATCGAAGACTTAAAATGGTTAAGTCAGGTAGGTCATAACTTTCATCCCGTTATCCATAATAACACTGGAAATGAAAACCAACAATATAAATAAACTCATCAAAGAGCATACCAACACATTACCATGGTTGAGTTAAAATATCAAGATCAGTTTAGCATAATACCACAATCACAGAGCTCCTAAGCCTCTGGTAGATGTCCTAAAACTAGTCAACACTCTAGTCAACCCAAACCCAAAACATAGACAACATACAAATAACATAGTGTAGGTTTCATAGTTTGGTTTGATTTTGGAAACACATGGTTGAGTTAATAGTAAGGTTTCATTTTTCTTTTCAATGTATGTTTTAGGTAAATAAAACTCATAGTTTACCCTTACAAATTAACCCATTCTTATATTTGAATAAAATGTTCAATTACTCTAATTTGATTTCAAGTCAATGATTCCAAATGATCTAAGGGTAATTATTTATTAAATTATCAAAAATAATAATTATTGATTTTTAAATAAAATAATCACAATTTTATAAAAATCAATACCATTAATAATAACTTCAATAAAATAAATTTTTAAAGAAATACATTAGATGATATTCATTACTAATCAAAATTTAATAAAAAACTAAATTTAATTTAATTAATTAATAATTATAAATATATTAAAATTCATTAATTATTTATTAAATGATTAAATAATAATAAAATTTATTAATAAATAATAATTTAATTTAACTAAAATTAAAATTTAATAAATTAATAAATTAAAAAAACATTTTATTTTAAAAAAAGAAATCCCCTTTAAAATAAGGGTCTACTATCCACGACAGCCTCGTTGTCATGACAACAAAAACCCTATTGTTCCCAGTAGGGCCTACCGTGACAACAGGTACTGATGTACACAACAGGGACCTACCATGTGGCAACCTCTGCCATGGTGGGTGGTGGGGGTTTAATGGCCCTGCCTCCTGACCAATATATTTTTTAATATAAATTTTTAAATATATTTTGTTTTATAAAAATTTCATATAAATTAAAAAAAAACCAAAACCTCCTCAATTTCAATTTATATTTTTTTATAATAGTTCTAACAATTAGGGCAAATATGGCCAATCAGTCAAATTTTGAATTTAAAATATCTTTTCTTTTCCAATTCTAAACCCTTCCCAGTTTAAATTCTAATTTGTAAAATTATTGAACGAGGATTCTAAGATATTTCAATCTCTACATATACAGAAGAAACAACATGCATACCAAAAATTCACAATATTGAAATACTCGTTACAAGGAATTTCAAATAAACATTTCACTATCATGAAGAGGATAGGAAAAAGGAAATAACATAATAAACTGTGTGAATCAAAATGCAAGAATCTACTTGGATTTCGTTGCTAAAATCTAACACACCAAAAAGATTTGTGAGAGAAATTTCTTTTGTGAAAACCTTCTCTTCAAAATTTCCTTCTCCAAAATTTGTGGTCCCTTAAAAATGAACCCTCAATTGTGATAAGGAGTTCTCTCCTAAATTTGGGGCACTAATTGTGCGATCACTCGAGAGGACTCCTTGCTTACTAGTCTTTAACTCTTTATTATCTTTTTTTTTAATGTTTTCATGCACCTTTATTGTAATATAAAATATCTTAATTAAATTCACTCGACTTTTTTTTTTTAATTAATTTATTAAATTTTATTCTCATGCATACTTTATGCAATCTTAATTTTTTTTAATAAATTAATATCTTTTCCATGCTTTAATTTATTTTCGAAACGTTACAAATATTTATTAACTTAAGTAATAATATTATTTAGCATTTATTAAAAGTGGACTCCTAAATATATTATTATTAAATTAAATAAATATTATCATGTTCTAATATTAAACTTATAATTTTATCTTTAAATTTAATTCTTTTTTTATTTAATTAATTTTCAAATTAATTAAATATAATTTAATATCATAAAAATTTTCTATTAAATTAAATCATTTAATTTAACTTAATTAATAGAAAAATCACCAAAGACTTATAGGACAAAATACAAAAACCCATCATAAAAAAAAAATACAAGATCAAACTAAAGGGTTATAATCACGAACTCACATCATACAACACATTTAGAAGGTAATCAACTTAGATACTTGTCCTAATTTTTTAGGACAAATGGTTTAAATGTTAGGATTTGGACTTAAGAATTTATCTCCCCTCTCTTACTGTTGAGATAATGCAATAGGGTACGCTCATCTTGGAAATTTAGGGAAGTCAATACCTGATACGTGTAATCTACATAAAATCCACGAATGTACAAACACATATATACTAAGCTAAATAGGCAATGACATGAAGTGGTGCATTGTGTAGATCCCAACTAGTAGGTGACTACGACTCCCTTCCCTAACCACATCAGAAATGTCATACATAAGGAAAATACACACACACACACACACCATACACATGCAGTATGTGGTAGGTATCCATAAGAAAACACATATGGTAATCCATCCAATTAATCATCATCAATAAATGAAATCACTATAATAATCATCATGGATACATGAAGTATAGAGTACCAAGTAATCTCATCATAAAAACATCTTAACATGAAACAATATATGATAATCTAAAAAATAACACTACTAATCATCAAGCATAAAACTAGCCTAAAAGAGTTCGACAATAATAGAAAAATGTAAACTAGGGGTAGACACTACATAATCTCTGCACTATCACTCTATACTCATCAAAGATACCTAAATCTTCTATTTTCTTCCATATCTCATCTCTAGGAACTATGTCAAATCATTTTCTTAAAGTCTACAAAACAACAATAAGCTTCTTCTCCCTGATTGTCTAATATTTTATCTATTAAATGTCAAAGAGCGATGTAATGGTCAATGGTAGAATGTATAGGTCTCAAACTTTCTTGTCATCTTGCCATTTTCCCCTCACCTTCTGCCCAACTGTTGATTTTACATTTTATCACATTCTTAAAAAGTTTGTCAAAAAGATGTGTTAGCCATATTAATGTGGTAGTAGATGGATTTTTGCTATCTCCACTCTTAATTAGGATAATAACCACACTAGTTGTTCAATCCACCAAGAAACCATCATGAGTGACACTGTTGAAGATGCCTTTTCTATGAGGTGTAAGGATTTTCACTCCCCATTTCAAAAATCTAGCTCACAACCCATCAATATTACCAACTTTACCACTTTCCAATTGATTTATCCCTAGTTTGATATCACCAATCATGAACGTTTCCTATAATATATTCACTAAGGGAGGAGTTTTTATCTCTTGTGGTCATTCATAGAGAAACTTTGCATATTCAAACCTATGTGCATCTATAATAAATTATCAATTTATTTCCTCTCATGTTATAGTTCTTTCCAAAACTTTTTGGTATTGAGGTTTCCAAGGAATATTAACTCTTTCCTTCTTTCCTTACCATACTCTTTTTTTATTTTTTTTTTTCTCTTGAATCAATTTTGTGTACCTTTCGAGTTCTTTTCTTAAGCCTTTCCCTTTTATAGTTCTTTGCAACCTTACATTCCTCATTAATGGATTTGCTACAAGAAAAGTATGAGTAGCCCTCCTGCTACATAATTTTTATATGTATTTCAAGATTTCTTAATTACAAAAATCAAAATTATTCTAATGGATTGCATTTATTTAAAGCTTTGAGGAAAGCAATAGCATTGTTTTAACGATTTAGTGTAAAATCTCTCATATACACTTTCTCCATTCAGACATGTTTTTTGTTTTCCCATTAAATTGATGTGCATTAATGCTGATTTGTACTCAAATCTTATTGTTCAACCTCCTTAATACTTCTACCACTTTTTTTCCAATAATATTTTACTGCCTCTTTCTATGGTGTGGTGCAAGGTATAGTCTATTCAATCATTAGACTGCCCTTTTGACATATTTATTAATTAAATGTAAAATACAATGTATATATTTGTAATTAAGTATTAAATAAGACCACATATACAATATTATAGCTCAATAGACATTTCCATGATAAATGTCACTTTTTATTTGTTTTTCAAATAATCTTTAATCTCTTTTTCTTTTCTCATTAATACTTCTTCAGATATTGTTACAAGTGACCCATCTAGTATTGTTTTGGCTTCTGTTATGTATGTTCCATGTGATCTTGAAAAAAATTCCACCTCTATCCACTTCTCACCTCTACACTATTAATTTCCTATCTAAGTCCATGAAATAATGGGAGAATAAATGAATTGTTAATCTCTTTAATACACACTTAGACCCCCTAAACTTAATTTTTTATAAATATAGTTATTGATATTGAGAAAGTGGTTCAAAATCTCCCTTGTAAGACTAGACTATGTTATCACTCTTAAGCACACAATTTTTTTAAAAATACGACATCCCCAAATATGGTATTTTGACATTTAACCACAATAACATTGTTATTTTCAAAGAAGACAAATGGGATGCCTTACTCATTATGAAAAAATGTGACTCTTCAAATAGGAGTAACTATAAAATATTAGATTAAATTCCTTTCCTAATCTTATTAGATTCAATCCCTTTCCTAATGTTACTAATAATGTTAAAATTTTCATATCATGTTCATGCTTTGATGACGTCTCTATAAAATAGCTCCTGCAATCCAAGGAAGTAGCACTCGACATATATGAGATTCCTAAAATTTACAAGGAACACAACTCTCTTCATAAAGTTTTAAATACTATTTATTCTCCTACTTTCAAGCTTGCAATCCATTTATCTAAACTTATAGTTCCTCCAAATAAAAAAAAAACTTAACTCATTTTGTTAATTTCATCAAAGACAAAAAGATATATGAGAGTGATGTCTCAATCAGTTTTAACACAGTCTCTCACTTTACCAAAGGTCCCTTTTGTTTACTCTATCATGATTATGAAACAAAAATCTATCTTTGGTTCTTTTATTTATACATGTGTCTTCATTTTACATTCTTTCTTCACCTAAAAAGGTGTGGTCTATACACAAGTGGACAAGGTTTTCATGGCATTACTAATTGGGCCTATTGTGGCCAACTACATGGAACATTTTAATCTTCACTCCTTCCTCATCAAACTAAAAAGTAGTGGAGGTGATAACAAAAATATTTGTTGTTCTCATGGTCTTAAGAACCTAGAAGATTTTAACTTTCAACTAACAACATAGATCCTTACATCTCCTTTACCAAAGAGTAATAAAATCATAACCAACTCCACTTTAAATTATTCTTATTAAAAAATCTAAAGGTTCCTTTATTCATTGTGTTCTTCATAAAGACACTCATACTAGTCTCTACCTTTACAATTCCTTTCACCATCTCCCAATGCAAAAAGAAGGTATCTTCAAAATTTATGCCTCTAGATCCATTATGATTTTTAGTTATGAGAACATAGGCCAAGATATTTATCACTTCTCACAATTTTTTTAACTTAAATGCTTACAAAAGTAAACACATTAGTAGGGTGATCAAGCAAGCCAAATCTCAAGCTGCTTCCAAGCTTGATATTTTTCCCATCCCTTCACTTTGGCTCATCATTTATGTCGAAGATGTATCTAACAATATTTCTAAGTTCCTCCTCAGTCTTGGTTGTTCCTTCAACTCCATTTTTACCCTTAGGAATTAAATTCCTTGGTCCTAAAGATCCTCTTGATGCCTCCTTGGATCAAGAGTTTTAAAAAACATTTTCCCATGTGGTTACCCCTACATTGGTGAAACAAGTCATTATGTAGGCACTAGAATTAAAGAACATGATGCTAACTTAAAATTGTTTTGTTTTTTCTTCCCTAGTTGGGCATTTTTCCAAGGCCAAGCACCATATCTCCTTAGAAAACACAAAAACCCTTATAAGAAAGAACAACTACTTCAAAGAAAACTCAAGGAGGCCATTGAAATCTTTAGTCATGTAAATAATTTTAACTATGGTAATGGTCAAAACTTGAGCTACAAGTGGCAACCCTTTTAAATCACCTTAAAATTGAAATCCTCCATCCTTTCTAAACCCAACCCCCTTATTCCCCCTTCTCTCCTTTTCCTCACTGGCACTTTTATTTATTTCCTTCTCTCGATTGTCTCTCTCTTTCATTCTGCTTAGATGTTATGTGTGTTCCCTGTTCTTTTCCTCTTTTTGTCATTTAGTTTGTGTTCTTGCTTTGTCTTCCCTTTCTTGGCCTGATACCTTTTTCTTTCCTCCTATTAGGTTGTTTATATTTTTCTAAGCCTCTTTTTTGTTCTTCTTTTCCTTCTTTGTTGTGTTCTCTTATTCCTTGATTGTGTTCTTTCTTCATTCTTTTAATTATTTTTTATATTAATTTATCTTTCTTTTATGTTTGTTTATTTGTATTTTATTTTTTTGTTTTTATATCTTCCAAGTGTATTTGTATTCTTCTTTCATTTCCCAATGTTCCTTTTTCCTTTCCTTTCTTTGGTATGGTTTAACTTATTTTATAAGCTTTCTAGCATTGTTGTTTTTGGTTTGATTATAGAATTTGTTCCTTTAATTAATAATATTACAAACTATACTTCTTTTATTTATTGTATTCTTTAAAAAAAAACCTAATGAGTTTCCCCTAGTATTTAGACACACCCACACACATTATTTATATTTTATAATTTATATTCTATGTATAGTGATTTACATTATTACAATTATAATTACATACAAGAATTTTAAGATTTTTAGTTTACTTATTAGAAATTTACAACCTGGTTTAGATGAATATCGACAAGTAAAAAAAAAGGAAAAGAAAACCTCTTGCCTTTTTCAAAATTCTAATTTATATCAAAATTTTAATGTGTGACCATCTTGTTTTCAACATTCAAGATTTGGTTTGAAAAGTCATAGATTATAGATAAATATACAATATATATTGCATGTTACTTTCATTTTTTGATTCGTTAATACATTTTTCCCTCTATATGAATACACCTCCCTCTGATCATAAGTATTTATTGAGTTTCTATCATGTCTTCTATAAAATTGTGTCTACACATTGCAAGAAGCACCAACCAAAATACCGTGATATACTTTTTAATAGCCAAATTTAAGATATTGTCAGATAATTTAATAAATCTAGATGCATGTAAGTAGCCCAATCATAACTAATCTAATGTAACTATCAATTCTACCTATTGATATCATAGTATCAACAAAAATCCTCCACTAAGACCTTTAGATGTCATTTCTAAACTTTAGTCTAGAGATCTTCCATAAATGCAATACTTATGAAATCATTGACCATGTGCATTGCCAAAAGGTTATTGTATTTCGATAAGAATATTTTGGGAGATATAATGAATTTTAATCAAAATCACTTGAGCTCATTATGTAAGTACAATCATTAATAATATTTTAAGATAACACATCAAATTCTACACTTTCTAAAAGACTAAATCCAACCTCCTCGTAGCTCAAAAATAACACAAATTGCTAATCTAGCAAAAGGTATCATCCATTTACTAAGATATAGATGAATCTTGAGATATTGACACCACTATTAAATGATGGGACGTATAGCAATGGATTAACTAAATTTTCATACCTTATAAAAATCTTGCTAGTTCATATATGGAACAAAGAAAGCATATATATTCACCACATAAACCTCTCCCTACTTATGACTATCCATTAGCTAGTGCAAATAATTTAAATATTATACAAAATAAATATAACCAAAAAAAAACTAGATAACTTAAATTAAGCCATGAAAAACTACTGAGACTTTTTTTACCAAAAGAAAAAGGGTGCTTCTACACTTCTATTTTAAGGTCTTTGTTACATTGTTGTTGTTGGTCTCAGATAAATATCAGTGTGTTGGCCTTTTAGAGGCATTCATGAAACTTATTTTTTTTGGCAAGGTGGGCTCAACCACCTTCATATCCTCACCTTTCTCTGGTTCTTCTAGCTTTATGAAGACCCATTTGGCCCCTACTCTAAGGGTCTTTATTGTTCCTTTTACATGTACCTTGGCAGTTGGTGATGGTGTCATTGGGCCTAAATTTGTGAAAAGAGGACCTCCTCTCCAAAATTATTCTACCACTAGTAAAAAGAGTTATGCTTATGTTGATTATTTTGCTTCTATTAATCCCCCAAGAGTGAAATACCATCTAATTTCCTATGCTAAGGCCTTAGTTGTGGTGGTTTGTGGCCTTGAAGTGGTGGAGAATGTTGATTCCTACCAACAATGTGTAATGGTGGATAGATTTATAGGTCTTTGGCCCTCTCTCATAGATCTACATTGCTCAGTAACTAACCATTGGAAATCCCCTGTCTCTAGTGGTTTTGATATTTACCATGTGCTAAGGGATTATTTATTGCTTCCTTCTCTTCTAAAGATTGAGATCTTAGCCTAAGAAAGATGTGGATTTGGGGGAATCATTTGATTTCTTCCAAACTTTGGAAAATTTATTCAACTTTCTTATTGAAGCTCTTAATTGCATTCAAAATTGGTTCACCTTCCTAATCTCCTACTGCATTTTTGCGAGATATGTTACTATTTGGCTATTGGGAACTCCCTTGGAGGGTTCTTGAAGGTTGATGAAGCTATGATAACCTTGGGCCATACTACTTTTTTTTCATATTTTTCTTGACTTGGATTTGTCTCATCTCCTCCTTGGTGATGTGGTGCTCATGGTTTGGGATTAACAGTGGACACATGCATTGGATTAGGAGTGACTCCCCTTCACCATTGGTGTTTCTTCACTACATCCTACCAAGACAAGGTGCTCTTCTATACTGCAAAGGTGTTGATTCTTGGTGGGAGGCTTCTTATTATGACCATTTGACTATTTGAGTTGATGAGTCCCTCTAGGAGTCCTCCTTTGAAGGCTCCCAAACTATTGATGAAGATGTCAACCTTACAAAAGATCTTGATGAGGAACCTATTTTGTTCAAGCATTCTACCTACGATTTCCCTTTGTATATCCCTCAAATTTGTTGGTTCTTGACTCTCCAGCTAGGAGGGAACTTCTATTCCCTCTCCTTCTACTGCCTTGCACCATGGTTTTGCTAATGTTGCTCAACTTCTTCAACGCTCTAGTTATTGTTTTGTTAGTCACCCTACTAGTGTCTTCTTTGTTGAGAAACCTAAGGGTTGCATCTCTTGAACAATTGTCTAAAGGTGAAGAAATAAATATTTCCCTCCTTTAATGGTATAAGTTTGGCCATCCTTTGTTGGCTTTCGATTTATGTTCTAATAGTTGTTTGAAGGCTTAGGTTGTTTCCTACCTATTGAGCTATCGTTTAGCATGATGCTTAATGACATGAATCCTTTCAAACTCCACACTTGAATCTGCTTAGTTGAAGATAAATGTGTTTTTTCACAAGGAAGCATTTGCTAGTTCGAAACAATTTCAGACCAAATGATAAATCTGTGTGCTATTTCAAAATTAACCATAAAAGAGATATGTTTTTTGGTATTTTCTATTTTATGATGAATGCAATCTAACAATGCAACTATATCCAAGGGGTTAATAAGGAAAATAAAAAAGATAGGGTAACAAGAAGTTTAAGCAAATAACATGAAAGGGAAATTCGTAATGGACTTAAGCTACATAAACAATGCATCTACCAGTTAAGCTTTCAAAAAGATCGGTGGATAACCGATGAAAATAGGAGTAGTGCTTCATTTATTCCACTGATGCAATCATCAATGGGAATTCAATAATCATAAGATATTTCACTTTTCATCAAATTGCAATGCCATGGAAAGTGCACTTATGTAAGATGAAAAACTATGCAGGAGCAATATGATGATCTCTTCTCGAACTAAGTACATCAACAAAATTTGTAGACCCATAGCAAACACCAGAATTAAAAGATCACACAATTGGAAACAATACAATAAATTTTTTGGCTCAATTACATTTCATGAACATACATTCACAAAATATAACACACTAAGGCAAGAATCACTACACTTCAAATGCAAGCACTGAAAGCATATATTATTACAAAATAATGACAACTTGGAATACATGTTACATTCTTGAATTTATAAGAAATCTTCTCTTCCATTTGTGTTGAGAGTGAGAGATATCTTTATGCAATTATATGTTTCTAAACTAATAAAACAAATCTATTTATGTACAAACTAACTCTCTACTTGGTGCTTAGTAGGAGTCCATCCATATTTATATCATTAATTGGATGCATGAGCCTTTACATATCTTAAAACAAAGAAAACATGAGAAAATAAAAAAGAGGGAGACATCAGTTGATGTAAAAGTGTCTCGAAATGCCAAAAAAAGAAGCCCCATCTTCACTAGGCATTTTTCAGAGTTAAACTACTATTAGAATGCATTTCAAATGCATGGAAAGTTCCAAACTTAGAACTGGCAGTTAATTATTGGCGCACCTCTAAACCCTTCAAAATATTCCAAAAAACCATTGAAAAAGTGCACCAGTGCACCTTTGAACCCTTCAAAATCTTCCAAAACACCATTTAAAAAGTGCACCAGCACACTTTAGAAGCTCAATTTGTCAAAAAATCAAAGTTCTCAATTTTGAAAATAGTTTCTAGGTTTTGCTCAAATGGGGTTTTAGATCACTTTTGTACTTACTTTGATCCCTTTGATGATATATACCTTCTTTATAGCCAAAAGATTTCATACATTTGAACTCCTTCTGCTTCTTCTATATGAAATTCCAAGGCTCCCGTGTTGAATCTTGTCATTAATAGTTGCATAAGATGAGAAATCTGTTTTGGTTTATGTGTCCAACCTCTGTATCATTGATCTCTTTCTTCTCTCCAACTGTCCAATCCTTCTGGGTTAGAGACTAGGTGATCCAGATTATCCAAAATGATCAAATGTTTAAAACTTTTCACAAGATTTTGATATCTTTTTTTACAATTTTTTCTAGGTCTTTTTAGCTGGCCTTTTTGGAGGTCTTCTACTCAAAATCTCAAGTTGAAAATTTCATTGGTTCCTAAAATTGGGCAGCTAAAGGCTCACTATTTTAGGGATTGAAATTAGTTTTTTTAGTTCTTCTTTCCAATGGTTTTGAATTCTGAGCTCTAGGTCAAAATTTATGACCTCGACAATTTAAGGATGCCATTTTTACCTATGCAAAGGAGAAAAAATTAATCCAGAGAGTTGAAAATTCTCAATTAAGATAAACCCCAATTACAATTCAAAAAACCAAAAAACCCCAACTACTCAAAAACATCAAAAAACTTAAATTTATTGCTTTTTTTTAAAAAAAGGTCACACCCAGTGTACCTAATAGGTGCACTTGGTTCACCTTTATACTTAAAAAAGTTTTATAAGAAATGGGGTGCACATCAACACATCTCATAGGGTATGTTGATGCACACCCTCATAAACTTTAGGCAACATTTTTGGTTTTCTTATTTAAGGTGCACAGTAGCACACCTAATGAGTTGCACCACTATGCACCTTATTTTAGGTTAGCTTTAATGTTCTATCTAATTGCATGTTTGGATTAGAGGAGGAAGACTTTCTAGGTGTGGATCTATGGTGAATGGAGTTGGAGGAAGGAAAAAAATGAAGTCAAGTAGAAAGTAGGAGAAGGGGGGTGCACAGATGCACAACTGCACTGGTGCGCTACCGCATAGTTACCTTTTGTGAGTGCTTTCTATGATTTTTGGTGCACTAGTGAACCTGGTTAGGTGCATTGGTGTGCCCTTTTTTCTTTGAAAAAGACTTATCTCCCATAGAATTCTGACTTTTGGAAACTAGGCTTTCAAGTCCACACCTAGACTTTATCAAAACACTAGATTAAAACATTAAAAAAGAGTTAGACCCTGAACTAGGGTTCCAAAAAGCTAAAAAATAAAGTAGGGGATCCCTATTTCTAGGAAAAATGGGGTGTTCATTGTGGAACCACAACAAATAGCCTCAAAAAAGGAAAAAATGACAATGGCATTTCTTCATCAGAAAACATTCCTTGGATGTGTGTCAAACACCAATTAAATCCCAAACATTCCAAGTGTGTTTCGAATCACCTTTTAGTAAAGACCTTAGAATCTTGAATCTCCAAGCTTAGTGTGTGTATAGTATATTCATTTCCTTTGGCATCTTAGAATGCAATCTATCAAAAGTTTCCAACAACTTCGAAACAATCTTCCACCCCTTCCGGTCCATTTGTCAAGAAACTTCACGAAAGTTGTTTATCAATCCTTTGTCTCACTAGATGAGAGAATCAATTTCGAGGGCTCTTAATGGGATGTCACTTTTTATTTGAAGTCATAGGTAATCTCTTGGTTAGTATCTTCTCATAGATTGCAATGTCTCCATTTTGATTCTTTGATGGAGTAATGTTTTTGATACTGGATTGCTTATTTGGATTGCATATCCCTATAGTCAGATTACTTTTCCCAGACTTCATAGAATCCTTCATTCTTAACACCTTTTTTCCTTTTTATTTTCTTTCTATACCCTGACCATGCTTAGACTATGTGGCCAAGACATTGGTGTCATTTCTCAGATTTGATCTTTTGTGAACGTCCCTTGCATTCCTCTTTTAAGAACTTTTTAGAAACTCTCATGCCAAAAAATGATCTTAGCAATTCCTTTGAGAAGATCCTTCTATTTGAACCAATAGGGTTTGGACTATCCTTTGCTGCCTTCAACTTTGGTTTGAAAATACTTGAGATAATTGATCTTTAAATTTGCAAAAGTGTTGAGAACTTGTCAATCTGCACTCTTGAATTCAAGACTGAAAGTCCTCTATTACTACAAGTAATATTCATTCCTTGGTACAAGAAACAAAATCATTAAAATGTTTTGACCATGAAATACCTCTTCCCAAAAGTCAAAACCAAAAAGTGGTTTAAAGAGATACGTCAAGATAAAATTTTGAGTGCACCAAATCCCCAAACTAACACGACTAAAAAAGGAAAAGAAACAAAACTCAAACAAAAGGAATCAACTTAAAGAAACTAACACCTAACTGGAAAGGCTAAAAGGCTAAGAAAAATAAAAATAAAAACAAAAACTTATCTACAAAAAACCTTGAATAATAAGAATGTGGGGGTGGTTATCAATATATTTCTCATGATGTGCAATACTAATGAACCACCCCATATAGTCCTAAGAAAAGATGATTTATCTTTGTACTCACAAATTTTTTTTTTGGACAATCTTGGTTCAAATTCCAAGCACAAATCACACAAAATTAGAAGCTATGGTAACTCTCCATGACTATGATTAATCCAGAAACAAGTTCTCTTACCTTTAGCATCATATTCAAATTGAAAATCATCAAACTAAGAGGGATAATGGGAAAATATCACTTGATCTAGAGAGTCCCCCACCATAGTGGTATACTTACACATTGCAATCTCTCCTTCTGCTAGTCTTATCTCATGGTACACAACTTCACACACACATGGAAATACTTTAGGTTCCTTCAGACTAGAAAAATCAATCATCAACCCGCCTTTTGAATTACAAGATTCATTAATATCATCAATCAAGATGTTTTTTGCCTCATATCCCAAAGAAGTCGATTTAGAAACATACTTTCCCTCCATTGCAATCTCCCAAGCTAATAAGAAATCAGGACAACTTTCTTCAGAATGGAACCCAAATAGATGGATTCTACATGACTTGTTTATTGCATGGTTTGATATGCGTGTAGAATACCCACAAATAGATGTTTCCTTAGTCAAGCTTGAGACCAAACTGATCATTCTATCTGTCTCTTCTAATGAAAAATCTTGCTTTGAGGGAGGTATCTTATCATTATCAATTGGGGAATCAATATCACAATAGGAACAAATAGTATCTTCTTCTTGATGAGTTTTCGATTCAAAAATATCACCAACCTCAGGATCCTCTACATTTCCATCACTTTTTGCAACTTCATGGAGTTTTGGAACTTCAATATTTTTTGCATCCTCAAATTTTCTTTGCATATCCACACTTATTGGAACATCAAAACTTTGAAGAGTTTCTTCATTGAATGGGAACACAAAATCCTCTTGATCATCTTCATCATTTTGTCCTCCTACAGATTTATCACATGATTCAAACACCATTGCACTAAACTGCAAAGTTTGTTTCTCCATGATTTGGGGAGGCTGATTTGAAACATCATTGTGCCCATATCCATTTTCACTTGGTCTCATACTTGTAATACCATTATTCTCCTTATTGATGTTACTGTATAGGTCAACATTTCTACTCTGAGTTTGAGAATAATTTTTTTGGGCAACAAGTTGTCTTGGATGATAGCCTTGGTTTTTTGAAGAATTCAATTTTATTTTGATGAGTTCATTAGATAAAAGAGACAATGTCTCCTTCATGGCCCTAAATTCTCCAACCATATTATTTTCGGGTTTAACAGGCGGAGAAGTCTTTTGCTCAAAGAATACAAACTTTTGATACTCATAATTTGAATATGCAATTGTTGGCATTGAAGCAATAGTAAACTACTTCGTGAATGCAATAGCCTCTTTGAAGACCTTTTCAATGGTATCAATGTCTCTGGGTGGGAGCCTTCTTAGGAAAATAGAAGTTAATGAATCCATTATTTCAAAATAGATCTGGATGGCAACCTCTTATGGTATAATGTAAGTAAATTCCATTCTTTGATACATCCTATAGAAGCGATGATTGTACTATGAAATAGTCTTGAGGGAATCCCTCTTAATGGAGATGAACTGACGATGTAGGATAGTTGGATCAATATAGATCTTGAATTGTTCTAGAAACTTGCTCTCAAAAGGGTTCCAATCCCTTATTGATGCCTATGGAAGATTGAGGTACCAATTGAATTATGTTTCCCCCAAAGTGTAAGGAAAAAGGTGGCATACCACATCCATATGCTAAATCTGGTTTCAATTACAGATTTCCTTGAAAATTTTAATTTGATCATATGTTGTTTGTGATTCTCCATGGATGAACTGTGGGAAAAACTTTTCAGAATTTTTGGGCAAGTCATGTAATGGACTAGTTAGATTCAAAGGTGAATTTTGGACATTGAAGAAAGACATGGTGCATAATGATGGGAATGTGTGAAGTAGAATCTAGACTGAATGATGATTATGGAATATTGTAAGAATTTGGCTTAGGCCAAAATTCACCCAAGAACTAAAGAACTTAACACAAGCACACAGTAGACCAAAGTAGATAGAGTATGATCAGAATGAGGATATTCATTCAATAACTAGATAAGAGTACACTAGGAGTGCCTGAATATAAAGGCCTCAGGAGAGCTTCTAGAATGCATAGAAGTGAGCATCATGATATGCCATACAAATAGGCACATGTCCACCAGATATGAGTTATCCTCCATTGAGCATGGGATTAAGTGCGATGATGTGAGGATAAGCCTACAATGGTGTAGTATGCAAATCAGTGGTGTAGACAACGTGTGCTAAATGAGGAGTGTAGATAACTGTGTTGTCAACATGACAACTTAGTGAATGATGCATACTCCTGTGTTGTAGACACCAGGTGCATAATTAGAGTTGCGTAACTCAATGAGAGTACACAAAATCCTAAGTGTCTCACCTAAAATAATAATAAAATAATGCAAAATAATTAAATAATGCATTAACCTAAGTAAAACTTAAGTGTAATAAGTAAATACTTATTTACACCAACACCCCCCCTTAAGTGCAACTTAGGGGAATGCCCTTAAGCTTATGAAATCTAGGATGAAATTCAATATGGGTCCCAACTAGTAGGCCATGTTAGGTACCCATGTACATAATGATATGCAATCTCCCATAAAATGGGGAAAGAGGGAAAACCTCATGGGAAAAACTCTCCCCCAAAAAGAGAGATAAAGAAGGATGCATGGATGGATGGAGTAATCAATACCCCTCCATTATGACATACATCTAGTATATACATAAGAGAATGAGAGAAGGAAGAGAGACAGACAGGATGGGCTCCCCCCCCGAAAGAAGAATGCTGAACAGTGACTGCTCCAATGAAGAAGCTGATCCAAGACTACAGAATGGTATTCCTCCCCTTAGGAAGAAACAATGCCAAGCGTACAAATGAGATGCTTCCACTATGTGTGGAAAGAATCCCATGGATAAGTGATGTCTTTGAAACTTGCTCAACTGGCTGAAGAACCTATCCCAAAGAACTATTTGTCTCTGCAACTGATGAAGAACCCTATGGCAACTGGTGATCATAAGTATCCACAATCACTTCAACCTGTGAGGATCGATCATGTAGAGAATGAGCAAGAGAGTCAGATGGAACCCTCGTGACAATTAAAGAAGGAACTTCTCCATCAAGAAGAAGAGGTAGATCATGAATACTATCCCCCAAATCTATCACTGAACTTGTATCTGAAAGACTAACTGTACCCTACTATTCTAGACCTATCACTATGGTGATGTATGCATGTGGATTGAACTGATGAAATGACCTCTCACTATAACTGTCGATAGATCTCCACATGTCTAATTTTTTTGAAGCACTATCACTAAAATCACTATCAGTTTTTACACTGTATGATGTGCAAAGAGGAGTAGACGACAAGCTGGGTGAACTTTCCTCAAAATATACATCCTTCTCCACAAATATCTAATGTGTCTCTGGATCTAGAAGTCTATATTCCTTCACACCATCTTCATAACCAATGAAGGTAGAAGGCCAAGATGGATGTGCCTTGCATCCCTTGGAAGATATCTTTGCCCATGTAAGACAACTGAAGACTTTGAAGTGAGTCACAATAGGTTTTCTGCCGCACCATGCCTCAAAAGGAGTTTTTGCATCTAAGGTTAGATGAGGAGAATGATTAAGAATGTGAGTGGCACTAGATATTGCTTCGACTTCTAATGATGGATCTAGAGACTTGGCATGAATCATGCAACTTGCCATAGATTTGAGAGTCCCAATCCTCAGTGTTGCAACATCTGTCTTATGCAGACTGAATGCTGCTAGAGTCTGAAGATCAATTCCCTCATGTCTGCAAAAGTCCTTAAGTCTTCTGTTCACATCCATGTTTCCATTGTCCATGTGGAGTACTTTGATGGCCTTTCTGGATTTCTATTCTACATGAGTCTTGAAGGCTAGAAATGTGTCCAACACTTCATTCTTACTATGTAGAAAGTAGACCCAAATGAACCTTGAAAAGTCATCAACAAAGGTAAGTATATAGCGACCCTGGTTGAATGCAAAAGGACCTACTAATACCATGTGAACCATTTGTAGAACACCTGTTGCTCTTGAAGACTTCCCTCTTTGTAACTTCCCCTCTGGATGCATATCCACTAAATCTGTTGAATATTCACCCTTAGAAAAGTTGATTTGAGGTAGACCTTTCACCATGTGGTATGTGCAAAGTTGTTGAAGATAGTGATAGTCAAGATGACCATACCACTCAAGACATAATTGCATATTTGAATTAGATTGTGATAACAAGGCCTTTGAAGAAGACTTGGGCACAAAATGAGAGAAAGAGTACAACCTCTTGTGATCATTCACTTTCCCCACTGCAACCAAGGAATTGTCTCTGAGACTGTGCACTTTTACTGAGTCTGGAAGGAACTCAACTCTATGTCCATCTCCAAGGTGAGTGATTTGGTAGATTGAGAGGAGATTTGAACTTAGGTTTGGAACATAGAGAACCTCTTGAAACTCTCCATTTTCCATTTCCATGTTTCCTTTTCCTTCAACTTCCATTTTGCTATCATTTCCCATTAAGATGTGTGGTACCCTAGACTGCTTCATTGAAGAAAAATCCTCCTTTGAAGAACTCATGTGATATGAGGCACCTGAGTCAAATATCCATTCCTTTGAAGAGTTTTCATTTGCCATGAATGCTTGTCCTTTGCCCTTAGAATCTGAAGACAACCCTTTGTCCTTATAAGCATTAGGCAATGGAACATTATGTGTCTTCATGGTGTAAGTCAACTCATCAATATTCTTAAGATAGCACTCATGCTCTTCATGACCCAATTTCTTGCAATAAGCACACTTCTTCTTCTCCTTATTGTTGTCCCCTTTCTTGTTGGAATTCGAGGACTTGCCTTATTGATTAGATTGTGGTGTTGTCTTTTTTGCATCCTCAGATTTATCTTTCTTCCACTTCTTCTTACCCTTTCCATTGTTTGAAGACTGTCTAGGTAAATGTTGAGAACCCTCATTGTTGGCCACCAATGCTTTGGACTAAGGTGTTTTGAGAATCCCCATTGATTTTGAGTTCTTTTCTTCATCATCCAATAGTTTAGCATATTCATCAAAAGTGACTTTCTTGGAGGCAGACCCTAAGGTAGTCTTTCAGGTGTTGAAAGAAGACACAAATGTGGAATATTCCGATGGCAGCTTGTTATGTATGAGATAGATCAGTTTGTCATCTTTGATAGAACTCCCACAATCAATAAGCTTCATCCTTAATTCATTCACCTTGATGATGAAGTCCTGTATTGACTCATATGACTTAGGATCTAAGGAAACAAGCTCATCTTCAATTTTGAACACATCCTCTTTAGACACTTTACCATAAAGGGTTTCGAGGGTATCCCAAGCTTCCTTGGATGTAGTACATTTCTTCATTTGATACAAGATTTTATCATCTACCCTCAAACATATATCACCTAGGGCTTTCCTATCCATTGCTACTCAATTTGAAATATCACTTGCAAAGACATTATCACCTGCTGGTTTAGGAAGAGTACCATCTACATATTGTCAAACTCCATTATGCATTAAGTGATACAACATTTTGATTGACCACGAAGCATAGTTATGAGGAGTTAATTTAGGAAACTTAAAGTTTCCCATAATGAATAAAATGAAGGAAAATTGCAAAAAAAAGAGAACACAACACCAAGAACACCCCCCTTTTTCACAAAATCAAGAAACCCCCCCAAAATAGATGCTTTGGGCACTTTATCAGTAGTGCGATTACAATGGGCCACTTGCCAATTTTGGCCTTAATGGACTTTTGATTTTTCTTGTTACAACTTCTTAATGGAGTAAAAATCTAAAACTTTACAATGTACTACAATATTGAAGCATTACAAAGCACAAAAAGGCCCTATTGCTGAAAGTGACAATTTTGTCCACACAACCCTATAATCTGATGCTAGATTTGGAAAGTAGACAAAAAAAATGCACTTTCAAAAAAAATGGAACCTATTTTTTACTCCAAATGTGCCTGTACGGAGCTTTTGAAGTTGCAAAATGTAGGATTATCTAGGTACAGTCACCAAAAAATGCAATTTTTGAACAATCCGTGCACCAAAACCAGAAACTAGCTGCACCACTAAAAAGTTTAGGAAATTATACCCAATTTTTAAAAAAATTGCACTTGATTTGGTGTCCAGATGTGTGAGTTATAGCCTCCTAAAGTCAGACTGCAAAAATCAAAATTGAATTTGGTGAGGGGTTGCATCAGCGAATCATATGGTTAAATTTGATGGTCATATAGTCGTTGCAGAAGTTCAAGTTTTCCCTGAAATGACATCTAGATGGGCATCAAATTTAGCATAGAAAAATGATGACATCAACAAAACTTCACAGCCTTGGGTGATGTGGCAGATGGGCTATGAATCCATATTATATGGAATGGTATAGAAAATCCATGTTGTCACAGGTGATTGTGCAGATGACACATCACTTATGTGGCAATCAGCTAATTAAAAGATAATGTGTGTCTAGGGTAGCTTCGTCCACTACTCATCGCATGTCCTATTTGATTACTGGACAGATATACGATTGCCAGAATTGAGATGCCCACTGCCAGAAACCTACAGACTGTCAAATTTTGTTTTTGATCCCTGTGCCAGAGTTTTGTGGTTTAATCCCACATTGGTGGGGTGTGAGAACTCTGCGCCTTTTAAAAAAAAGCCTTGCGAGAGTCTAAAATGAATGTGAAACCACTAGAAATGGGTTGCTGTGCCGATGAAAGGATACTGCCTTGCAGGTTATGGTAGTCGCCAAAATTTTTGAGCTATGGCGTGGGTTTGCACAGTGTGCAAAATTTGCAGGAGTACGAGCTTTCCATAGGGTTAAATAATTACCCAAAAATTATAATATAACCCTGCAATTAATAATCCAACAAACCAAATACAAAGCCGAGCTGGGGTGTCACTACCCGGTTCGGTAAATTTTTTTTCTCTATCTAGGAATGAATTTGAAAAATAATTCCAAAAATAAAATTCAAAAAATGACTAGAATTGCAGAGATTTAGATTTGAAAAATAACTAATTAGATCAAGATCAATAAAATGATCATACTCAATTTCAAATCAGGGCCTCCGAGTTTTGATTTGCAAAATTTTTTTTGCCTCACGATCAACTTTCACCAAATATAGGAAAATTTATAGTTGATCTTCATCATATTGATGCTTCAGACATAACGGTGAGGTCAGATTTGGCTGTAGACGCTCCCAATTTTTGCAGATCTTTTGGATTCATGTCATGGTGTTGAAGCATGAACGGTCTCGAATGGCTACGTGTTGAGAATCTCCCTCAGCTCTGATACCATGTAAGAATTTGGCTTAGGCCAAAATTCACCCAAAAACTAAAGAACTCAACACAAGCACACAGTAGACCAAAATGGACATAGTATGATCAGAATGACGATATTCATTCAATAATTGGATAAGATTACACTAGGAGTGCTTGAATATAAAGGCCCCAGGAGAGCTTCTAGATATCTTTATGCAATCATATGCTTCTAAACTAATAAAAAAAATCTATTTATGTACAAATTAACTCTATAAATGGTGCTTAATAGGACTTCATCCATATTTATATCGTTAATTGGATGCATGAGCCTTTACATGTCTTAAAACAAAGAAAACATGAGAAAATAAGAAAGAGAAAGACATCAGTTGATGTAAAAGTGTTTGGAAGTGCCAAAAAATAGAAGCTCCATCCTCACTAGGTGTATGTTGAAGTTAAACTACTGTCAAAATGCATTTAGGATGCATGGAAAGCTCCAAATTTAGAACTAGCAGTTAACTATTAACGCACCTCTAAACCCTTTAAAATCTTCAAAAAAACCATTAAAAAAGCACACCAGTGCACCAGCGCACCTCTGAACGCTTCAAAATCTTCCAAAACACCATTGAAAAAGTGCATCGGTGCACTAGCACACCTAGAAAGCTCAATTCACCAAAAAATCAAAGTTCTTAGATTTGAAAATGGTTTTTGGATTTTTCTCAAATGGGGTTTTAGATAACTTTGTGTACTTACTTTGATCCCTTTGATGATATATACCCTCTTTATAGACAAAAAAATTTCATACATTTGAACTCCTTCTACTTCTTCTATCTGAAATTCTAACACACCTGTGTTCAATCTTGTCATGAATAGTTGCACAAGACAAGAAACCTATTCTAGTTTATGTGTCCAACCTTTGTATATTTGATCTCTTTCTTCTCTCCAACTATCCAATTCTTCCAGGTCAGAGACCAGGTGAGCTAGATTATCCAAAATGATTAAATGCTTAAAACTTTTTCACAAGATTTTCATATCATTTTTACAAGTTTTTCTAGGTCTTTTTAACTTGCCTTTTTGGAGATCTTCTGCTCAAAATTTCAATTTTAAACTTTCATCAGTCCCTAAAAATAGGCAGTTAAAGGCTCGTTGTTTAAGGTACTAAAATTAATTTTTTTAGTTCTTCTTTCCATCAGTTTTGAATTCTGAGCTCTAGGTCAAAAGTTATGACGTTGACAAGTTAAGGATGCCATTTTTACCTACGCAAAGATGTAAACATTAGTCCAAAGAGCTGAAAATTCTTAATTAAGACAAATCCTAATTATGACTCAACAAACCAAAAAACCCTAACTATTTGTATACATCAAAAGACCCGAATTTATCCCTTGTTTACAAAAAAGGGTGCATGCAGCACACCTAATAGCTGTGTCTAGTGCACCTTTATACTTAGCACAGTTTTATAAGAAATAAGGTGTGCACTAACTCACCTCACAATGTGTGTTGATGTGCACCCTCATGAATTTTAGGCAACATTTTTTGTTTTCTTATTTAAGGTGCATAGTAGTGCACCTAATGAGGTGTGCTACTATGCACCTTATTTTAGGTTAGCTTTAATGTTGTGTCTAATTGTAGGTTTGGAGTAGAGGAGGTGCACCGGCTAGGTGTGGATCTAAAACGAATGAAGTTGGAGGTGTTGGTCTGATTTTTCACAGTATAAAAAATTTATGATATTTGGATGAAAAATCATTTAAGTCTTTGAATTGTGTAGATTAGGGTTTTATCTCAAGTGATTTTGAAAGTTTTTAGATTGCTCTAATTGTGCCCTATTCCATGTGTTGTGTTTTCCTTTTAAATTCTTAGGGTTTGTCTCTCAAATCATCCATAAAAAAAACCCTAAGTATGTGAGAAACCCTTATGCTTGTGTTTTGTGTTGCCCTAGTCTTTGAAAAATTCAAAAAGGTATGATTTCAAATATATTTTGGCGGGGCATGTTTATCCTAAAGGTTTATTTATGTCAGAATAACCTTTTAATATTTTGATAAACTTTATAGAGTTGTTTTAATTGCTTTATTTTATTGAAAGAGGGGCCAAATCACAGTAAATTTTCAACACCGTAGATCTTCTCAAGATCAAGGTTTCTCGCATTCCCACATTATGAAGTTGCAAGGTTTTTAAATAATGTGGGGAAACACATTTGTGACATGTAGCCCCTGCTGATGTTCAAAACTCAGTGCCCCGCAAAAAAATTCTTGTTTGTTAGGATTGGTTAGTCACTTTTTGCAAACTTGTCTGTACCCTGTGCACGTTTTCTTTTCTTGTACTGTCATTGGTTGTTCAATTAACAAAAAGTTTTACCTTATGATTAAAATTCACCAATCATGGATCTTGTCTAGATCTATGATTTCCCGCATTCTCGCATTATGAAGTTGTGCAATTTTTAAATAATGCGGGGAAGCGGGCATTTGACACATAGCATAGAGTGACATCAGGGGTCCGCCTTTCTCAGAAAAGTAATAGTAATGTGTCTTTTGTGGAAAGTTTTTAGATGACATGGAACGTAGAGGGAGTTTCTTATTGGTCCATTTAGTTGACTAGATGTGCAGTCATTAGAAGAATTGATCACTGTCGATTGAGGTAAGATCGATGAAGCCCACATTCTCGCAATATGGAACTACTTGATTCTTAAATAATGCAGGCAAGTGGGCATGGTGGAGCCTGGACTAAGCTTTAGGAAGTACTCCGAGTCATGGCACACTAGAAAAGATTAAATGTAATGAAGCACTCTCATTGGTGGTGGGTGAAAAGTGTGCCGAGTTGGAAGTGGCAATGACATGGGTGCGAAAACTTTAATTATTATGCACATGGACTAAAAGATAACTTTTCATTGGTTAAGTAAGTTTAGTGGGCCACCAAATAAAGAGATCTTGGTTCACCATCGATCAGGGTAAGGTCGACGGTGCTTACATTCTCACATTATCAAGATGCGAGGTTTTTAAATAATGCGGGCAAGCGAGCTTCTGATGCGTGGCTAAGGGTCCCAAAGTTTTAAAAGGCTTTTTACTTTTGAAACAAAGCCATCCAATCTATGGGAAATCGACAAGTAAAATTAAAATTTCAAAATATAACACGAAAATAATGGTTGCAGGAATTAATATGATACAAAGTTTCCTTTGTGTGACCTCAGTGCTCTGATATAACATGTAAATTTGCCATTGTTGAAGCACAGATTGCAGATTTTCTCAAAGTGAAAGGATTTCCAGAGCTAGGGCACATAATTCCTCAAGGACTTTAGTGAATTTATGGAGAAAATTGAAGAAAGAAGAGCAAATTTTAGCAGGTAAGTGATCTTTAACCAGTGAAAATCAAGAATCTGCTGAGCAAGATCTAGAAATTTTAAGAAATGCCTCCACGAAAGGAATTTTCTAGGAAAATTGAATATTCAAAAAGGGTTATGCATGATGATTTTTTGGAACAATTTCCTTTGTCAATACATGAGATAACTAAGGGGAGGGAGTTGATTCCTAAAAACCCTAGAGTAGTCATAGCAGAGGGTTTCTATGACAAGGCTAATTGGGTACAAGATGCTCAGGTATCCATGGGAGGCTTGGAATTATTCAAAAAATGGTTTTCAAAGTGAAGACTGGATACTCCTCTAAGTAATGTTTGGGAGTTTGATATTGGAAAATTAATAGTCCCCACAGTTTTCTTCGATAGTGATTTATTAGTGGATTTGGCCAAGAAGTATGATCCAATTACAGGGTGGGTAAAGAATCATGCTAGAGTAAACCTCTTACGATTTGCCCTAAATTAATTAGAGAAGTTTTCAATCTTAACTCTAACCATGTTGTGCATGAAACTATTGATATGGGTGACTTTCAAGAAAGGTACAATGCACAAAAAATTTACTTGAAAAAGGGGCCACTACAAGAGCATGCTGCTAAAGTTGTTACTTTGTCTGTGATTACTAATAGCACCCCAGAGCCACTATTGAAAATACATTTTAATGTTAGGGCTCAGGCATTATATGTTTCTCTTTGTAAGATTTTTGGAGTGGATGAAGTAGAACAAATCCCAGGCTCAATTGTCCTCATAATGGCTCAAACTCTTCAATTTGGAATGAGCACTATTTTGGATTTTGCAATATTTCTTGAAAGAGAAATTTACAATGGTTTGGTGGGGATATCAAAGGGAAAAGTAGATAAACCTTTTTGTGGGTATTCAATGCTTATGTATATATGTTTGCATAAGGGACTTGCATTCTTTTCCAGGGGTATGGAGTTGGAGACAACTAGGGATGGAGAAAAGAATCCAGTATAGTTGTGGAGTGTGGATATGACCTTAGAAGCCACAGATGCCAGTTATGTGAGATTTGATAGGTATTTTGCATCAAAGATTAGATTTATTTTGAGAGGAGACAACCCTAGAATTCCACAAGCACTGTGAGATTTGATAGGTATTTTGCATCAAAGATTAGATTGCTTTTGAGAGGAGACAACCCTAGAATTCCACAAGCACTGTTAGAACTGGTCAGACCTAAGGACCATGCTAAAGGGTTCCTTGTCAATCATAACTGGGGGGATATAATTCCCCACAATGTTTCAACAGTGATAAGAGTATATGGCTTTTTGGGAAAGCCTCATGTGCTACCATTTCATGTGCCTTTGAAGATAGGAATAGATGAGCTATTATGGCAAATAGGCACCATATATGAGAGGGAGTTGTTTAGGAAGGGCACATTTTTTTCAAATGTTATAGTGGCCCATGATTTTGTCTTTGTAAGGAAAGGGTGGAAGCATCTAATTTTTTTTTTAGATAGATATAATATGGTAGAATCTCATGCCAAATTTATCGATCCTGAAGGATTCTATGACATCTTCAGGGAGAGAATAAAAGCTTCCTACATGGTGCAACAAGTTTACTATCCTGAAGATGTGATTAGAAATGTTTTTACTTTACAAGAACAAGAATTGAGAAAAGAAAAATGGATAGTATTTAGAAAAACCTTTGAATTCATAATGCTTTTTACCCCCACTATGATTCATTAAAGGAAAAGAAATACTGGGGAGCCAAGATGCAAGCCTTGCTGAATAATTTTGCTGAGATAATACAAGCTATGAATGAAATGAAGGCTACATATGTTGTGACATATCCAGATAGGGCTACACAAGTGCAGAGGAGAATCAACAGTAAAAACATAGTAGCTCTTGGCCAATATACTTTACAAAGAAGGCCAGGTTATGTGATGATTCAGAATGTGAAACAGGGTCCTCTTCATCAAAGAAAAAGGCCAGGAAGTCCACCTACAACCAGTGCTCCAAAAAGGAAAAAGTTAGAACAAGGGTGTTCTTCTTCTTAGCCAGAACAATACTCCCTGAGCCAGTCCCCAATCTAGATAGATGATGAAATATCTTTAAGGGAACAACATAGACAAATTGGTGGAGAAGGGGATGTAATTGTTACTTCCATAGATCTAGAGATTGGGGAACCACAAGAACCCCCCTACACCTTCCTTGGAGCTCATTGTTGCTGATTATCAAGGTAAGGAAATTGATCCTATAGTTGCCCAAGCCTCTGAGAGGTTTATAAATGATGAAAATTTTATGAAATCTAGGGCATTTGCATAGTTTTTGTGGAGGTTAAATATAGGCAATTTTGAAAAGGCTTGTGAAAAGATAAGAGCAAAGTTACCTGATAAACTAGACTCTGTTATTAAAGAAGAGGTAAAATACAAGTTTTTGAGTGATTTTGCCCAATTTACACCTAAGGTCGGGAGGCAATTACTTAAGCAACTAGGAGTCCTTATCTTACTTGAATGGGATATAGTGAATGCTATGGTTTTTGATTCAGTAAGAAAAAAAAAGGATGTCTAGTTAAAAATTGAAGAAGAGATACTACAGGCTCATAGAGGAGTCAAATTTAGTGATGACCACCAAGCCCTTGTAATTTGGTCTATTGAGAAAAGAGATAAAAAAAGGATGTAGGAAATCTCTATTGCAGAACATACTGTTGAATTGATGGTCTTCAGGACTGGTGAAATTGGCAATACAAAGTTAATTGGGATGGCTTTAGAAATGCTAAAATTTGGCAGTGTGGTGTCTGGCCAGGAAGAGGATAGATTTGCCCAGCTAAATGCTAGATTTGAAGAAGTGCTAAAGGCATATGAAGAAAGGGGTACACAGATAAAAAAACTGGAGAATCAAGTATCTCAAATGGAGAAGATATTGGGAAAAAGAAAAATAGAAGAGTCTAGTAGACCTAGGATTGTATACCCTCCCAGGCCACCTATTGAGCCTTTTAAATCCACTCCAATTATTGAGGTGCCTGATACCCTTGAAAGCCCTCAATTCTACACCACAGAGGATTTTGAAGAAGAGAAAGCCAAGCTTTATGAATTGCATGTAGAATTAAAAAATCAATATGAAGAGAAATTGAGGCAGGGTGTGATGTATTTAATGGATAGGGTAGAATGGTTAACCTTTTTTGATCAATTGGAAAGGATTGCATCCATTAGGGATGAATTGCAGAGAGATGAGATTAGGTTGAGACCTATTGTACAGAAATGGAGGGAAAGAAATAATGATATTACAATTATGTGCATATCTGTCATCCAGCTGTCGTGTCATCAAATAGAGAAGATTTTTGATTTATTGAATAAATTAGAAGATTTTGATGACAAAAGAGATTCTTTTCAGATAAGATTAATAAATTTTTTTTCAAAATATATGGCTGAAAAATTTAGTCTATTTCCTTGTGCTTTAAAGACTATTGACAAAATGAACGAAAAAGAAGAATGGAAAAAGGAGTTGGATGAGATATCTTGTGAAAGAATGAATAATATCATTAATGAAATTGGCTACTAGCTATGGGAAAAAACAAATGAGGAATTGGTGAAAGTGCAGCTATTTTATAATGCCATCAGAGAGGATTTTGTTGATTTTGAGGCAGTTGCAAATTCTTTAATAACTGTGCAAAGAGAGGCTCTAAATTTTTATTAGCCAAAGGACACTGCTTATAATGAGTGGAGAATTAAGTTTATGTCAGAAGAGTAGTTGTTACAGGATGATGGAGTGGAAGATGAGGAGGACAAAGATGCGAAAGTAAAAGTTACCCTCATGGTTAATGATGAAGACAAGGAAAATCCCCAAATTAAAGTAAGTTTGCAAGTAATCATAGATGATTCATCACTTTCAAATTTAATGACCACTTACTCTGAGGATGAAGAATAAATAAAAGAATAAAAGCTCTTGTCTCAATCAATGATAATATAACAGAAAGGGACCTACGAAGGAATGTTGATGTGATAGACTTTCTATTATTTAGTCTTGTCCTTTTGTTACAGATGTATGTAAAAATCTTTTGAAGGACACCTATCAGTCACATCTACCCTTTGCTTGTTGCAAGTCACGCCTATATAAGTGATTTTTCAAGGCAATGTGATGGTCTGAGATTTTTATAATTTTTTTTTCTCTCAAGAAAAGTACATTCAGTCGGTCCAATAGAGTGTAGCTGATTTGAGTTTGTTTCCATTGTACTTTGTGATAACATATTGAATGAAAAAAATAGCAATCTATTCTGGGCTTTCAATGGGTTTTCTATTGGTCACTGTATTAGTCATATGAAGAGGGTAATACAAAAGGGTATTTACACTATATTTGTGTCATCAGTTTCTATCTCTAGTTTATGGGTTTGTCTACTTTGAAGCCATTTAAATAAGGTTTAATTGGCTATATGCAATTTGGAAGGGTTGTATATTGTTTTCATTGTTGCTCTTAATTCAAGAAATTATATAAATGCTTTAGTGAATCAGTAGGGTTTTTGAATTCATAAAGGGATATTTCATAAGAATGGAGATGGGTGATTACAATTGATTAATTCATTTACAAGTTATCTAAATTAGATCTCCCGCAAATAGCTAATTCTTTTCCCAATGGATAAGGCACTGGTCTCATAAATCAGAAGCAAGCAAGGGTAAATTCTAATGCTACATATCAAATCATTTTATTATAAAATCAAAATCATATTTCCATTTTGTTCAAAGTTATAAATGCTGGTCAATACTCATTTATATCTATTCTCTGAGTCTTAGGTAGCTGCTATTTTCAGGAATATTTGTAAATCCTAGGAGAATTAGGACTAGATTTGCAAATAAGGGATGCATACAAGTTTGAAAATATTGAAAGAATTGAAGTAAATTGCACATGTGTTAGTGGGTAATAAATGAGAATCAAAATGAAACTAAAAGAATCTCTACATAGTAGTTTGCATTAAAATTATCCCTAGGTACACCCACCTTGGTTTAGCAGAGCCAATAGAGTAGGAAACCATCCTTTGGTTTTGTTGAAGTTGGGTCCAAATGGTTTACTCATGTAGCTGATAATGGGAATTAGCTGATCTTTAGGTTGTATGAGTGTTATCATTCTGGTATTGAACATTTTGTTGTCCAATAGTTTTAAAACACAAATAGGAGGAAGGAAAAAAATGAAATCAAGTAGAGAGTAGGAGAAGGGGGGTGCATAGATGCACAACTGCACTGGTACGCTATTGTGCTACTACACACTTACCTTTTGTGAGTGCTTTCTATGTGTTTTGGCACACTAGTGCACTTGGTTAGTTGCACTGGTGCATCCTTTTTTCTTTGAAAAAGACTTATCTCCCTTAGAATTTTGACTTTTGGAAACTGGGCTTTCTAGTCCACACCTAGACTTGATCAAAACACTAGATAAAAACCTTAAAAAAGACTCGAACCCTAGACTAGGGTTTTGGAAAGCTAAAAAATAAGGTAGGGGGTCCCCATTTCTAGGCAAAATGGGGCATGCTTTGTGGAACCACAACACTACCCACCCTCTCTTGCACTATGAGTTTTGGTGCACTTTTATTGATAAAAGGACTCAATGCCTTTTTCTTTGAGTGTTGTTTTAGGTTAGTACCCCTCATGCTGACTTTGTGTGGCGTTTGTACTATTATTGGAATGTTGTTGTTTATTGGGCCTTGCAATTGTAAAAGGGCCAACCCCCTTATTTATTTGTTTCTATTTCCAAAAACAAAAAACCAACCACCTCCCAATTAAGATAATGGCCCTAGATAGTAAGTTGGAAGAGAAAAATATACAACCAAACCAAAGAACAAAATAAAGAGATCAAATTTCCACAAGTGTATTAGAAAAAAAAATGCTCAATTGACCTATAAACATGATAAAGGGACCCAAACATTACAAAATAATAGATCCCAAAACTAAGATTTGGTAAAGGATTCCCTCAATGTTTCAACCATACCATTCTCCACCAATGGCACCTCATATGACATACAATTTAACTAATAAAGGAAGACTCAATAATCTATCTTAAATTCTAAGTTTTACTCCATTAATATAAAATAACTCATTGATTCCATATGAACAGTTACTTATATAACATAAACGAAAAAAATCCTAACATGCTTCCCCTCAAACAATCCATAAGTTCATAATAAAGTCTTACTGTATTAATATATGAAGGTAATAATTCATCAATTTCTTAACAGGCCCAATCTAAAGTTAGCATCTTTAGAATTATATATGTACATACCCATGTGAAATAATACCTTAAATAATAAAGTGGTATATCATCCTATATATGCCTATATAATCTAAAAGGATACCCTACTCCATTTGACTACAAGCCATGAAGTACATATCTAACCCAACTAGGATTGATAATCATTGATGGGATGATTTGAATTTTTTGCAAATTAACATTTCCTAGTGATCCCTAGTGATTTATAATACTTTTGTTTCAATATTTCATTTATATATAATTTATTATGCAACATTAAATCTAAAACATATTTAAATTGCACAAAATTACAAGATTGCTCAAAAAACATAATATTTATGTTTTTGATTAAGGCAAAAACATATGGTGAAGGGACTTGAAACCCTTTATATAAATATTACATAAGGTATACCATGATAGCCCAAAAACCAAGACCAAATCATGAGTTTTACTAGTAGGATCACACAACTTGAATCAAAAATTGTAGAAAAATCCCAAATCGAGATTTATGTTTTTGATTGAAGGAAAAAAAAGGTATTGAAGGGACCCAAAACCCATTAGAAAATGGCCACATTAGATAGATCATGAATTCCCAATACAAAAATAGACCAAAGGCCAATATGAGAGTTTACAATAGGCTCCTTCAACCTAGAATAAATGTTGCATAAAGAAAACATGCAACCGTGAATAAAGGAATAGAGGAACCTCTAACTCTAAAACCCACAACTTAAGATTTACCTTTAGACATTCTCTTATGGGAGAAAAGTTTCATATAAAAATAGGGTGTAGAAGACTTGGATTTATTTCCCTTCACTATTATCTACCCCTCCTTCACCTTAGCAACTACATCCTACCAATCCAATGAGCCCAATACTGGAGTACCGACACCCAAAGAGGGAAGACCTATTAGAGATAGGGAGTACTGAGGGCAAGGGGTGGGGGGGGTGGGGAAGTCAATAGTCCACAACAACCTTTTTTCCAACTAAGGATATCAATTAGAATCCTTGAAATTGCATTAATGATTAAACTCAAGAGCAATGATCAGCATACTACAAAGAAACTCATAACATCATAATTTCTCAACTAGGGAAGCCTTGGCGAATGGAAACCCTAGAAGGGATGGTACCCACAAAATGATCCACTAACCAAAAGAACCTTGAAAAAGGTGTTGACCCTGGTAGGATTCTATTGCATACATATAGTGTACCTATCCTTGTTGGAGGAACACAACTTGTTAGAAGCCTCAACCATGTTAGGAGTTGTAATTAAAAAGAGAAGGTGAGCTCACTGCTCTTACAATCATATACAACTTAACAAGTAGTATATAATTATAACAAAACCTTGACTACTGCTAATATCTTCAATATCTAATAAGTCCTTTCTAGTTCCTTGCATACATAAAACTACCTACTCTTCTCTAACCATAAAATTTGCTTTCAACCAACATAAATAGAGTCTACAAATAACAATTATATCATTCAAATACAATTGGAAACTTCACTAAACAATAATCCCTTCCTTTATTTAAAATTCTTTAATTTGTTGACCTTGCACTTAACCATACATTATCAAAACCCAATATTATAATTTTCTAGCTTAGGGTTAACATATAGAATGTTGTCCCCACCTTTTCAAGTTCTTTATTTGACAAGTAAAATAAATTCCTTGACCAATTTTTCAATATTTTTCCTTATACTTTAATTTTGTGAAGATAAAACCATCCTCACAATATTTAGCCAAAACATATAAAAACATAACATTAATTTTAGTGGTAGTAGCAATAGCATCTACATTTTTATTACTATATTCCCTCCAATTTTTAGCCTTATATCCAATCCTCGTGAAGCTCACCAAATTAAAATATCTAACTGTGCGCTATAGTTTTGTTTGACAGTTAGATATTTTTCTTGATTAGTCATTACCAAACTCAATAATTCTTTTCACCAACCTTACTATACCATAATGTTTCCATTAATGACAACTCCTTTCAAATTAGCTTAGATGAATTTCCAACAACTCTCCCTTTGGAATTGATGACAACATTATGAAAATTTGGCAAAGTATAAGTGTATACTTCATAAATTTCAAAATCTTCAAAATTTGCAAAAGCTAGCCAATACATAATTTGTGGATCATCATATCATTTGTACATACCTAACTAGCCAACACTATGTTCTCCCTTTGACACACACACACACACACACACACACACACACATCTGTGTGTGTGTGTATCTATTGATATATATCAATATCTATATATTTATATAGACATAGACATAGACACACACAAACTATTGGTCCCAATAGGTACTTGGGGTGGGGGGGGGGGGGGGGGGGTGGTGGTGGGCAGTGAATTAGTACACTCACTTCTACAATATCTACCAGTTAATGCAACTAGCTTAAGAAAATACTTTGTCCCTAACAACTATACTATTAAGGAAATGATAAAAGTGATGTAGTAAAACCATATAATATCACACATAGATGCACCAATAAATGACATATATTTTATATGGAAAACTGGTGGGAGTAATATACCAACTAGCCTTTCCTTTAAAGTAAAAGGGTGCCTTGTTAAAGGTTTACATATGTTCCTTTAGAGAATACATTCATTTAGGAATGCTAATAACTTATTAGGATTACAACATCTTGTCATGGCTACCTAGCTAGAGGATTTTGATCTCTTTCTAAGAGATACCTTGTTAGATAATTTCAAAGAACTATTACAAGTCTACCATGTCAAAGGCTTATGATAGTTGCAATGGTTAGAAAGTAAGCTAAAGTTTAGATCTAAATACTTAGCACACCTTGCATGGTAGATCCTCTATGAAAACCCCTCAAAGATGCTCTGATCTCCTTCCTCTATTTTGGCTTGGTGAACCTCCTTTATTCATTTCATCTTCCTCCTCATGCTTTTTGTATCGATATTCTATTACTCTTTCTTTGTAACTATTATGGTATGCCTTTGTAGATCTCTTCTCCACACCAAAATAACAAAAATGACCTTTTCTTATTCTTTGACAATAGAAACCTCACTAACTAACCTCAAAAGGAAGTCTAAGTGATCTTATATCATGTTTACTATTTACAAATGTAACCCCTAAAAGTTATCGCATTCAAACTATAATTTGAAATGTGAATTGAATAGTGAGAATAGTTGCAAGACACTTGTGACTACCTATCCATAGATGTCTATAATCATAGGCCATCTTGACCATCTACAAGTCTACATCTAGACGTGAGACCTTGCATGATTTAAAAATAATTTGCTACTTCTCTTTGCATTCATTTCATGTTTCTTTCAAGCCTTCTCTTTCTTCATCACATCAATGGTGACTAGACCATGATAATTAGACTTACACATATTCCTTTGTTCATATGTCAAGATGGGTATACTATTCCATCGTTTTGGCTCTTGATTTAATAGTTTTGAAAATAACCAAGAAACTAGACCAATACATCTAAGGTTAGCAAATTCTTATGATAGATGCACTTGACTACAATCTTGGGCCAACTATAAGGATAAATCCTGCTTCTTCTTCAGGCTCTATAAGACTTAGGCGGGTGGACCTTAGATTCTTTATATGGTACTAGTGTAAAGGCATACGATTGAATCCAAAAAATAGATAAAATCCCTTAATCTTCTATGTATATGCAAGCATTCATGAGTGTGGAATAGCTAATAATAGAGCACATGAACTTGATAAACTAAGTGAGGGAAAACTCTTTTAACTCTTAAACATAAAGAGAAAGATATTCAATTAAGATTTGTAACTCAACATAACCGGAGTATGCAAAAATAGAGGACATGTAACCTCCAAGATGACCATCCCTTATCCATTGGGCATCAACTAAACCTTAATACACAAATGGACATCCTAATATACTTATATATCCAAATATTTGATCTATCTATCTAACTTGAAAATAGACATTTGTCTTCATAAAACTCTCATACTTACTATGAAATCCTCTTGGTGTAACTTGCAACCCTGTCAATGTAAAAAAGCATTTACATGGATCTTTGTTCCAACAACAAATTCATCCTGACATACAACCTTAAGGGATTGCAACTGAGTTCAAGCTTTTCGTTCTCAAACACAAATCATTATAGATAATATAAGAAGGAGATGAGAATTAGAATGAAACTAAGAAGGTTAAGCTCTTGCATTAATTTTCTTGAAACCAATACATCATCTGTATGCCAAAATTCAATGGATACAAAATGAATGACTGTATATTATGAATGCTTCCAAAAGAAATACACTATTGCTATTCATAATAGAAGAACACTGAGAAACATGGTATCACAACTATGAGAAAAATCTCAAAGAATTGGAACTAGACTAGTCTCACAATCCTCAAAATATCTCCAAAAAATTGGAACCCCTACAAAGAGTCAAAAAAGAAGAAATATAGGAGAGAAGATATTTTAGGAATTTGCATTTGAAACTGACATTTGTCCCCCTAGAAATGTCTTCAAATTGAAGTTTCTGAAACTGAACTTCCTTTAACTGCCTGCAATTAAAACCATCAATGATGCCAAAATATCTTATATATCCCCTTTAATAATCTGTAAAATATCTCATGGAGAAAATATCAAGAATTCATCATAAACTTTAAAGATCCTTGATGGATCTCTTCTATTGATCTGTTGTAATTTTATATTTTTAAATTTGTTTTCCTACTTATTTGTGTTTTCTTGTAGAACTAGATAGAAGTGCAGAAAGGTTTGTTTGTTTTTTTATGGTTTTATAACATAGAAAGGAATAGGGAACAACAACCATGAAACAAGACTGAAATAAATAAGTTATTCAATAAAAAATAGAGTTATTGCAAACCGTACCACACAGATTTGTTTGAATTATAGAGCCAAGCAATAAATCCAATGCATTTCCCAAAGCTCACATACAAATTTGATGTCAAAATAGAAGGTGAAGATTGTTCTTTAATCCAACATACATTTGGAGGTGAATACAAGCAATACTCTGTAGACCACATGGTGTATCTACTACAAATGCCATCCCATAGGCTACAATGAACCATATCCCAACTAGAAGATGATATGCCACACTAAAAACCCAATGAGAATTGATGCCTCTATCCTTAATCACCATGCACAATGCCAAATAGATTCGGTGCAAAAGATTGCTGAGGGCTACATCCCAGCCAATCACTAACCTGGGGTTTGCATCACAGACTAGAAATTGCCCTTTCAGAGAAAATTCATAAAAAAGTTGTCAAATATGCAAAAGATGATCTTAGAATGAAGTTTCTATATCCTTATAACCCCTCTCAATTGAAAATAGAACCCTAAGTGTCTCCAAGTGGTGTTGGGTAGTGAAAGTGTTATAATTTCTTATTTTAAAGTGGTCATGTTACTAGAAAATGACCTTTTTCCTCATAGACAAAAATTTGTTCACTGAATTTCCTTGAGACCAAAGAGAAATATTTAGATAATTTCAAGACCTTTCCAATGAGCTATCACACCATAGGATGCACATCCAGATGAGGCCAACAACCCCTTATTACTCCAAAATGGCTAATAACTTAGCCTTATATAATTATTAAATGTTAACTTAGGAAATATTAAAAATATAACCCAAATAGCCACAAAATTCCCAAATGACATCACAAACCATAAAAGCTTCCTGTCACTTGTTTGTGACTGAAGTCAAAAATCAAGGATCTACTAGTAGTCTCATCCCTGAAATCTAGGGATGCTCCTAAAATTTAGGAAACAAGCCCTATCCCTCTGAAACTAAACCCAAAGAGTAATCTCATGGAGACCCAACCCTAGGCAAGATCATACCTCCTAAAAAGTAGGAACTACCTCCTAAAAACAAGGAACATCTCCCAATTGATCAATAACAGCCAGAACATCAAGTCCCCAATACTGAATAACCATACTGGGTCTCTATCCAACCCTGGCAGCCTACAAGACCCCATAATAAGATGACTCACATGTCTCTGCTAGATTGAGCTAAAAGAGGGGCCATGAAAAAATTGTACTAAAGCTTCAACATCTAATCTTAACATATCACTTCTTCTTTTTCTGACAAAATCAACTTGTGCTATTGCCAAAAACACAATTACTTTCAACCACCCTCAAAAACATTGAATTCATCCTTTAATTTGATGGAGAAGTCAAATTAGATATAATATTATCAAAGTCTAATATCAATTCAAACTAGAAACACAAATCTGCAAATTTCATCGAGAAGCCCCCAAAATTAGAAAACCTCATGTAGCTACTACTGGTTGATACCTACACAAAAATTGATAGCAAAAATGGAAAATTTATTCTTTGTCAGTTTCATCAGTATATTACACTACCTATTTTGGACAAAAATGGTGCCCCTGAGACCATTCTAAAAATCAGGCCCCCGGAGTGAATAGAGCATGAAAAATTTAAAATTTTAAAAAGTTACATATTTAAACTATATAAAACTTTAAAAATTATTCAAATTTTTCAATCTTAAAACTCATGTGTTGATGACTTAGGATTTTAATTTTAATTTTATACTTCATTTTCCTTTACTTTTCAAATCTCCATGACACTTGTCCATTTTTCATTCATCAATTGACCAAGTAGGTTCCACCTTCAAATTACATAACATTTGAAATATTTCAATTTTTTATCCCTAGCATTTTACCTTTTAAATTTTCTCCCTACGATTTCACAACTACATCGTGGCATCTTAAATCTCAAAAATCCTCCTTTGACCTTACGACATGGGCTACCCAATCATAGTATCTCATCCTTCATATGAAGCCTCCCAATTACACGACAATCAAAATATTAGAAAGCTTCAAAATTTATGCCCCGACCCTATGACAATCATAGCATCGAGGACCTATGTTTTTCCATCTACGATTTTATGAATTTGTTGGACCATTGCATAATACCCAAACTAGTCCCTTCAATCACATGACTAGTCCAAACTCTGTTGACCACACAGTAGGCTGGGCTCCTCCATGCGAGTGGCAACTTCACAAGCAACGTGTCTTTTGAAGACAACTTCCTCTTGCGTGCTTGGGCATTTGAACTATTATAAAAATCAAATCCCAATCAATGTGGGATAAAACCTACTGTGTTTTTCACACTACCCTTGGATTGTGGCATTGATGTTGTCCCCTTTGCCCTTCCACATGGGTGGATTTCATTCTGTGAGTGCCCTGGAAATTTGTACCTAAATGTTGAATGACACTCCACTATCTTATGTGTGGGGTTCCTTGCATTTACGTAGCAGCCTCTCCTTCCATGCTTGTATCCCCTTTGCCTTGCATACTTTGTGATTTCCTCCAACATGGACCCCCAAGGATGCTATATTGTGTTACTCTCAACATATGCATTTTGTTGGTACCATGGCCTTCCTACTTTCTCCATGCTGATTGCTTTGTCCATGGGCTACCATTCATGTTGTTTTTGTTTTTCTTGGCATGCAGTCTGCCTCCCTTATCGACTCCCTTCCTTCTAACCACGTGGATTGCTTCTACCTCTAGGTAAATGCTCTCCTTCCCATGCATGGTCTTCCTCTCTTCACTTAGCACAGGGTACCTCCTTCCCATACTAAAGCTTTGGATTTTTATTTCAAAATGTGGGTATCATCTATTAATGTTGCGGTATGTTTGGCTTCCAGTCATGATAAAAACATTTGTTTTGGTCATCGATGAATGGGGCCAGAATAAGGGGTGACATGATTTGAGAACCAGATGTCTTACACAACATAGAAGAAGAAAGGATCAATCCCTACTAGGTACTCCTCTAGTGATGTACAATCTCAATACTTAAGCCATCAGCCAAATTTGAAAAACAATTTGACCAATTCTGTTGGATATGAGAAAATTATATATTTTGAAAATGAGCTTACTAGTCATCCCTACCTTACACTCTTCACAGTCCATCACGACTAGTCTTAATTTTAAAATTTGAAAAAAAATTTGGTGGAAAATCACATATCCAATCTATTTCATTTTTTCCAAATGACATTCTCAAACAACATTCTACATTCATACAATTTGGAGAAAAGATGTTCAAAACTAAGGTAACAACTTCTCTAAGTAAATTTATCAGGGTTTTCAAACAAACCCTTTGGTCTTAGAAGAAAGGTCACACACTATTATCATAGTAATTAGAAATCATTATGGAAACCTTTAGAAAAAAAACTTGAAAACCTGAGACACCTCATTAATGCCATAACATTCAGACTCATCTGATGGAATTAGTTGGGCCCTAAAGCGGGTTCGGCTAAAAAAATTTCATTTTTGAACAACTGACCTTGCAAATTGATCCATTGATCACCTCAAATAGTCTAGAATCCACTTTTAGTGTTGAATCGTCACTTAAAATTCATTTTATCATTGTTCTTTAAACTGTGATTCACTGATAGGAAGGCCTGATAATTGGCTTTAAAAACTGACATAAACACCTGGCCAAGTTTCGGAACTCTGGATATCTTATCTCTCTGACACATTCAACATGCTTGCCAAATCTTGTCACATGAAAAAATTAGGGTAAAATATATCGACCTCCAAACATGTCTACTTCAAATTATCTGCAAATAAACATGTCAGAAAACTAGAAATTGCATTTGGTTTTGGCCTTGAAAACTGAGCAAACGGGCACTTGAAGTTTTGGAAATTGGGGCATTAGTAGATACTAACATAGAGAGTATGAAACTCCAATTTGAGCTCATGATGAATGACTAGGAAAATTTGGCTAGAATCTGAAGTTTGCTACCTGGATTTGCAGGACAGTGAACATCAACAAAAAAGTATTTTTTTGCAAATGGAATGACCCAAGAAAAGTGTGCAGACGAATTCGTTAAAACTTTAAAAATGACACACTTGTAATATTTTTGGAGTATAATATAGGGGTACAATCCATTTGATCTCACCAATCATAGACTCAAAGATATGACATCCTAAACAAGGCTCCCAATCAATCTACATTTCTGATTACTAGTGAAACTCTATAAATTGCAAACAGAATCACGTTTGGAAACTAATCAAATGGATTTTTCATAAGCTCAAAATAGGAGCATAGAAATTCTCTGACCCCTAGAATATAATACAAAAGGAAATTTCTCATTTTGATTAACTGGTCAAAAGTTATAACTTGTCAAGCAGGGGTACCTAGAATTATGAACAATATGCAGATTTATAACAATCGTAACTGACCAACTTTGAGACATTCAAAAGCTAGTCAAAACATGTCAAAACGTCTTGAAACTTGGAACATAGGTTCTTTGACATGAATATTAAAAAAATCCAAATTAGTGAGTCATGAAACATTATCAGTTGAAAGATATTCAAAGGAAAACTAGGCCTCTAAACATCATTTGACACTTGGGCAAAAAATGCAGAACTGAAGACTACTCAAAATGGGACTTCGCATAATGATTCAGAATGTTAGTCTATCATCATAGAATACATGTGAAAACTAAATGAAGGGTTTTAGAAACATAAAACACCACTTAGGCATTAATACAACAACTGGGTATTCAAGCAATAAAATGCATTTATAGAGCTCAAAACTTGGAATGGACACTCAAAATGGGAATGCAATTTTGAGCACCAACACACTGATGGTTACACTTGCAATTCTTCAACACCTCATTTTTACTGATTGCCAATAAAAAAAACTTCATACTTAGTCAATATTTGAGTTCTCTTCTCATTATTTTATGTGGTCAATGTAGTTTAGTCGAACAATATCCGCCTTTGGCATTGATGACAAAACCTTTATGCTGACATGTAAATTTCCTAGGTTAACAAGAATTACTATATTTTTCAAGTTTAAGTTAACCTATCTTCTTTTCACCTCTCTGTGGCCTTATACTTTTCAAGTCTACTCTCCCTTTTTTATTGCTTCTTTTTTTGTTATCATCTTCATCTCTTTCTTTCTTTCTCATCTTTTATCTTCTCTTGTTGTATCCCCCTATCTCTTTGCATCTTCTCAATTTATCTATTCATCATCTCTCTTGGTTCTCTTCTTCTCCTCCTTATTTCTTCTTCTTCCCCTTTTTTCATAGTCTTCTTCTCCCCCTTTTTCTTCATCTAGTCTCCCCCTTTTTATCATCAATGGAAATGGGTAGTTCTAGGGCACCTTTGGGTACTTCTCTCTTCTGGGTACATTCTCCCTCTATAATGTTTATCTTCATCTATCATCCTCTCTATAACTTCTTAAAGATATCCTTGCATCTTTCTTATGCTATGTTTAGTAGAGTTTCTCATAACTCTTTCATTTATCTAAGTGTTAATACTACACTCCTAATATATGCCAGTTTCTTGTAGAGTTCATCTTTTGTCTCTATTGGTGGCATGGAAACCTGAGAATATAATTTTTTTAGATATTCACTAATGACCCATATTAGTGTGTTTAGAAAATAATGTAGTTCCATAAGTCAGATAACTCATTCTCCTATTCCACTCATAGTGGATATACCAGATACATTGTATCTTGGCGTAGATGATAAAAAATGGTCTATGTCTACTATTTCATCACACTTTCATACTAAAACATCTCATTTTCTCATTTCACTAATTTTGATCTTCTGGCCGAACCTGATCAACATTCAAGCATATTTTGACATGTTCTTCATCATTCACACCCCCTTTCAAATCAACTATAGATCATTTTAGAATCAATTCCTATTTTATCTAAACCTTTCAAAATCAACTCTAAATCATTTTTAACATCATTATAATCTTATCCAATCAACCTTAATCCATTTCAATATCACTAAAACCCTTTCTAATTAACCCCAAACCATCCCAAATCAACCTAAAATCATTCCAAATCAACCCAAAACCATCCCCAATCAACCACAAACAATTCCAAGTCAATAATAATCAATCTAAAACATTTCAAACATCCCTAATCAATAATCATTTATCCCATCTTACACATTGTTGTGTCCCCAAGTGTCTTGCCAATTTAGCAAATCTATTAAATTTGACCTTAGCACTGCCATGTCCCTAGTGCTAGGTCAACCTATAATTTTTATCATCCAATTATCAACATTTTTGAGTCTCTCAGTGTTAGAGCATGACCTTATCTAATCAATTTAATAACATTGACAATGTCTGTTAATGTTATTATGATCAATCATATTAATCAACTTTGATCCTGTGGCATTTACAATGTCCATTAAATGTCAGATCTCCTTAATCCATATCATATATCCTTGACATGCCATCAATCCTAATCACCTAATCAATTTGATCATGGCTTTGATCTACCCAACATCATCCTAGTCAATTTGCATAATTATTGTAATTCATCAAAAGGATATTCCTACATCTATTTAATCATATTTTCCAATCATTTACTAATCTTTCCTATAGGATTAGTTAACCCATAATCTATTCCTATGTCATCTTAATCATATTTGTTCATCCCACTTTACTAATTATTCTTATTAACCAATGTTCTCAATTAATTAACATTAATTACCTAATTGATCCCTCTTTGCAAATTGTGAAGATTCTTAATTTCCTAATTCCTATTTTCCCATTTTGAATTTCTAATTTACTAATTTTCATTTTTGTGGAATTATGAAATTTTAATTCAAAATTCCACCCAGTCTTAATAGATAGCCATAATGCATCATAGATCCTCTTTATACACTTCACTAGTAGGTGACATATTTGGCATATATTCTTTCTTATGCATGGCTATAATAAGCCACACTTGTCATATATTATTTTCTACAAGTGGCTATGATGTGTCATATGCTCATCATAGATTCTCTTCTACTTTTAGTCACATTGACTTATATGTGTCATAGAATCCTACATATGGCATATTATGTCATATTTGTGATTGATATTCGAAGGGATATTGTGCCAAGTTGAACACTTAAATTTTTTAATGTCCATATCCTCATTCATGTCTAACTTATTTTATTTTGGCTATAAATTGAGCCATCTTGCACTCATTTTTAGTCTTCAACCCATAGGTTTAAACCCACGTTCTCTGAAATCATGCCCAAACCATGCTTCTAGTATTCTTGATAGAAATCATCACATCACTTTGTCATTAGACTTTTTCTTTGAATTATGTGTGCACTCTAAGCAAATGAAGCTACATCAACAATGGAGAAGAAAGAAGGACATGGGAATTGCACTTGAAAAGGGTTTTTTTTTTTTGCTTTCAATCTCATTATTTTCAATGGTTTTTATGGCAGGTTAGAATAGATTTAGCATATTTTATTTGAGTTTTTGGTTTCTCATAGTATGCTATCCCATTTATTTTCTAGTCCTACAATTGGTGAACCTAACGTGAAACATGCTTACTAACTTGTGTTTTCTTTGTTTGTACTTGTAGGTACAAGGAGGGAGCTCATTTTAGGGAGTCTAACACTTATTTTTTCATTTTGATCTTTCCTAGTCTAGTTAGGAGGTCCAATAACAAGCTTTTGTCCATTATTTATGCATTTTTGCAGCTCTCTATCCTAGGTGTGCACTTGGTATTGTCAATGCACACTTGGATGCCTTAGAAAGTTATTCTAGGTGCTTAGGACCCAGAACTTTCCTTGGTGTTGCTCTTATCTAACCAAGTGTGTCCCTCGATGACCAAGTGCACACTTCTAGGCCCTGACTACACCATGTGCATGGTTGGTACTATCTAGTGCACTTGGCAACCTTAGTTTGAATTTTGTTAATTGTAGGTGCCATTTTGACTCTCTATCACCTTGTCTAGTTCTCATGTCCCCAACTGCACCCCTAAACTATCAACTATAGCCTTATGGGCCCCAACTACACCATGGTCACACTTGGTACTACATAGGTCCACTTGAGAGCTTTCTCAAAGGTTTTTGGCCTTCTGTAGCATAGTTAGTATTGTCGCTACAAAATTGGTTCACAAAAAGGTCAAGTTTGAGTCTCAGGCTACATTTAGCATTTCATTTCCATTTTAGAACTTTAGAATAGAGGTTTTGGTGTTACTAATGATCTATTTTTAGCATCTGGTATTCATTGGTAGAAGACTAATCCTTTGAAAACTACTAATGTGTTTGGTACAAGAGGCTAGATGAAGACCCTATTTGTTTGTCAAAACTATGTCTGTGTGTCTTCTTTTAGATTATAAAAAAATTGGTTTTGGTGCTGTAAAATGAACTTTCTTTTCTAATTGGTGTCTCTACATTTTTTAGATCCCAAAGAGTTGCATGGATGTATCCTCTCCCCTCACCATTTTTGAATCTTGGGTGTAAGAGAAATTCATGCAATTTATTTTAGAGAGGCTTGCCTTGGAACCAAGACGCCCCACTTGGAGGGTCCCAGAGGCTGATTTCTAAGTGATAATGGGCTAATTCTAGGTCTACACTCTAGTCTCTATAGTAGAATCGATATAGTTAATTCCCTATTAGTAGTATTATTGGGTGATAGCTCTCCTTCGATACCCTTTTTGTGTGTTAAACCCCAATTCTTGAGGCTGAGAGACTTGAGGAAGTTGATCATTCACTTTCTAAAAAGAGTGCCTAAACTAAACACCAAAGTTGTTCACTGTGGATAAGCATGGCTAAAATTCATTTAAAGTGGGAATTTGGTGGATAGAGTCTTAAAGCCTATGTTGTGATGTGTTTTTAAGTTTAACAACTATTCTTGTATATTGTGTCTTGTGTGTGTGCATAACATTAATCAAGATAATTACAAATTTGCAAACCCTCACTAAACACATTTGAATCTTTAACACTTTCAAACATACACATTGTTAAGACATTGGAAACCCTTTGTCAAAACCTTGAGAATATTTCAAACATGAAAACTTGTATCATTAGGAGTCCTTGGCATGATTTAGAGTTGGTCTTTTCATAGTATACTCTCACATTTTTCCATATTTTGATCCTCACACTCTCATCTTCTAGTCCTCATTTTTCATCCCTTGGTCCACATATCATATTATTTAGGCTTCATATTACATCCCTTGTCCATTACCTTACATCTCCTAGTCTTTATCTTGCAACCCTTAGTCTCCATCTTTCATCCCCTAACTTGCAATTTTGTGTATCCTAGCCCTTATTTTGCATACCCTAGTCCTCATTTTTATGTCCTAGTGCTCATTTTGTATCCTCATTATGATCATAACATCACCCTTAGTCAACCCACTTTCTAGAATAGTAGTTAGAAAGTCATTAACCCTAAATCCCCAAGTTTCCATCTCTCTTTACCAACTGCACCCCCAAATTACCAACTGCACCCTTCTAGACCGTAATTGCTCCATAGGTGCAGTTAGCACTATCTAAGCACACTTGGTGTTCTCTGAACACACTTGGTTGCCAAAAAAATGTATTTTGACCTCCAGATTGCATTTTGAGACCCTAGACTTTCCCTTAAATACTTTCATAAGTCTTCATTCTAATCATGTCCTGAACCTCAATCTATTCCTTGTATTTTGCATACTCCCCTCACATAGCCCTCATTTTTATCCCCTTATAGACCCAATTTTGAACCTATAACCCCTTTGAACTTAGACAAAAATTAGAACAAAGTATGAGTCTTAGAGTATCTTTGTATATGGATGGATAAAGGATCTTGACCTTGGTCTTTTGTTGTCTATTTTTTATATCATTTTTCTTGGGTCAAATTCTGTCCATGTCTTGATGGATTTGACCTAGTCATTTTTACCAACTTCATCTTTTTGATTCTTTGTCTCTTTTGGATAGGATCCAAAGTTTGTCCCTATAAGCTTAAACTCTTAGATTGATACATTTCAAATATTTTCTCCTAATTCTAGACTTGCATACACTAGTCTCCCTAAATGTCATTTTGATTAAAACCCTAGTGGCATAGTCATTTCACCTTACATAGTCCAAACCATTTCCTCTACATGTCAAAATTCTCCTAAGTGGAACAAACATTTCCAAGAATAAACTTTCCCAAGTCCATAATCATTTGTCAAAGTAAACACTTTTCATAATCCCACATCCATATCTTGCATGTCCTAAATGTCATTATCAACCCTAGAATACCCCCTTTTCATAGTACAATCTTAGTTGCATACATCAATCCTTAGTCTCCTTTTCAAAAAACCCAAGTCTAAGGCCCAAAAAAATCTGCATTTTTGTATACCATAGGATCATTTTCATATCCCTTAGTCAAAATTCAAAAACATTGCTTACATTTTCATTTGTACATCATCCCCTTAGGTCATTTGCACCTTGCATACCATAACCCTAGGTCATTTTGCACTTTCACAACTTGCATAACATACACCTCAAAGAAACACTTGGTACAACCAAAAATTAAAAAAATTCATATCTTGCATACATCCCTTTCAAATTATCAAGTTTCAACCTATTTTACCAAGTGCACACCCTAGGGGTGCTCTTGGTGCTTTCAAGGTACAACTATTAGTTTTAGGTTGTAGTTGGTAAATAGTGAGTCTATCTTAGGTTCTAGAGTCCCAAATTGTATTGTCACAACTTGAATTGCATTGCTAAACCATAACATTCCAATAAAAACATAGAGCAGACATACTTTACATTTCTATCACCCAAACACCCTATTTACCAACCGCACCCTTTTGAGTTCCAAGTGCACACCCAGTAGTGCACTTGGTACTATCTAGGTGTAGTTGGTACTTTAGGTGCATACTTGGGAGACAAAAATTCCATTACAATACCCCCCATTGCATTTTCATACTTAGGTATCATGACATCTTTCACAAGGAAATAATTAGTTGAAAGATCAGAAGACCTATATCAACCATTATTTTCTCAAGAGAAAACACAACCAAAAACTCATCCAAGACAAAATAAAACCAAGCAACCTCAAGAAACTTTTGACCCAAGTCAAATTGAAATTTCACAACCCTTACTAGTAGAACCCTAAACATGTATCCTCTAAGAAGTGACCCTCAAGATGTTGGAATATTCAAATGGGAAGAATGCTTCTAAGAGGGGGGGTGAATCAGAAGTATTACACTTCATTCATTAAAACTTTTAACTGAAAGTATATTACATGCATGTAAATATATGAAATAAACATGAAGTAGACACATGCATCAACAACACATAACACTAGATTTTGGTAACCCAGAAACCCTCTAGGAATAAGAAGGTAAAATTGGGGTGGGGATGATACCCACAAAATCACTGCAGCAATAATAGTTTTGACCACTTCTGATGGTCTACCCTATGAAAGGCATACCTTGTTAAAGGCTTTACACTGTATCAATAGTGACCTAATTAAAGGATTTAAAAACACTTTTCATTAAGTGTCACCCTGTTAAAGGATTTAATCACCTCTTCAAAGGATCTACAACCTAGCTGTTAAGCTAACCTATCAACATAGGATTTCCTTTCTAATACAATTGCTAGAGAATATTAGGTATAATAAACCTGATAGCTTACAATCCTTGATTGCTGAATTCAGGCACTTGATCTGCTTTCTCTAATCTTGATTCTTTGAAATTTGATATCTGTTCGTATTCCTTGCTTTGTTCTGATCAACTAAATATCTAATTGCTGCTCTTTTCCTCTAAGTCTTTTCACTCTTCGCTCTAAATTTCACTATAGCTTTTCATATGTTTTTTTTTAAAAATTACTTACAATCAGATTTTGTCTTCCTTATAAATATTTTTGAAGACTTAGGGTTAGGTATGGATCTATGATCCATATTGAATCTTTATTTTTTGCTCATTCCTTGCACTTTTATTATTGGTTGCATGCCTTCACTATTTTTCTTATTGGATGTATGTAGATTGCATACAAAATACAAAAGATTCAATCTTATCACTTAGATCCTTCGAGATTCATCATATGTCAGCCATAAAAATGGTTTACATATGAGTTTGTGCCTTTTCAAACTCATATACACATGTCGTGTTACTCAACACTTTCTAATTCCTGATGCTCAGCACATATAAGAAACTAGCTCACTCGACTGTTGTAGTGATTCTATCCTGCTCGGCATCATCTATGACTCGGCACCTAAATATTACTCAGCACTTGTATCATGCTTAGCACCTGTAGTCACTTAGCACTTGATCTTCACTCGACACTTAAAGATTGCTCTGCACCTGAAGATCATTCGACACCTATTGGAATTTTGATTCGACATACATAGTGTACTCGGCTTCAATGTAGAAAGTGGTTAAGTGTGTCGACACTGAAATATTAAAACCATTCTAAGACTAACATAAGACACAAGACAAGAAACCCTCAAGGGCATGTCCAACTTGAAATTTTGTTTTAACACATCACCTACAAATGGAATGGTTCAATGGAATCCCAATTTTGAACCCATATCCGTACCTATACCACCTAGATGTGGAAGTATGCTGATGACACCCAAAGATGAATGTACCAATTCATTTAAATTTAAAAAACCTAACAGAAGTACATTTAATCCTTCAACAATACAAGGTACCTTGCACTTAAGTGATGATCCTAACAAAAACTATAGTATTCTTGATGAATAAATGGCTAGAGCATGTCAAGATAAAACCATTCAAAAGAACTTGAAACTCTTGGCGGACCAAGAAATAGTAAATTTCAATAACAACTTGGAAGGGCCTAAGTCTAAAAGTCAAGACAACCCTACATTTGAAAACATGAAACTTGTGATCAACCTAGACTTAGATAATGGGAAGTAACCTTTAGAATTCTCCACTAAAAAGGTAACACCTAAGAGACCTCACCAAGAATCAACTATTGAGATTCTCCAAGGTACCTTTGAACGCATCAATTAACCCCCTATTTGATGAACCTCCATCACTTAATGGAAAAAAGACTCTTTTCAAGTACCCTAAAAGGACATTAAGGGTTGATCTTAACCAAATGATGCAACAAGAAATACCTAAGGATATTTACACCGTAGGGATGAAAAAAATACCTCCTTTTAAATAAAATCAACAAAGTGCTCCCTTGGTCTTAACTCTATCAACTACTACAACATCAACTAATATGAGGCCCCGTATTAGTGGATCATTTGAAACATCAACTATGGTTGAAAGTGCCCCTTTTGAACCAAAAAGTTCAAATAGTATCATTGAAATCTTACTAATCCCACAAAGGAATGTTTCCCATTTTCAAGTAAACATGATGTACCAAGGTGAAGAATCAAACCCTCAAACATATAAAGTCAAGGATCTTAAATCAATGCTCAAATCTAAGGGACAAAGTCAACATCCAAAGTAACAACAATAACATCAAGTGTTACAAGGACCCAACATTCCTAGCACACAACATAATCAATATCTACTTGACATACATGAAATGTATCAACAATAATTTTAACAACAATAAGAATTTTTTGCAAAGAAACAACAACAATTAAGACAACAATTGGAATATCAACAATAATTAGAACAACATATTGCATACAAACAACAATTGTTGAAACAATAATGTATGCCACAACAAGATCAATAAATACCTCTATGACAACAGCTTGATACATATGTTCAACAAATATAAGTAGCTCAACAACAATCACAACCAATGGCATGAAAATTATAACAAGGACCTTTTTGTCTTCGAGGTGCCAATATACCTCCACCTCCTAGTTATACTTCTCTAGAGTCTTCAGATACATATATGAATGAACTGGGTAGACATAGTTCTCACCATACTAAAATATTTACTCAAAGAAAGAACTAATTCTCAAAAACCTATTTATGATTTGATGAACCAATTCAGACAATGGGCTAAGAAAGATGAGGCATTAGGAGTCTAAAAGAAATAAGTTCTATACATGGAACGTGATTTTCATCCTTATCCCTTCAACAAGAGTCTATATACACCTCCATTTCTAAGACATTATGAAGAACCAAGGTTTGAGAAATATGGAGGAAAAGACAACCCACTTGACCATATCAAATATTTTTGTGCCTCTTGTACTGAGCTCAGTGATGAACCAACATATCTTATGAGATTATTCCCTCATTCTCTTGATTGAGAAATACTTGAATGTATTATAAATTACCTGGAAATATAACATCTTAGTTTAAACTAGCAAGAATATTCATATTCCATTTTTCTTTTAAGATAACAAATGCAATGTCACAATCTGATTTGTGCTCAAAAAGGAAAAATCTAGAAGAACCATTCACAACATTCTTGTTACATTGGAGAAGCCTTGTTAGTCAATTCTTATTTGATATTCTAGAAGAACAACAAGTCAACCTATGCATTGAGAATCTAGTTTCTAATATGATATATGAACTTAAGATCAAGAGTCCTAGTTCTATTTCCAAATTAATGAAGAAGGGAGCTAGCATTGAAGATGTCCTCATTTGTAAAGGCATATTAAAGACAAACAAAGACAATACTAACACAATCACATCTACTAAAAAGGTCAAGTTCTTCTCTAAGAACAAGAATGTCACAAATGATGGTATTGTTGATGCCTAAATAATCAACATGATTGAACCTCAAATGAATCTTAAATGTGCAAATATCAAGGACTCACAAACCTCTAACCAAGCACCACCTCAATACTAGACAACTGATACCTCAACACAGGAAATACCTCAAAGATGTCCTAGGAATAAAGAAATTTTTATTACATGCCTAGGGATACCACTTTAGCCTTCACTTCAATAATTTCTCAATAATAACTTCTTACAATTACCCCCATTCAAGGATGAACCAATAACCAAACCCCCTTGGTGGGATGAGAACAAGTTATGTGACTACCATTGTCCAAAGGGATAGAAGGCCACTTTGTGCTTCCAGCGTAAACATGAAATCCAATATCTAATTGATGATGGAATGATTACCATAGACCCTTTACTATTTTCCTCCAACTTTGATCATACCATTTTCAAAGACCCTTTGGGAAACCATGATAAAAAGAAAGCCTCCATCTCAAATTAAAACTCATAGGCTAATGTCAATTACACTCACACTGGACACAATTACACCTTCAATTTCTTTAATGAGTCTAACTCACCTGTGTCTATAGTTACCTTGAAGAATGAAGACCCTCATTTTGTTGTCACCATGCGTCATACCAAGATCACCTTACATAGAGCCCTTGCTAGACCTACAACTCCTAGTAGACATATTGCTCCTAAAAAACTTGTAATTTCTTCTAATTACAACATTATTGACCAACTTGGAAAGAACTCTACACAAATATCCATAAAAGGGTTAGTAGTAGCTAATAACATCGATGTTTCCTAGTTCTAGGTCATGGCTGGGATTTTGTCCTTGTCACAACATGTAACCTTTTTGCCTTGAGATGCCCTTTGAGATAGGCCTAATCATAATGATCCCGTCCATCTTGAGGTATTCATCCATAATTCTAGGGTTAGACGTGTCTTAATAGATGGTGGAGTAGGATTAAACATTTATACCCTAAATGTTATCAAAGGTCTTGGTTACTCTATAAAAGATGTGAATCCTTTCTATAGAATCACGATAAAAGCCTTTGGTGATTGTTAGCATTTTTCCAAAGGTGTCATTGTACTACCTATTAAAATTGGTCTTGCAAATAAGAATACACTATTCCAAGTTCTAAATATGTAAATGAACTGCAATATGCTAGATGGGACTCCAAAAGGCCATCGTTCTAAGTTATTTTTATCTTGTTTTCAAACAATTATCATGCAAACCAGTCATGACTTTATGGTTTTAAGTAGAAGAACTTATGTTTTTTTTGTATATGTATGTATGTATGTATGTGTGTGTGTGTGTGTGTGTGTGTGTGTGTGTGTGTGTGTGTGTGTGTGTGTGTGTGTGTGTATTACACACACACACACACACACACACATATATATGTTAAGACATGTAGAAGTATGGATAGTTTAAATATGATATATTTGATTGAATCTATGGACAAAAATGGTATAATGAAGTAGTATTACATTCTGATAAATGTTTCCCCATCTATGTTATATTTTGGGTAGTTTTCCTGTTGTAGCCATAGGATTTTCAAGAGTGGTAATTCAAAATTTACACATTTTCTCTAATATTGATGCTAAAACATAAATATATGTATGTGGAGGTTGTGTGTGCATTGATTTTTTTATAGGTATTTGTTGTGGATACTCAAAGATCAACATTTTAGTGCTAAAGAACTCAAAGCAACTAGATTTCTAAACCTTCACAAGTGGAGAAAATTGTTTATTACTTTCTATTGTTGCAATGCATGACTATAGCATCCACAACTTGCTATATTCCTGGAGCATTTATTCATGGTTAATGTTGTTTTTGTTCCAAACTGTATGAGTCTATAATTTCTCCTCATTAATGGAGTGATCTTAGATTTAGAAAGTAGTTGTAGTTTCCTTTAAATAGTGATTTTTGTAGCTTTGAGCATAGTGGGAAAGAAGAATAGATGAGTTGATTTTCATAGAAACAGAATGTGATATTGTTTTTAATCAAGTGTAATCTTTCACCATGAATGAATAGAATGCACAATTCAAGTTTATATCTCTTATCTTGATTGTCTTTTATGTTCACTCATCCAAGGGGGCCCACTTGGTGAGTGAACTATTTCATTATAATAGATTTCATTTTCTTGTTGTTTATAAGTAAGGTAGAATTTTGTTGCTTCTGTAACCATTGATAACAAAATTAGTGAACTATTCCTACAACATAGGTGCATAGATAGGTTTACTATTTGTAGTATTATCTTAATTTTTAAGTTAAGTTGTCATTTTAGTTTCTAACATAGGTGTTAGGATAAACCACGGATAGAAATAAAAACTACATGAAAATATAACCAATAATAGAAAAAATAATAGATCACATAGAAATGAACACAAGGCACCAAGATTTAATGTGGTTCACCCAATCCCTAGGTTACATCCACCAAACAAAAAGTTCGATCTTATTACAATCCAGTGATTACAACCTGATTACAATTCGTAATACCTTACAACTCAATACCACCACAAGAAGCAATTTTGCATCACAACATAATGAAAATATCCAACCCTAAACCCTTTTATACAAGTATTAAACCACTTTAGGGTTATAACATGTCGGCCATAAATTAGCCGTAACTTTAGTGGCAAATCTACGAATAGTACCAAAAAAAAAAAATTGGGGCGATGCCCCGAACCCCACAAAACTATGGAGTATGTACAGTACTTTCCTAATCAGTCACCACAATCTAACAATAGGTTTCCTTCAACATTGCCTTCACTTTAGTTGTAGTGACTTAAAAAAGAATTAGAGCATATAATTTGCAGTTACTATTTCAAGTTTACACTCCCAGGTTGATAAATTAAATGAAGTTAGTGTACTATTTATGTAAAACACATAATGTTTTTTGGCCATAGAATCATTGTGGAAGGATGTACAATCCTTCATTACTAAGGTATTAAGCTGACTAGCCATTTTTGGCTTCATTGCTGGGGATGGTGTCAACCTAGTTTGATCCTGAAATCATTATGTTAGTTTAAATTCTACATTATTTTGCATGCATAGAAGAAGAGACCTCCTTGTGAGATTTCTTCCTCATAATAATCATGAATATATTTTTAATCCCGAGCCTAAAGAACCTCACAATGAGAATGAAGAAGAAGAACCTTTTGAAAATCTATTTGTTGTTGCTCAAGAACAAATACCTCATCCTCTAAAGAATACTCGCATTTGAATGATCTTTTTGCTAAACCTAAATACTAAGACAATCCACTTTCCCTTGTTATCTATCAACCACCACCACCAGGTCCTCCTCCAAGAATGGCTCAACATCAGTCTACATTTCCTTTTCCTATCCCTCCTTAGTAAGAAAATCAAAATTTGAAGAACATATCTTTTGCTGCACTTCCCAAGTTCTATGGCCTAATTACTGAAGACCCTGAAACCTTCCTCTTTAAGTTTGACATCCTTTGCAGAAGTTATGACTATACAATTGATTCCCACAAGATGGATTTGTTTCCATCCATGCTAAAGGAAGTTGTTTTGAGATGGTTCATAGGGTTGGGTGCCAACACTATAGCAGATTGGCTTGCAATGAGAAACTTGTTTCTTACAAAGTATAAAGAATATTGTAAGGGTCAAGATTTGAAAGTAGATGACATTTTTAAAATGTCCCAAAAGGATGATGAAACCTTGGAAGATTATATCTCATAGTTCATGTTCAACTTATAGCGTAACATAGAACACTAGCTAAATGAGGAATCAAAGAAACATTTTTTTCTCAGAGGTGTAAATGATGGAAGTATTAAGGCTCTAGTTCTTATGGTTGCAGGAGATATCACTCAAAAAAATTGGATTGATATACAGAGTATATGTCTGAATTATTCCAAGGTCAATGTGAAGTAAGGTAGAGGAGTTAGAGACCTACCACATAAGTCTAATGGTGGTTTAGGAGTATCAAAGATGGAGCTATCTAATTTGTTGTCTAATTTCAAACAAGACATCATTAATGATGTAGCCACTCAGTTGGATACAATGTAGTTGAGAAGGAAGAAGGGAAAAGTTGATGTCATGTTAGCTAAATATTGTCCACATTGTAAGGAGGAAAAAATGAATTGTAGAGGCAAATTTGTTACAATCCTGGAGATGCAACCAATGCCTACTGAGTTTAAATCCATTGATGAAAGTGGAGAGGTGCTCTACATTTCTCAACAAAGGCCATGGGCTTAAAGATAAGGTATGCCACAAGATCCTTTTCAAAATTATAATAGTAACAATCAATGGAAAAATTCTCAAAACACTAATTTTAGTGGGCATAATAATTGGTAGCAACCTCAATAAGGTTGGCAGAAACATTAGCAAGGTTTAGTAACCTCAACATGGTTGGAAACAACCTCAATAGGGTAGAAAGAAACCTCAGCAAGTTGGCATCAACTTCAACATGGTTGGCAGCAATCCCAAAATTGGAATACCCATCCTAGTCAACAAACCATAATGCCACCACCTCGAAAACATGCTCTAATGCCTCCTTCTACAACTAATAACACTCCTCCTAAGTAGACTGTCATGTCCCCTAATTATGGTAATTAAATAATTTTAATTATTATAAATAAAGATATATTAAATTATTATAATTTCATGGTGACTAAATACTATTATAAAAATATGTTTAAATGATTTAATATATTATTAAACAATAAAGAATAATATATTATTGATTTAATAAAATATGTTACTAGGTAATAAATGATAAAATAATGTGGTCAAAATTAACATTAATATATAAAATAGTAATAATAATATAATAACAATAATGTTATAGTAAAATGTATTATCATATTATGATATTACATTAATATGAGAATCCAAATATTTAGATTAATAATCTAAATATATAAAGTGAATATATTATGTAGTAAAGGAAATAATATTATTAATATTATCAATATAATTAATTTTATCTATATAATTAATATAATATAATCATATTGATGATTATATTATCAATATAATACAATTATCATTAGAAGGGACACACCTCTTCTTATTTCGAAATATATAAAGGAGTATAGAATCTCATGAAAGGACATAGAAGAATATATGGGAAGAAAATATAGAAAAAGACATGCAGAGTCAGGATTTCTAAACTAATGTCCTAAACAGGGACATTACAGTGGTATCAAAGCAAGTTTTCTTGTCAACCTGTGGAGTTTACTTAAAGAAAATTTCCAGAAAAAATTAAGAGAATTTTCCCTCAATACTGAGAGTTATTAATCAAAAATATTTATTAGAGATCTTGAAGACAAGGAGATGCCACTTTATCTTGGGTGCAATATTTTTTACTGACAATTTGTATGCCCATATACGCGTGCTGGTGTGGATCTGGAAAGGAGTAAAGTTTGGAATTAAATTTTTATGTAGCTATTTTAATTGTTAGGAGAAAATATATGTTTTGTGTTACTCATTCATACCACATGGAGATTTAGCCCTACTTTTGATGAAACCATTATTATTTATTCAAGGATTACATAGTTGTATGGTATGGATAAGTGAGTATCATCCACCTCTTAGCTTGGATATAATATGCAATTGAGTGCATTATTTGATATGAAGATTTTAATGAAATAGTTTTGAAGAAAATATAGTCAACATTGGTATAGGAAAAATGTTGCTAGGTTTGTGTTTGTAGAGATGAACAATTTTTTTAGTCATACATAGTATTTTTCGTGAGAATCGATTACTTGTATTGAGAGATATATAATCAAGAAGGAAATTCAATCATTAATCTTAAGAGATATATATAATCAAGAAGGAAATTTTGTCATTACTTTTCATGAATTCTATTATAATTGGGAACATCAAAGAAGGTAAAGTAGGATTTCAAATAATAATGAGGAGGACACAAACATTGAATACATAGTCAGAATATACAAATTAGTTTATGAAGTTGAAGTGATATATGAGAACAATGACGAGGCTATGAAATTAAAAGTTAGCACTGAACAAGGTAGTTGTCTTAAAGGCTAGATCTAGAAACAAATTAGGGAAAAAAAATGTTGAATAAAGTGGATATAGTGGATAAAAGTATATAAAAAACCATCAAAAATAAAGATAATGAATAACTATACATCAAATTTGATCCATTTTTTATGGGACTTGTCATAGTTATTACAATAGAATACAAAGGTCATTCATAGCAAAATTGTAGAAAGGTTGATCCCTCAAATTGCATGAGGAGACAACAAAAACATGATAGGATATACTAACACTTTGGTATTGAGAAGAACGTGGTCTATGTTGATGAGGAACATCCTGATGGAATAGTAGGCAATTGCATAATACAAGAAGATAATAGCTAAAAATAAATGATATTAAGAGCCAAGGATCAAACATGAAGCACCATCTCATTGAAAAAAGGAAAATATTGGGCAATACATACTACTATGTACAAAAGCAAGAAAGTGACCGAATCACCAGTGCCAATAAAAGAAAATTCCAAGTCTAACAAGGCACACAACAATTTGGATAAACAATAGTTCAAGTCAAATGATAATTGAAAAAGGTAAATAGAACAAAGATTATAATAGAAGAAAATGAAAGGGAGAAATATAAAGGAAAATGAAAGGGATCAATGAGAAATCAAAATATTGTAGAGAAGTGCAAAAGGAAAAAATGAGCTATTTGACCTGTGAAGGGAAATTGCATTAAAAAATTTAATGTCCTGGTGGGGGGACATCAATGTTATGGAAGACACATTCTATTTACATAATGGAGACTTACAATGCATTTTATATGTACCTTTCCTATGCTGAAATTCATCTCTAGAAAACATCCTATGATTTTAGCGAATCAAATTAATCAGAAAAATAGAGAAAGATATCAAAGGCGGTTAAATCAGTGATACACATTGACCACCAAGATACCTTAATGGACCAGCCAGAATACACAGTGGTACAGAGGATGGAAATGAATAGAAGACTAGATACAAAAGGAAGGACGATGGGAGTTGAGTTGATATGTATGCAGAGGTCAGATCCATAACAACAAGGAAGGTATAGGCTGCGACACTCGTCAGCGAACTACTACTCAAACAACCACTTCTTCCACACCTCACATTTCTCGCACAATAGTAAGATAATTAAGGATTAATTTCATTATTCCAAGAGAAACCCTAATTCATATGAATGATAAATATTAAATGAACAACGTCAATGTATGAGCATCACATTAAAGAAACCCTAATTCATATAAGTGATAAATATTAAATGAATAATGTCATAACAACATAGCATTAACTACATTATTTAAAGGGAAACCCTAATTTGTATAAGTAATGTGAATACCAAAATAATTAAATGGACAACTCGATCATATATTAATTAAACACATTAGTTATATCTTTTATGAAATAAAGAATCCAATTATATATTAAATAAACAAACTAATTATATGTTTGATGTGAATAAACAACTTAAGTATGTAAAGAAATAAACATGCTTTAATATCAATTAAATTTGCCACATTATTATAGAAACAAAGATGAATACATTCCTCAAAAAGAAAGAGAGAGATGAACAAATAAATGATATGGTTGATTAAATAATGATTTCCAAGAATTATATTTAGTAAGAGCTAGATGGGTAAGAGGGTAGAGATGAGTCCTAAGACAAGAGGGGGGAAATACCCTTTCTTGGGTTTAGGTTTATCGAGCTATGGGATCCCACCACAATGTTCAAGGACTGAGGTATGGTATAGCATCTAGGCATGGTGAGATATGGAAGGCTTACATTTGAAAGGTGGGGGCCAGGGTCTTATCCAACCTTTAATGTGGTGTCCTTGTCCAATCTCCAAATGACCTAGCCTATACATACAATGTAATAGTCTAGGAAGGGAAAATATACATTTATAATGAATCAAGCATGGTGAGAGATGGAAGACTCACATTTGAATGGTGGAGACCAAGGTCTTGTCAAGCCTTTAATGTGGTGTCCTAGTCCAATCTCTGGGGGACCTAGCCTATATGTATACAATGTAATCGATAGGATATGAATATAGACATATATACAAAATTATTTTGATTAAATAATGCAATAATTGATTCCTTGGAAAACAAGATAAGTAGGAACATTATAATAGAGCTATTTTTCCTAATTAGAACTATTAAGCTTTTTTGGAAGTATACTTATATGTACTAACTTATATTCATTGGTATAGGTATATGAATGAGTATTAATGACTTTGTGATTGCAGGTTCATAATCAAGGAATTGCATAACATGTGTATTGTGTGCCTTCATCATGTATGCTTCGTTTCTTCATGCATTAATGTGTATTCTTTGCATATGCTTCATGTCTACAAGTACTCATATATTTACTTCATGCATTACAACATTAACTGCATGCATACCTTATGTATTTTTGCATCTTAGTGTATAACTTGTTTATTGACTTCCCAAGGAAGGTTTATTGTAAACGGACATTGCTTGAGGACAAGCAATTTAAGGAAGGGTGGATTGTCATGTCCCCTAATTATGGTAATTAAATAGTTTTAATTATTATAAATAAAGATATATTAAATTATTATAATTTCATGGTGAATAAATACAATTATAAAAATATGTTTAAATGATTTAATATATTATTAAAGAATAAAGAATAATATATTATTGATATAATAAAATATGTTACTAGGTAAGAACTGATAAAATAATGTGGTCAAAATTAACATTAATAAATAAAATAGTAATATAATAATAAAAATAATGTTATAGTAAAATTTATTATCATATTATGATATTGCATTAATCTAAGAATTAAAATATTTAGATTAATAATCTAAATATATAAAGTGAATATATTATGTAGTATAGGAAATAATATTATCAATATTATACAATTATCATTAGAAAGGACACAACTCTTCTTATTTCCAAATATGTAAAGGAGCATAGAATCTCATGAAAGGACATAGAAGAATAGATGGGAAGAAAATATAGAAAAAGACATGTAGAGTTAGGATTTCTAAACTTATGTCCTAAATAGGGACATTACACAGACTTAGCTACTAGTTCAACCTAATCCTAATCCCAACAATACCAAACAACCAACACAATAACAAAGCTATGTTATTTCCTTGAATGATATCTAGTTAAGGTCAGACATTACTCTTCCTTCACCTCAAAATCCTATAATAACCAAAATTGAAGATTTCCCAATTGAACAAGTAGATGTGTTAGATCAATAGACCTCTCTTGTAGCCAAAGAACCTCTTTTTCCTCATAGGTTGATGGAAGAAGGCCAACCTATAGAAAACCAAAAAGTAATTGATTTGCTTAATCAACTGAAGAAAATAACCATAAAAATACCATCACTTGATGCTATCAAGGAAGCTCTTGTCTATATTAAAGCTATCAAGGAAGCATGTATCAAATAGCTAGGAAGCAAGAGGAAGGATCCAAAAACTATTCATGTCTTACAAATTTTTTTTGATTTAATGTTGAAGAAATTAATTGTACCTAAGTATTTTGACTCTAGGAGTCATGTGGTTACTCTCACCATTCATGGGATGCAAGTTCAAAATTATTTAGTTGACTTAGGAGCATTTATAAATGTCATGAAAAAGGAGGTATTGTCCAAGTTGCATATCATTGGTCTCAGAGAAATACTAACCATACTTCAACATGTTGATAGTTCTACTATGAAGCTAGATGCGATAGAAGATTTCATAGTCACCTTAAACTCTTGGGAGTATCCAGTAGACTTTGGCATCCTTTCCCCGAAGGCTAACATGGGTGGATATCTTTTAATTTTAGGGTGACCATGGTTAGCTACTGTAGATGCCTATATAGCTTGCTAGTCTAGGAAGATGACAATATCTAATGGTATCCATAAGTTAAGAACCTGACTTCATACTCCCCTTCTTAGCCACTATTGCTAGATGACCAAGTATTCTGACTAGACTTGGGTGATGATAATCCAAAGATCAATTCCATCCATCAGCTAATGATGATAAGTCAAGATTCATTTATAGCCTCTTGATAAGAAGATGAGATCATTTCATCCATTATCATGAATGAACATGGAGTAGAGCCTCAAGTGTGTCCTCAAGCAGAATGTGTCCTAGAAACCATATTACCACCTTTGAACACACCTCAACATTTAGAAGCTTTCCAATTCCTTCACTCACTATTACTTCATGAGATGAATTCTTCTCCTATTACCCAATTATTCATGATAGATAAGGTTATTAAGATGGAAGTTGGTCCAAGAAGATAGTTGAATGTAAACAATGACTTATTACCTTCCCATCAAAAAATTATGTTGCAGTTACTGCAAGAAAATAAAAAAGTATTTGGTTGGGACTACATGGATATGAAAGTATTAGATCATATGCTCTACACTCACAAGATCTACATCAATCCTAACTTTAAACCTATCTGACAACCTCAGAGGAGAGTTAACCCTGTTTTGAGGGATATAATTAAAAATGAGCTCCAAAAACTATTAAGTGCTAGTTTTATTTATCCTATCTTTGATAGCCAATGGGTCTCACCCTTGGTTATAGTGCCAAAGAAGGAAGGAAAATGGAGAGTTTTTGTAGATTATAGGGAGCTTAATTCAGCCACTAAGAAAGACCATTTTCCCTTGCCATTTATAGATCAAGTTCTTGAAAACCTAGCTAGCAAGAAATATTTTTCTTTTTATAATAGATGGTTTTAGTGGTTACAATCATATGTAAATAGTTCCAAGGGATCAAGAAAAAAAAATCTTCACCTGCCCATGGAGAAATTTTGCCTACTTAGTTTTACATTTTGGCTTGTGCAATGCCCCAACCACATTCCAACGGGCTATCATAAGTATCTTTTTTGATATATCTACTAACTATATGGAGATCTACATGAATGATTTTACTATTTATGGGACTACTTTTGAGGAAGCAAAAGCCACTTAGAGAAGGTACGCAAGAGATGCCAAGACTATATCTTTTCCTTAAATAGTGAAAAATGTGTTATGATGATGGAAGGAGTAGTACTAAGTCATTTCATTTCATCACAAGGCATCCAAGTAGATCCAACAAAGATTGAGGTCATTAGTACCTTGCCTATGCCAAAGAAGCAGAATGATGTGTGAAGTTTCCTAAGACATGTTGGATATTATAGAAAATTCATTAAGAATTTTAGTTAACTTGCAGCATCCCTTTATAACTTGTTAAAAAATGATTCTAAATTTTCCTAGGACTCTGAGTGTGCTACATCTTTCCTACAGCTTAAAGAAGTTCTCACCACAACACCAATTTTGAGAGGGCCCAATTGTGGATTGCCTTTCCACATTCATACAAATGCCTCAAACTATGTTATAGGTGCAGTGTTAAGCCAGAAGGTAGACTTAGTTGAACATGCTATTTATTTCATCAATAAAAATTTGCAAGGTGCAAAGTTTAACTACATCATCATTGAAAATGAGCTACTTGTAGTTATCTGTGCATTAAATAAATTCATGAACTATATTACTAGATATGAAATATTTTTTCATACTAACCACTTTGCTATAAAGTATTTGACGAATAAGTTTTCAATATCAAGAAGATTAGCTTGATGGTTTCTACTTATGCATGAATTTGATATCACAATAGTAGATAAACCCTACAGGCCAATGTGGTAGTTGACTTTCTCTCTCGCTTGCATATCCCTAATGATCTTGTAGCCATTGATGATAGTTTTCTAGATGAACATCTTTTCCTATTGCTGGCAAATTACCTAACCATAGGAAAGATGCTAGTTCACTTCTCTGCTAAAGAAAGTTACTAGTTGAAAAGAGTTTTAACTATTTTTGGATTGTTGGATTTATGTTTTATATAGGTCTTGATCAAGTAATGTGTTAGTGCATAAGGGAAGATGAAACATATGATATCTTGAGGACATTCCATGATGAGTCCTATAGAGGTCATTTTCCAACCAAATATACAACCTTTAAAATATTGACAACCGAGTACTATTGGCCAAGTTTACACAAGGATGCAGCTAGATACACAAAGAAATGTTATAAGTGTCAACACATGGGGAGATCCACTAAATAAGATGAAATTCCCCTATAGCCTCAAGCAGTTGTTGCACCTTTTGATAAATGGGGGATTGACTTTGTAGGTCCTATTACACCTTCTTCACAAGGAAAATCCTATATTCTAGTTTGCACTAATTATGTAACTATGTAGGCAAAAGCCAAACCCATGAAGTATCCAAGGGATAAAAATATTGCCAACTTTTTGTATGAATCCATCTTTACATGGTTTGGAGTCCCTAGGGAGTTGGAATCTGACCAAGTACCTTAGTTTACATTTGAACTGATAGTTGCTTTCATGAAGGAATATACTATTCGACATGGTAAATCATCACATTACCATCAACAAGATAATGTCCAAGTAGAAGTCACCAACAAAGATTTGGAAGCCATCCTCACCAAAATAGTAGCACTCCATAGGAAGGACTAGGTCACACGCCTTCTTGAAGATCTTTGGGCTTATAGAACCACTTGAAAATCTACAATAGGTTTCACTCCTTTTCAGCTCATCTATGGTAGGTCAATTGTAATGCTAGTGGAGTTTGAGTATAAAAAATTGAGGACTACTCTAGATCTTGGTATGGAACTTACTATTGCATAGCAAGACCAAATTATGAGTTTAAATGACCTTGATGAATGGCACAAATCTACATTGAATAACACAAAACTCATCCAACATCAACAAAAATAGTGGCATGAAAATTTTATCAATGATTAAAAATTTGTTGTGGGAGATTGGGCACTTCTTTATGACTCGTAGTATCAACACAATCTAGGAAAGTTTCAAATTGATTGGTTCGGATGGTATGAAATTATCGTTGCATTTCCAAATGGAGTGGTCTAATTGTTTGCTATTGATCCTATTTGATTCAAGTTACTTGTCAATGGGCATCACGTCAAACTCTACAACAAACTAATTAGTCATGAGGAGTTCTTGTAGTAGTTTTAGCACATCAAAGATATGCTCATTCCTATAGTTAGATAGTCTAGGTCTTCTACCCTTACTTCTACTAAATCTTGATTCCATTCAAGATTTTCATAATAAACACTTTCTTCATGAAAGTAATTTCTCCTCCATACATTCCACCTCACCCTCTCTCTTCACCATCTTTTCATCCCATCCCATCACTTCATCAATTTAGATGATATTTTCCAAAACAATTTTCCTACGACACTTGCCAGGTTCATGCCAGATAACTTTGTATATATTTTATTTTGTTTATTCTTTATTAGGAATTCATGTTGTTTGAATTTACTACTCTTGCATATCCTAGCCTAGTGGGACCCATGCCCTTACTTAGTTTGGGGGGGGGGGGGGGGGGGGGGGGAGAGGGATATTCATTTTTCAAATATTCAAATCACATGTAAACTTTGAAGTTCTTGTCTTATGAAATTATTGTTGTCACATGTTTGATGACCTATTCTTTTGTGATTGCATCACTAAGAAAATTAAGGACATTAAAAGTTGAGCTTAACTTTTAATGATATATTAGTAATATGTTTGGGGTGGTAGGCCTATACATGAGTGAAAAATTATGAGACTTGATGCAAGAAAAGATGTCATAAGATTTTGTACATTAAAAATATTTAAGAAGCATGCAGCAATTATATGTCATTTTCTCTATCTATAAAAGCTGGTGCCATAACACTATAATTTTTTTAATTCACCATTTTTGGCCCTTGAGAACACCATGATTTTGCCAAATTTTTGTTGTGCATAAAAATGGGTGGAGGTCTCCAGATATATGAGCCAGTCAATCACAGGGTTTTCTTAGGTGACGCGGCTAGTTGTGAGATGTTAAGGAGAATAGAATGGTTAAACTACTACCTCAGTCTTAAGAGATTTGATGAAGAGGTATCTCTTCAATTTTTGAGCACCTTGAAGGATGGCTTTGCAATGATCAAGGGGCTAAAAATTGAATTTATAGAAAATGTGGCGGCTGAAGTCACTAGGTTACCCTAGGAAGGAGAAAATTAGGTAAGAAATTTTGATTTATGTATGGCTAGGGCATAGTTTAGTTTGCATCTTGACCATCCACTAGACATAGTCAAGAAGTAGGGCACCTCCTAGTTATCTTTTCCCTTGGAGTTTATCTAGCCAATAAAATTTATCATTCAATACTTTACTTGTGAAGGTCATTACAAATACCTTTATGCTCTACATCTCAATATTTTGGCTCATCTGCGGCATGACTATAGACAGGTAAATCTTCCTAATTTCTTAGTTAATATTATAAAGAAGAAAGCTTCTTTAGTGTAATTAGGAAAGGATCAATCTGTCTCCCATCTTTTTTTGATAAAATTAATTGTGGAAAGGGAGTTTTTAAAAAAATCAATTGGGACGTGGGAAGATTTTTTGCACTTAAATGAGGTAGAGCCTAGACTAGTTGGCCCTAGAGGCCAGGGTGTTGGACAAAGGGAAAGGACATCCACTAGTTTTTGTAAGGTTATTTCTAGGACTAAAAATGTTCCTAAAGCCTCTCCCTCTAGCTCTAGACCAACTAGGAAGATGATTTATAAAGTTGATGCCTCCATTTCTAGCAAGAATTGAAGTAAAAATAGAGAAGTTGCTAGTACCCCCAAGACCCCATCATTTGTAAAGACTAGGTCTACCATTAGGGAAGGAAAAGGTAAAGTTGTGGAAGCAAAAGAGCAAAAATTAGAACAACAACCTGATAGTGAAATTAATATTAATGAAACCCTACACTTGCAAGAGGAGAGAGCTTTAGAAAAACCTCCTAAAGAAACTACCGTAGAAATGTCTACAAGCAAGAGGAAATGAAAGAATCATCCATCCTTGTCTACACCCCCTACAAGGCACAGTGTGAGACTTTCTAAAGGAGATAGGGTTACTAAAACCTCTATTCTAATAGTTAACCTATAGTCTTCTGAGTTTGTAAAGGAGTCCTCTTAAGAGGGAAATTTTCAACAAAACATAGCTAGTGATAATGAGTGCAATAACTAGAGTCCACAACCCAAATTTGACCCTAGTGTTAACTCTGTACTTGTTAATAGTGATAAGGATTTTGAAGAACTTGATGCATCTGAAGAGTTTGTAGAAAATCCTATTATGCAAGACACTTGTGAGAATTCAGAAAACCTTCCTTCTAAGGACTACCCAAAATTTAGACAAGAAATTGTTGAAGAAGTGATAGGAAATCTCAATCAGGATGGACTAAAAATGCTAGCTAAAGAAACAATTGAGTCTTGTAAGGAAGAAAAGGTAGTGACAACACTTTTTATAAGGAAAGGAGAATGCTCCACACAACAATGTGCCAACAAAATTCCTTATCCAACATCTAATTGGATAAACATTTTCAACAAAGAACCATTGCCACCACCCAATTTGTCTAAAACCTTGTCTACAAGGATCAATTTGTTCCAACAATTATTATGGGAAAGAGCACAATAGAAGCTATAAAGAGAAAAATTAAAACATGTTATTAATGAACAAAGCCATCAGTTGAAGCAAAATTGAGACCAAAATGAAATAATTAAAGAGGAAGATTGAACAAATCATAGGATTGATTCCTGAACTAATGGAATGCATATCACCATCAGCAGTGTATGCATTGTTTCTCAAAGAACAGCTTATAAATTTCAAATTGACAATAATTGTGGAAGGGATTAAACCCTCCATTTCAACTCCATGTGAGCTTTATGATGCATTCCCATCTTTTCTAATACCTTTAAAGAATTTATTGTGTGAATTATGACTACATAATTTGGCAGTACCTAATGACACAAAGTGGAACTCACTCCTTTATATAAGAGATGTGCAGTTGAGAGCAGTAATGTCTTGGATGCAGAATGAGATAGGCAAAGAACACCAAGATGTGCCATATAGGGAAAATGAAATGACAATTCATCTTCTCATGAGACCAAAAGTTCAAAACTCTAGGTAAACATTTCTGGATTGTGTTTCTATTCTATGCAACCCTAGTGGAGCTAATAAAGTGTACCCAGTCAGGAAACAAGCCTTTAAAGATTGCACTCATCTTGTGATGTTGAAACAATAATTGTTGCTTCAAGATAAAGGTGGACACAAATGTCACATGACCTGAAGATAAGGGAACCCCACTCTCCTCAAAGTTTAACTCTTGCTACTATCAAAAATCCATGGAAAATCAATTTGGGAATAGAGTCTATGTCAATACTAGCTTCCATTAAAGTATCAACCTCCCATTCTCCTATATCTAATACTAGTAGTAAAAAACAACACAGAGGATCATGACATGTTAGTAGAAGTACGGTGATGGAGGAGGCTCAAGAAAAATTATGGATACTTTAATTATGTTAAGAATGAGCCAAGGGAGAGAACGACTAGTGATTGGAGAGTTCGGGCTAAAATAAAAAAATTCATGGTTGCTTGGACCATAAATAACTCAGTTGGGGGGAATGATGGGCCTCCAAAAGGACATCATTCTAAGTTCTTTTTATCTTATTTTCAAACAATTATCTTGCAAAATAGTCATGACTATATGATTTTAAGTAGATGAACTTATGTTTTTATGTATATGTTAAGACATAAAGTAGAAGTATGATAGTTTGAATATGCTACATTTTATTTAATCTATGGATAGAAATGGTATAATGAAGTAGTATTACATGCTGATAAATTTTTCCCCATATATGTTATGTTTTGTGTAGTTTTCCTCTTGTAGCCATAGGATTTTCAAGAATGGTAATTTGAACTTTACACCTTTTCTCTAATATTGATGATGAAAATAAATATATGTACATGGAGGTTGTGCACACATTGATTGTTTTATAGGTATTTTCCATGGATATTCAAAGATCAACATTTTAGTGCTAAAGAAGTCAAAGCCAACTAGATTTCTAAACCTTTGCAAGTGGAGAAAATCATTTATTGTTTTTTTGTTGTTGCAACATATGAATGTAGCTTCCACACCTTGCTATATTTCTAGAGGATTTATTCATGGTTAATGATTTTTTTGTTTCAAAATTTATGAGTTTGTAATTGATCCTCATTAATGGAGTGATATTAGATTTAGGAAGTAGTTGTAGTTCCCTTTAAATAACAACTATTGTAGCTTTCAATGTAGTGGGGAAACAAGAATAGAACAAGTTGATTTTAATAGCAACAGAGTGTGATATTGTTTTTAATCAAGTGTAATCTTTCACCATGAATGAATAGAATGCACAGTTCAAGTTTATATCTCTTATCTTGATTGTCTTTCTGTTCACTCATCCAAGGGGGGCCATTTGGTGAGTGAGTTGTTCTATTAGAATAGATTTCATTTCCTTTTTGTTTCTAAGTAAGGTAGAATTATGTTGCTCTTATAGCCATGGATAACAGAATCAATGAACTATTCCTATAACATAGTTACATAGATATGTTTAACATTTACATCATTATCTTAATCTATAAGTTAAGTTGTCATTTTAGTTTCTAGCATAGGTTTCCTTTAGCATTGCCTTTTCTTTAGTTGTAATGACTTAAAGAAGAATTAGAGCATATGCTTTATAGTCACCATTTCATGTTTATTCTCTCCAGTTGATAAATTAAACAAAGCCAGTGTACTATTTTAAGTAAAACACATGATGTTTTTTGGACCATAGAATCATTGCAGAAGGATTTCCAATCCTTCATTACTAAGGTATTAAGCTAACCAGCCAATGATACTAGGACATCCTTGGATTAATGCCATGAAAGAAGTGCCTTATGTAATCATCTAAAAATGGTCATCTAGACTATTAGCCCCCTTTTCACTATTTTGGCTAAATTAATTAATTATTTGCCTATGCCAAATTGCTAAAAAATAGTTTATTTGATTTAATCTATAGTTTGGCTATAATATCCTAAGTCCATAGTTGATTGAAAGAACATGACCCTCTTTTAATTAAATAAAAGACCCCATCTTCTAACCCACTCAATGTGCACACATAAAGTCTTTTTCCAATTTCACAAATTAAAAGAAAAGGCTTTTGTGTCTCATAAAAATCCAAGTCCTTTTCCTTGTTTGACCAGATCTTGCACATGGATCATAAAAAAAGTCAACCCCCACCCTTGATCATCCATTTCTTGAGCTTGATCTCAACCATCTATCTACCTTTAAAAGAGATATCTCTCTCCTTCTCTAAGGATCCTATTTTTGAGCTAATGTTATGATACATGTTTCTTGACAAGGTTTCTTTGAGCTCTCTGCAGAAATTCTTTCCCCTTGTCTCATTATCTCATTACCATCTTCATCATTGTTTAATTTCATTTGCAATAGATTATATTTTCTATTTATATTAGCATAGATCACATAGCATAATTAACAATGGTTATAACCCATTCATCTTGTTTAACTTTGTTTTATTATTGTATTTCATCGTAGCATAATTCATTCTTGCATTACATATTTGAGACTTCTTTTGGACACTTGCATTCTTGCTCTTTCTTAAGAACCTCCCATTTCATGGTTTACCAACAAGGGTTGCATCTCTAAGGCTTATTTGAGAGCACGCTCCATGCTTATTTTATACCTCTTGCACTCCATGACTAGGGAGCTCTACGCCAACATTCAAGTATTTCAATCTATGGGATATCTTGGATAGAAAGGTTTAGAGAAGTTCACAATTCTAGTGGACATTTTTGGTGCCCACTATGGGGTAGAACATTCTAATTTTTCCTCTTAATTTGTACTTTTATCTTGAATTTTCCACTTGTTGTCCAGTCTACTTTTTTTTGTAGTCAAAATTGTTGTGCGATATTTTATCAGTATCATACAATAGTTCTTACTACTATTGTGTGATAATTTTCCAATAAAATTATTGTATTCCTATACAAAATTCTATTGCATTGGCATACAAAGTTCTATCACATGGCTATAGGGAAAAATATTGCACATCATAGAAGTATTATACCCCTATACTAAAAAGTATTGTACAATATTCTATCAATAGTAAACTATCACCTAGCCTAGAATTTGTTTTTATTTGAGTTGTTTGTCAATTTTGGGTCTTTGAAATTTTTTTTTCAGATTTCTTGGGTTTACTATTGTTTGACAGAGGTTTTACTATAGGTTTTTGCATTATTTTGGACTAATCTTTGTTGGACTAACATATTTTTATTATAGGGTTGCCCTAAACATTTGTGAAATTTCTCTAGAAAGAATGCATGTCAAAGCTTCAAATGCAAAAATGCTATTAATGGTTTTTTTCATGGTTGCCTAAAAGCATTAAAAAAAACAAACAAGTTCTTGTATTTCCCTTATTTTTGTGTGTGGCAATATTACTAGTTATTCATCTTTCATAGGCACATTAAAACTTGCAATTAGGATCTCTTGGTGGTAGAAACTTATGCTCTTCACTCTTTTCGTGAATCAGAAATCTTGACCCACCTTTAGATTTTGAAAGTAAGTGGAATAATTGATCTTCTTGGCATGTTTAGGGGAAATAATAAGAATAGTCTAGTATTCTCTTCACACAAGACCCTTGTGGTGAATTAGAAATCTTGACCTCCAAGAGTAGATCCATTTTGTGTAGTTTAGAATCCTTTAGAGTGCTTGCTCTTGAGTAATCATGAGGAATGACCCAAGTGGGGACAAGAAAACCTAACTCTTCTAGCCCACTCTAAACTCAAGGCTATCTAGGACATAAAACCTTGGTAGATGTACTTCTTGTCTTCACTTAGTATGAGTACTTGTGGAATTGGGACTATGATGAAAATGCTAAGAAAGAATACTTAAAGTACTCTTTTGACTATGAGGTCTATTGCTACAAGGAAAGGTGTCCCATAATTGGGTGCAAGAGGAGTGTTATGAAAAAAAGCCCTTTCTAAATACCATAGGCTAGAAGCTACCTTATTTTTCTACTCAACATCTTTGTGCAAGGAATGATCCTAGTGGATTACTTAGATCATCCCAAGATTTTACACTCACCATTTGTGTCCCCTTGGTTATGGTAATGACATCTCCATGTCAAAGACAAAATCTCTTGTGGGTAACAACTTGGTGTGAGGAAAAGGGGAATCAAGCATGGGCCAAGTTCTTGAGTAATGAACCATGACCTTAGGTAGTATTTCTTGGCATGTATTTTTGAATGTGCTAGACCCGTACAAATATTCTTGAACAATAAATAATCTCATTAGCATTCATAGGAATTTTCTTTTGATATTTGATTACATGTTCGCAAGGTTGCTTTGTCCCTTGTCCAATTGTTTAAAATATGTTAATTACCCTTATTATTTTCAAATCATATTTTTTTCTGCTATAAATTGAGATCCTATACTGTCTACACTACCCTTTGGTCTAAAACGTTCAAAAAAATTAACTTGAGACATAGGATTTTCAAGCTTCAAACTGCATTTTTTTATAATTCATTGGACCTTTATTGCATGCCCTTTTGAGAAATATTGTAGGACATTTTGTACATATCAAAGTATCACCTAGCTATTGTAATTTCTATCCCTAGTAATTCTGAAGTCTATCACACTCCTTAAGGAAAACTATCATCTAAAATAAAAGTATCACTCAGCTATTGTAAAGTCTATTATACGATATATTCTATTGATCGAATATTTCCCACTACTCTGAGAAATATTGACTGGTCTCTGTTGCTTCCAAAAAAGATTCAAAATTACATCTTAGCTGATTTAGGTGTGTTGTCACTTCATCCTACTTGAGTCTAGTAAAGAAAATTCATGTTAGATACTATTCTAAGCTTTAAAAATGAGTCTAGTTTATTAGATGAAAGCTAAAAACATTGCTAATGGTCACTTGTTAAAATCTAGTTACCTTTTCTATGTTAGATACTATTCTAAGCTTAAAAAATGAGTCTGGTTTATTAGATGTAAGCTAAAAACATTGCTAATGGTCACTTATTAAAATCTAGTTACCTTTCTATGCTAGATACTTGCTATCAATCTTCTTGCTCACTCTCTTGGCTTGAGTTGTCAGTGTTGTAAATTCTTGAGCACTATTGACAAGTTACTCTCTTATTTTATCTTTGACGAGTAATCATTCTTGACCTTACAAGCTTCAAATCTGAAACACTTTTTCTCATCCCATTAAACAAAGATATACCCTTATAGGTTAGTCATGACTAGGTTCCAAGTTAGTAAAGGGAATGATCCTTTGTTCAACTTTGAACAATTGGAAACTCCAACTAGGCATCCTTGTGGACAACCATGTGTAGAGGAACCCATCTTTGATAAACCATAAGAAGCTAATACTTGGAATAACTCATTTTATAGCTTTGAGAACCTATTTGATATGCCTTTTGATACACCTAGGGCTGAAGACAACTTGGCACTCACCATGCATCCTAAGGAGAGGAAACATCACTTAGAAGAACAAGCACATCTAGAAAAAGAAAAATTGCAAGAGTTCATATGTAGGGCTAATGGGGAAAGTCCTTGTCACCAAGCTAAGACTAATGCTCATAATGCTGAAAATAGACATGGCTACTATGGAAATCCCTTTGATAACATCCCTGTTGGTGGAAATGATGGAAAAAATACATCCCCTAGAAATCCTAGAATAAATGACAGAGGGTGTCCATCACCACCTAGAAACTCATAATCATATCATGAAAGTGAGAACAATGATGAAATCACTAGTGAAGACCTTATGTGATTTCATCAAGAAAAGGTTTCTCAAAGGCTTATGCTCAATGACTTGGAACAAAATGGGGACCAATTATTTCAATACATGACATCTAAGGGATGAAAACTCTCTCAGGATTTTGATTTGCAAAGAATTGTCGAAAAATGAGAACCTGCTAAAGCTGAGATCTTGAGAGAGAAAATGCGAGAACTAAAAGATCAGCTCACTCAACTACAAGTTTACAAGGAACATCCCAAAACCTCTTTTGTTGAATTAATATGTTCTCTTCCTTTTGATAGAAGTCTTTATATGGTCCCATTTCCTAGGGATATAGATGTTCTTAATTATGATAAATATGATGGAAATGGAAATGCTCACAACCATGTAAGCCACTTCAATGCTCTTAGTATGTACTTTATGCATGAAGACACTTAACTTATGAGCTTTTTTCCTAGGAGCTTGAGGGACAAAGCCATGGAATGGTTCACAAATTTGTCACCTCCTTTTAAGACATTTGATATACTTGCACAAAAATTCATCCAACACTATTTTTATAACATCCTATCACTATGTTGGACTTGTGTAACATTAAACAAAAACAAGGTGAACCCCTTTTCTACGTATCTCCAACAATGGAGATCTTTACACTCTAGGTACCCTTGGTGAATTCTTGAGACCATGAAGATTGAATTTTTTTTCAATACACTTGTACCTAAACTCTATTACAATCTTAGGAAACAACTATTCACATCCTTTATTGATATGGTTGAAAGTGCATACTGCATTGAGGATTTTGCTACCATGAAAGGAGACATTGTGTTGAACAAGGATAAAAATGGCAATGGGAATGGCAAAGACAAAAACAAGCCTTGGAATAAGAAAAATTATGTTTTCAATGATGAAGTAATGGACACTCCTAACAAAAATAAGTCAACCTTTAACCTTTCTAATGCTATCTGTGCTGCAAAACAAAAAGAGACTTCAAAGCCTCAAATATTTGATAAAACTAAAAACCTTCTAAGCCAAAGCGTGTTTACACACCTATGGTAGAATCTTATGAAGTGGTCTTGAAGACCTTGCTTGCAAAAAAACTTTCACACTTCCAATTAACTCTCGACCCTGTGACCCACCCATTAAACCTCTTTGGTGGAGGGAGGATCATTTATGCAATTATCATAGGAGCCAAGGGTATAACACTAAAAAATTCTTTAGACTCAAAGATTTTATTCAAGATCTCATTGAAGGAGGAAAAGTCATAACAGATGGCTTAGTAAAAACCTTTGATCACAAAGCCTTCAAACAATTGTTACTTGAATATGAAAAATGGGAATCATCCAAAGCTAAGAAGAACCATGATGTAAAGATCAACTACACCTACACTAACACTAACAATGTTATAAACATGGTAGAACTTGTTGAATATCTTTGCATGATGGGTCCTATATTTGAAAAACAACCAAATTATGATACGAATGATGAAAGACCTAAGCTAGTCCTAAAATATGTGTAATGCTCAAAAAAATCATAAGGACGCTAGGCCAAAGGTAGTTCTTAGGGTGGTGGAACCTTCCTCTTTGCATGTTGAGACACTAAACACTGTCACTAGGGGTAGTGCAGGAGCACCTAGGGGTAGGGTAAAACCATAACAAAAATTTTGGTTTGTAAATGGTCTAACCAACCATTTAGTGAATAAGGAATAAATTTAAAGTTCCAAGATAGGTTTGGGAGGTTTGGTTAGGTAAGAGTTGAGTTTGATTCAAGTTCTAATCAATTAGGTCTTGATAAGCATAACATTGCTCAAAGTTGTTCTATAAGGAAAAATATGGAAAAATGCTTCAAATAGGGAAAAAGGTGTGTCATGGAGATCCTTAGGTGTTTTAGGCTAATTTCATAAGAGTTAAAACCAAACTATAAAATTTTGGAGGCATATAAGATTGCAAGATCGAAAAAAATGTCAAAATTACTCATTGACAACTTTGCAATTTTTGTAAAATTATAATTGGAAAATTTTGCACTTTTTGCACTTTTTGAGGAAGAATAAAAATAAGTATTTATGGCTTGAACCAAAGGAAATTTGGATAGGAGAACTTATTTAAACACCCTCCATCTTATTTCTAAAAGTTGGTTGAATCACTTGTGCGAACAAATTAATGAAATCAGAAGGTTTGCTGACAGAAAACAGACTTTTTGGAGAATTGTTTGATTAGTTGGATTGGTGTTCTTGTTGTTTGTGATGGAATAGTTTCCTAAATTCATGTGTTGAATTTATACTAGTTTTATTTGATTAGAAGCAGTCATTTAATAAGGTTTAAAAAATTAGTTAGCTTTTGCTTCCTTGTTGTCCAGTTTTGAGCAACTAGCATTCAAATGGCTAAAGCTTGATTTCCCATGGTCAAAACATGATGGCCTTAGGTAATCAAGTAATATAATCTACAAATAATATAAATATCAATTTTGGAGTTGGTGGGAGTTAGATAGCCATTTTTACAAGCTACCCTAGGCAAGCAAATGAAGACTTGGCAAGGCACAACTTGTAATGGAGTTTTAAGATTAACAGAGGATTCATACATGCCAATCTTGAATGGTAAATGGTTGAGTAGGAAATTAGGTGTCCAAAAACAATAAGAGAAGGTTTGAAGTAGACTCTAGAGATTTTGGTGAGTATTTTTTCATCATTGCCCTTGAAATCATCAAAATAGGGATTTTCTGGAATCGTACAATACAAACTAGAGGCTTAAAACCAAAACAATATTCAAGCCCTAGTTGATGTGAAACAATGTATAGGAAACATAAATAGGCCTTGTTAAGGATTGTTTCAAGTTATTGTTGCTTCCTTGTTTCTAGGATGGCTAATAGGGCTCGTAGGGATACAAGGATAAATGAGGCAATTTGGAGTTGTGGGTATGTTATTCCTATCCAAAAGATATAGAATAATGTGAAAAGTTTCAAGAACCATAGAAGAAGGTACATACTTGATTTTGACCCTTTAAGGGAATTTGGTAGAGTTTTGGTTTATTAAGCCAAAAGATGCACAGTTAGGGTGTTGGAGTGAGAAGGATTAAAAGTTGGATTGATTGGCAAGTTTCTTGGAGAAAGGGGATTGGAAGAGATTCCTCTAGGTTGGGGTTAGAGTAGTGACCCTAAGTAGGATAAGGAGTAGCCTTGATAGAGAAAGAAAATCTCTAGGTGAATAAGCTTTTCTTCAAAGTGGTATCAGAGGCATAAGATTGTGGCTTGTGGTGCTATGTTGTATTCTACTAAATCAAGTTGATCTTTAAAGATGGTAACCAATGTAGAGTTGGATAAGGAGGTAGATAATTAGAAGAAGCTCATGGAGGAGAAAGTCAAGCTTCTTGATGAGGCCATAAAAGAGATGAAAGATAAGTTGAAAGAAATGGAAGATGCAGCCCTAGAAAGGAAAGATAAAGACACCAATAAAGGAAAATAGAAGGTGGACTTGGAGGATAAAATACCTAAATTTGATCCTCCACTTGGTGAGTGAGAACCATTCCTCAGAGCTATCAAAGCATTTGGAGGAAAGAGTCTTGAGAATGTTTAACTATTCCATGGTAAAATGGATGTAGAGGTGGTCCTAGAGTGGATTGAGAGTACTGAGAATTACTTTGAATGTGAAGGGACAACAGAGGCTCAGAAAGTAAGATTTGCAAAATCAAGATTGATAGGACAAGCTTTGACTTGGTGGAAGTTTTTGCAAGAGGAATGAGAGACTGAAGGGAAGAAACCAATAGCTAATTGGAAGGCTATGGTAGCAAAAATAAAAGAAACCTATTTACTAGATGATTATGAGATCCAAATCCATAAGCATGTGCATAATCTCAAGCAGAAGGATCTTGATGTAGCTACCTACACTAAAGAATTCCAAAAATTTTCTCTAAGGTCAAGGTTGCAATTGGTAGAGAGAATCAAGGTGGTGAGGTACTTAAATGGCCTTAAGTGGTCTATCTAGGATGAACTAAGCTTATTCAGTCTTACCACATTACAGAGTTGTTTCCAAATGGCGAGGAAGGTGGAAGACAAGTTAAGGAAGAAGGGTGACTCTAGCACTAAAGGCAAGTGTAGAGGAAGAGATTTTAGAGGTAACTCAAGAGGAGGTTCTAGTGGTAGAACCGATGATCAGAGAGGCTATGGCAACTCCAAGTGGACTAAACAATCTAGTGAGATTAGTCAAAGGAGAGGCTCTAGTAGAGGAAGAGGATCCAATAATGGGGTAAGAGGTAGATATGGGAGTAGTAGCAAAGGCTCACACTTTAGTAACATGAAATATTACCACTGTGGTAAGTTGGGGCATCCTGCCTATTGGTGTCTAGAGAAGACATCAACATCTTATGGAGAGAAGAAGATAACTTATGTCCAAGAGGAAGAAAATCATAAAATAAGGGAAGTAGACCTTGAAGTAGAGAAGGGGATAACCTCATGTTGAGGAGAGTCTTGGTCAAAGAGCCAGTAAAGGAGGAAACCAAATAGAGGAGAGCATTTTTCAAAACCACATGCAAGTTACTTGGAAAAGTATGCAAGATGATCATGGACTTAGGGTCTACTAATAATGTGATGTTAGAGAAGGAAGTAAAAAATCTTGGCCTAACAAAGATTCCCCATGTATGTGCTTATAGGGTGACTTGGTTGAACAAGAGGCATAATATATTAGTGAATGAACAAGTATAGGTTACATCACTATTGGTAAGTATCAAGATAAGATTATATGTGATGTACCATTTGGCCTTACCAATGCACCAAGTACCTTCATGAGAGTCATGAATGAAGTCTTGAAGGACTATAGGAGTTTTTTTTTTTGTGTATCTAGATGACATCCTCATCTTCAACAAGACAAAATAGGAACACATGAAGCACCTAGAAATGATGTCGAGTAAGCTTCAAGAAGAGAAGTTAATAGTGAACCTTGAGAAGAGGGAGTTCATGAAAGAAGAGCTAGTGTACTTAGGTTTTGTTTAGTCCCAAGGGAATTTGAATATGGACAAGGGTAAGATAGAGGAAATCTTGATTTGGCCTACTCCTAGATCTACTAATAAGTTCATAATTTTTCATGGCCTAGCACAATTTTATAGGAAGTTTAGTGATATTTGTGCACCCATGAATGACACCATTAAAGGAGGTGTGAAGACCAACTTCATGTGAACCAAGGTTGTAGATGAAAGTTTTGAAAGGTTGAAGAAGGAGGTGGCAACTCAACAGTATTGGTTTTGCCTTGTTTTGAGAAGTCATTTGTGGTAGAGTGTGATGCTAGCAACATAGCAGTTGGGGTAGTCCTAAGCCAAGAGGGTAGGCATATGGCCCTTTTTAGTGAGAAGCATAATGAATCCAAAACTAGGTATTTAGCATATGACTTGGATCTCTATGCACTTGTTCAAGCCCTTAAGAAGTGGAGGCATTATCTATTGCCTAAAGAATTTTTTATCTTCAAATATAACCAAGCACTAAGCTTTATCAACTCACAAAAGAAACTAAGTTTGAGGCACATAAAATGGATGGAGTTCTTGTAGTCCTACACTTTCACTATCAAACATAACAAGGGCACACACAACAAAGTGGAAGATGCTTTGAGCAGAAGGTTGTTGAGTTTCAAGAAGTCAAGTTGTAGAGAATAAAACTAGAAGGATTCAAGCACATGTATGGAGAGGATACTAATTTTTTAGAGGCCTAAAAGGTATGTACTAACTTTTAAAATCATTTAGATAGTGACTTTTCTAAATATACCTTGCAAAATGGGTTATTGTTCAAGGGTCATAAATTATGCATCCCAAGGGGATCCATGAGGGAAAATCACATATAAGAGAAGCACAATGGAAGCATGAGTGGGAATTTTGGCCTTAACAAGACCCTAGACCTAGCAGAGAGGTTTTTCTATTGGCCCAAGATGTAAAACAATGTGAGGAAATATGTAGAACAATGTGACATATGTAAAAAGTCAAAGGGCACTTCATCCAATATAGGACTCTATCAACCTCTACCCATTCCTAATAGGCTTTGGCAATGTATTAACATGGATTTCATAGTAGGCTTGCCAAGGACTAAGACATGGATAGATAATATGTTTGTGGTGGTAGATAGATTCAAAAAGATGAGCCATTTCATCCCATGCAAGACAACACATGATGCAAGTCATACAGATAACCTATTCTTCAAAGAGGTGGTCAAAATTCATGGGCTACTAATGACAATTGTGGCTGACAGAGATGTCAAGTTAATGGGGCACATTTTGAAGACCCTATGGAGGAGATTGGGTAAAAACCTAGCTCATAGCTCTACCTATCATCCCCAAATTTATGGGTAGACATAGGTCATCAATAGGGTCCTATGCAACTTTTGAAGGTGTCTCACCATAGAGTATGGGAAAAGTTGGGAGCAAGTGTTACCTTAGCCAGAAATTTCCTACAATGATAGCAAGAATAGGACAATAGGATTAAGTCATTTTTAAGTAGTGTGTGGCACAAACCCAAGGGGCATAATGGAGTTGAGGTAACTACCCACACATGGCAACATCAATGGACATGTTGATGACTTTTCTCAATCTATGAAAGAGGTACATGATTAGGTTAAGCAGACCTTGATGGAGGCAAATTGGAAGTTGAAGGAAAAGAAGGATGAAGGGAGGAGAGAATTATAGTTCCAAGTGGGAGATTTGGTCATGGTCTACTTGAATAAAGCTGGGTTGTAGAAGGGCATCCCTAGTAAGTTGCAGATGAAGAGGATTGGGCCATGCAAAGTATTAGAGAAGTATGGACCCGATGCCTACAAAGTAGACTTACCCAAAGACATGGCTATCTCTCCCATCTTCAATATCAAAGACTTGATACCTTACAAGGGTCTAGATATGGAAGAAGAGGAGTTTTAGGTAGAACTAAACAAGGAAATAATAGACCTATAGGTACTTGAAAGGAGGCAACCACGAGTGGATAAGATACTAGATTGTAGAGTGAAAAAGAGCACAAGGAACAAGATGTACAAAGAACATTTGGTGAAATGGAATGACACTACTAAAGCAGAAGCAACTTGGGTGGCTGAAATTGATTTCAAGAAGCATGGAATCAACCAAGAATTCCTATCTCCATACGTACCCTAGACTTCTTCTTGCAGGGGGAGAATGGTGCAGGAGCACCTAGGGGTAAGCTAAAACCCTAACATAAATTTTGGTTTGTAAATGGTCTAACCAATCATTTAGTGAATAAGTACTAAATGTAAAGTTCCAAGATAGGTTTAGGAAGTTTGGTTAGGTAAGAGTTGATTTTGAGTCAAGTTTTAACCAATTGGCTCCTTATAAGCATAAAATTGCTCAAAGTTGCTCTATATGGAAAAATATGGCAAAATCATTCAAATAGGAAAAATGTTTGAAATAGCTAATACTAAGAGAGAGGGGGGGGGGGGGGGGGGGGGTGAATATCTTGCATATGAAATTAAACCAACAATGTTGAACAATAAATATAACTATACACATAGAGAACTCATAACACCATTATTTGTTAACTAGGGAAACCTTGGCCAAGGGAAAATCCTAGTGGGGATGACACCCACTAGATGATTCACTAAAAAATTAGATCTAGTTAAGGATATTGACTCTATTAGGAGTTGCTACAACCCTATTAGGAGTTGGTAGATCAAATATGATGTGTGCAAAAATAGTCCATTTCCCTAACATGCAATCATACAATTTAGTTCCTTCACAAAATAGATATACATATAATACTTGCTTTGTTGCTGTAACTCGCAATTTCTCTAACCTTACATAATATTTTGCATCACATAAGGCTCACAGATGGTTCTCACAATAGTTTTCATGTCACATGTAATCACACAACTTCCACAATATCTTCACATCACACACATTCACTGCACAACTCACACTTTATCTACGCAACATAAGATCTTTACTTATAACTTGTGCAGTCAAAAATTATTGCTCAGTTAGCTTCCATGTATTCAAAGTTTGAAATAATATAAAATAATATCCACATATATTCATCTTAACATGATTTAGTAATTATTTTGAAACTAAAATAATTCCTAAAGTTGTACAACTCTATTTTCTTCTATGCTCTATTCTACACTATTAAATACCACCATAGTTAAACTTACTATGATTTGTGTTGTACTAACTGTACACACATACACACTGGTACACATCATCATGAAGGTGTCACAAATATTTCTTCAATTTTTCATAGGCTAACTCTCTACACATCGTTCATATTGTTAAGATTTTTTCACTGTACTGTTGCAAACTGTATAATACTTAGATAATTTTCTATCTCTGAATGCATAAATGAAATGCTCAATATATGTTTCCATAAATGACAGCCATCAAGACATCTATTTGACTGTATTGCCAAAAATATAACCCCTTTGGAATTGATGTCAACATTTGGTAAAATTGGCTAAGTCCCAAAATGATTTCATACATATCAAAAACAAATAAAATAACTACACAAAAATTGCCTTCAAAAAATAACAATTTTATTCATGTTTTGGTGGATCATTGCATTCCTTATCACTCCTTTACATTGTTACATACATAAGCTCCCCTTTACATATACATTTATATCTATACAATTTTCCTCTACATAATAACACAATACTCCCCCTTTAACATCAATGGCAAAGGTGTTAAAAATAGTATCATAAAAACCTTTTTTCCTATTATTGATCAACTTGTCATTTTGGATATGCAATCTGCAAAATCAATCTTCAATCTCTCAAAGTCCTTCTTCCACTTGCCTTTGACTATATTTGATATACTGATGATTGTGCAAAGTGCATAGGATGCCACTATAACTGCACTCAAGTTAGTATAGGCGAATTTGTCATAGGAACTCTTTGTTGAAAGACATTCCTCCAATTTCCTCTACAAAATTACAACCTTAGGTGCTAGATATTCTCTGAGAATAGAGAATCTTCTTATTACCTTCTTGTTAGATTCAATGCTTCTGACAACATTGTGGATCTTCTCAATCTCATTCTCGGAATCTTCAATTCTGATCTCTAGTTGTTGCAATCTTGTAGTGAGTGACTAAAGCTCACTTATATGGCCTTATGTCTTTGCATCAAAATTATATAAGTAAGTGTAATATATTGTGCACTATCCATACAACTTCTTACCTTCAACAATATACTTTCTGAGTTCCTTGATGTTTCCATCAAGTGCCTTCAAATCCTTGTGCACATTGGTACACATTAAGTTGAATACGGTTGCATCATGATTATTATATGCTTGTGCTGCTATTACTTCAGCTAAGGTTGTGAATTCCCCATCAAAGGCCTTCACAAACTCTTTTTCCTTGGCTTACAATTTTAGATTTGCTACAGTTGTGGAAACTATCTTCTACATGCACTCTAAGACATCAGCAAGGGTCTTCTCCAAAGACTTTATAGATTTGTTTTTCACAAACAATTTTCTCAAAGTGCCCATTAGCTCTTTTTTATTTTCATCATCAAATGGAATAGGTATTTATGTTGATGTTCCAACTACTAATACTATTGAAGATACAATAGTCTTTATCTTCCATTCCTCTGCATTCTTCTTTTCCTCAGCCTCTTTCTTCTTCTTCTTTTCTTCTATCTTTTTCTTTTCCTCTTCTTCTTTCTTCTTCTTTTCTTCTTCTTCATTTCTTTTCTCTTCTTCTTTTCTTCTTCTTCCTTTCTTTTCTCCTCTTCTTCTTTCTACTTATTTTCTTCTTCTTCCTTTCTTTTCTTTTTCTCTTCTTCTTCATCATCATAACTTGTATAGGCAGTGATATTGCCAACAATATTTACCCCTTATGCTACAAATGGATTCTCTTTTACATCCACAGTTATGTGTGTACTATCCACTTGCATGGATTTAGTACCCATAACAATGTGAGGTGGAGATAGTGCTTCTTGTGTCCCTTCTGCCTCTTTCTCTTCACTAGATGGTGTATCTACCTATACATATACTGGACTATCATCCTTTACTTGTACCCTCTCCTTAGGTACCAAGGACATATATTTTACTATAGCCTCCTATGTTTCTTGTCTTACCTCCTCATAATTACCTCCCATTAGAAGAATTTCTCTTCTTTTGTTCCTCAACAAGGGCTCAATACCCTTCAAAATTTTGTCAAATTCCTCTTTTGATCCAACATCACATAACTTATTTATGGATGTGATCCTCATATTCAAATCTTATTTTACTATTCTTCTCTTCTTATTGGTCAACCTATTGTATAGGTCTTCAAGAATTTCATTCTGAATGCTATCAAATCTCTTATTCCTGATAATCATATTTCTTATTATGGTATTCTCTAATTTCCTTCTATCCATACTACTATACATGTTGTAAAATTTATTCAACTAAACAAAGATGTCATCATTTATAATCTACATGTTTAGATTATCTACCTTTGGTTTCCATTGTCTTCCTGTGCATATTGCTCAATATGTTTATCTTCATAATCATAAATGAGCTTTCATAACTGCTCACTTGCATGGTTTTCATCCTTTTTCTAGGCCCACTATTGGTTTGCTTTATGTTTTTCTTCACTTGAGGTGTAGGTTGATGCTTAACCTTCACCATTCTCCTTAACTGCCTCTGCTCAATAGGTGCTTCCACCTCTAACTACCTTCTTTCTTTCTCATAGCTTGCTCTTATAGGTTGTACTTGCACAATCATTTCATATGGTGCAATGGGATCTTGCACACATGATTGTTCCACATTTACTCTTTCTAAAGGCCTTGCCATTGTAATAGGTGTTTCTGCCAACACTTTTGTCTACCCAATAGCCTTCATCTCTAGCGCAATTCCCTTAAGCTCATTGAATTCATGTCTTGACATGCCAGATTCCTTAAGGATGGAATCTATCTCTTTGTCTACTTTCTTCTTGTTCTCTTTGCTATATAGCTCAGACTCTACAATCCTTAATCTTTCATCATATATTCCACATCTAGGACATTCTCTATCCTTCTCAAACTTGAGTATGATCTATGCATACCCTTCAATTAGTTTTACACTCATCTCATAGCCCATAGGCTCAATGAACTTCAAGTATCATTGCTTCCATGCAAGTGTTGTTAGTTTCCACCATGAAGCATATATCATCCTTATATTTCTCTACCATTGAGGGAGGTATCCTATACCTCAATTTCATCTCAGACTAAAAAATCTACATCATCCTATCAATATCAATGTTTCTAATATTCTCAGGTTTAGATCTGCAACTTTGAGTTACAATCTTCATTACACACTCACTTCTATCCCAATTTATCACTTTGGGAAACTTCCTTGTAACATAGAAGAAAAAATGAGTCAATAGGGACTCAAATCTAAATATTGTGCTCTTTATTTTCTTTATCTTTGCAATATTGTCTAATAGTTGCACTCTGACAATGTCACACAAAATTACTTTTCTCCTTTCAATGGCCATCACATATGTTGTATGAAGGAATTTAGCTGGTACAGAGTTTGCCCTTGATCCATGCTTCAGCTTGTACCCTAAGATTTTGGTCAACAATTTGACTCCTTTATCCTGAATAGGATTAGCCCTCATATTCCTTCTATCAAACTTGGTTTTCAGGTTTGTCTCCACTATTTATCTGATGCCTTTCTCATTAACAAGATTATAACCTTCATTGCTAAATCCCATGACCTTGTGGATTAGGTTATTGTCAATGACAATCTGTGTATTACCTAACTAGAACATATCATCATGTACTTTTCTCAATATAATTTGGGTCCACTAGTGATTATTGAATTCTATGTAGAACATATACTTCACCAAATTTAAATCTTCAAGGTGTGCATACTTAGACTTCAGGGATAAGTCATTATTACACATGACTCCTAAGTCCTTGTGAATATCCTCATCACCTATACTCTCAATTTTGCAATGTATATAACTCCTTATATCTTCTACATGTAACACATTTTCTAAAACTTGCAAAAATACACCTATAGGATCATCTAATAAAGAAACAAATGGATGTTTCTTGAACCCATATCTTGGTCTATCACTAACATCATATGCTCTTTGATTAGCCATTACTTTATAACTATAAATACTTCAAGAAATTGGATTCAATACTTGATAAAATACCTCAAATTCATGATATTAGGGCTTCTACAACTTTCATCTTCACAACCTTGGTTTGCTCTTCAATTGCTATCAAATCGCTCTTCAATTTTCTCAAGACACTTCACATGAACAAATGGTACATCAAATATTTCTACTGATCCTTAAATCATTTTGAAATAGACTGCATAATATATGTGTATCTACCACAAACTTAGAATACTATGTTTACAAGTGACCTTGATCTTACAATTCCTTCTTACTATGATCACATCAATACTTGTGTAGTAAACCATAGCTTTCTCTCTATGTCTTCTACATTCTATTAACTCCACAATCTCTAACTCACTCTCTAACAACAGTTTTGACCACTGATGATCTATTACTTCTGTAATAGCTTAATTCAGATAAGTTGAGCCACAAACAATCTATGACTTCAACTTTTCATCATGTGCATCAAATAGTTGCTCTTCTAATATTGTATGTGAACTCTTTGGATTACAAGCCTTTGCAAATGCTTCTTTGAATTCCTCAACATGTTCCTTGACTACTTCTTTCTGATTGTTGTTGCCTCCATTTTCATTCCCTCTATCATTTCTATTGTTGTTCCTTCTGTGATTAGAATTCCTATTAAAGTTCCCTCTATCCATTCTAAAGAATCTTGTTGTGTTTCCAATGTTATTGTATAACTAACATATAAGTGCATTTCACCTTTGATAGTTTCTATTCTAATTTTTAGGTGCTCTATAATTTCTTGTAATGTGTCTATAATTGTTACATTTGTAAAAAAATAAACTTCTTTTTCTCATTATCATGTTTCTCTCCATCATTAGATATGCTCTAAGATCTACCTCTTCGATTACCTATAGGGTTCATATTCCTAAACACTCTACTATTTTTATTATCATCAATAAACTTAGGTTTCTTACATTCTATTGCCTAATGTCCATAACCATGACATAACAATATAAATTAGTAATAGGTTTAAAAGACTTACCTATACAATCTCTCTTCATATGTCCAACTTAATTGCATATGAAACATCGACCTTTGAATTCATGTCTTAGCTATTTGGATGAATCATCTTGCTTAGGTTCTTCAACTTTCTTTGTTGTTATAAGATCAACAAATTTCTTTGTCAATTTAGTTTTCTCAACTTCATCAAAGCACTTGAATTTTTCTTTAGGGATTTTAACTATAGAATCTGATTCTATCCTAATCTCATCTTTCTTTGTTAACTTCTCTCCAATAAGTTAACCAAAGCCTATATTTTCATAAGAAGGTCTTTGATGAAATATATGTTCATCAATTTTCTTAGAACTTGTTTAAAGTTTCTCTAACTGTTGCTTTGCTTGTGTCAACTCTCCTTTCACAATGATATTAAATTTTTCTAACTTTGCATGCTCTATATTAATAGAATTTAATTTAGATGCCACTTGACTTAACTGGGATCTAAGATCTACATTCTCATATTTTAGATCAGGTTTACTCTAATTCTCACTAGTCTTAAGACTCAACTTCAATTCAACAAGTTTCAACTCATGTTTCAAAATCTCATTCTCTTGCTTAATATTTTCTATATCATTATTGTCACTAGTCTACACAAGTAGTTCCTTGCTAGATTCCAAATCATCAATTTCATCTTTTAGTTTTCCAATGTAAACTTTTTTATTTTTATATCTATCTTTCAAGTTATCTCTCTCTTCAGTAAGAAGGTCAATCTATTCAAGAGCTTCTTCAAAATTCTTCTTCAATTGTTCCATATTCATTGGGATCTTACTTAAGTTGTTGAGCCTCTTCAAAATAACTTTTCTTTGATGCCAATTATTATAAATAGATAATACTTTGGGGGGGGGGGGGGGGGGGGGGGGCGATGTAAATCAGTGTATTACAAAGTTTTACCCACAACTGAATATTGTTAATTATTTTATATCTTGCATATGAAAGTAAAATAACAATGTTGAACAATAAATATATTAATACACATTAAGAACTCATAACACCATTATTTTTTAACTAGGGAAACATTGGCCAAGGGAAAACCCCAGTGGGGATGATACCCACTAGATGATTCACTAAACAATTGGATCTGGTTAAGGATATCAACCTTATTAGGAGTCTATGAAGTACATATAGTGTTTTGAGTCCTTGTTAGAAGCCTCAACCCTATTAGAAGTTGCTACAACCCTATTAGGAGAAGGTATATCAAATACAATGTATCCAAGAAGATCCCACTGCCCTAACATGCAATTATAGAATTTATTTCCTTCACAAAATAGATATACATACAATACTTGCTTTGATGTTGTAACTTGCACTTTCTCTAATATTACATTAGATTTTGCATCGCATAAGGCTCGCAGATAGTTTTCACAATAGTTCACATGTTACATCTAATCATGCAAACTCTATAATATTTGTGCATCACACACATTCACTGTACAACTCACACTTTATCTGCGCAACATAAGATCTTTATTTATATCTTATGCATTCACAAATTATTTCTCAATCAACTTCCACATCTTCACATGTTTGACATAAAATCAAATAATATCCACATAGTCAACTTAACATGACTTAGTAATTATTTTGAAACTAAAATAATTCCTAGATCTGTATAGCTCTATATTTTGCTATGCTCTATTCTACACTATTAAATACCAACATAGTTAAACTTGTTGTAAATTGCATCATACTGATCATACACATCATCATGAAGGTGTCACAAACCTTTCCTCAAGTACACATAAGCTAACTCTCTATGCATCATTTGTACTATTACAATTTGTTCACTATACTACTGTAAACTATCTAATACTTAGACAATTTTCTATCTCTGAATGCATATATGAAATGTTGAGTATATGTTACCAAAAATGACAACCATAAAGACATCTACCTGAACATATTGACAACATAAAAATGTGTGCAATGGAGTTCCTTAGGATTTTTAGGTTCATTTCATAAGTGTTGAAACCAAACTGGACAAGTTTGGAGGCATAGATTGCAAAATTGCAAAAGTTGTCAAAATTGCTCATTCATTGACAACTTTGCATTTTTTGCAAAATTATAATTGGCAATTTTTGCACTTTTTGAGGAAGGAGAAAAATAGGTATTTATGGCTCAAACCAAATCCAAGGTGGATAGGAGAACCTATTTAAAAACCCTCCAACTCATTTATAAGGGTTCATTGGATCATTTATACAGACAAATTAATGAAATAGGAAGGTTTGTTGATAGAAAATAGGCTTTTTGGAGGATTGTTGATTAGTTGGATTGGTGTGCTTGCTATTTGTGATGGAATAGTTTCCTGAACTCATTTTTTGAATCTATGCTAGGTCATTTTGATTATAAGTAGTCATTTTATAAGGTTTACAAAATTAGTTAGTTTTTGCTTTCCTATTGTCTAGTTTTGAGCAACCAACATTCAAATGGCTAAATCTTAATTTCCATGGTTAAAACATTATGGTCTTAGGGAATCAAGTAATAGAATTTTTAAATAACCTAAATATCAATTTGGTGTTGGCAAGAGTCAGATAGCTATTTTTACAAGCAAGCCTTAGGTAAGCAAATGAAGGCTTGGCAAGGTGTAGTGAGGCTTGTAACTGAGTTTTAAGATGAATAAAGGATTGATACATGCCAATATTGAATGGGAAATGGTAGAGTAGTGTATTAGGTGTCCAAAAAAGGAATAGGAGGTTTGAAGAAGATTCTAGATCATTTGATGAGTTTTTTTTCATCATTGCACTTGAAACCCACAAAATAGGGGTATGGAGGCCTAATACCAAGAAAATATTCAAGCATTGGTTGATGTGAAACAATGTCTAGTAAACATCAATAGGCCTTGTTAAATATTTTTTCAAGTTATTTGTCGTTCCTTGTTTCTAGGAGGGCCAATAGGGGCTTTTATGGGTACAAGGACAAACAAGGCAATTTGGAGTTATGGGTATGTTAGAACTATCCAAAATATGCAAAATGATGTGAAAAGTGTCAAGAACCATATGAAGAAGGTATAAACTTGATTTTGACCCTCTAAGGGCATTTGGTGGAGTTGTTTCTTATCAATCCAAAAGATGCATAGTTAGGGTGTTGTGGTGAGAAGGAGTAAAAACTAGGTTTATTGGTGAGTTTCTTGGAGAAATGGGATTGGAAGAGAGTCCTCTAGGTTGGGATTAGAGTAGTGACCCTGAGTAGGCTAAGAAGTAGCCTTGATAGAGAAATAAAAGCTCTAATTGAAGAAGCTCCCCATTAAGGAGAAAAGACAAAGTTGTCCTCAAAGTTGAAAATGATCCCAAGAATGCTTCCTCATCCAAACAAGTGGTTACCCTAGTTATATCTAGCTATGATCTTGTTATCTAGTAGCAAAGAACCCTTGTGAAAATTTCAATTTGAGTTGTTAGAGCTATCTCCTTTACATAAGGAAATTCTCAAGAAATATTTATGCACAGCCAGTGTTCCTATAGACATTTATGTTGAGTGATTCCAAGCTATGGTGAATTATATCTCCTCACTTGACTATCTCATGTACTCTAAATAAGATGACAAGTCACTCTATGATCCCCACAACCTAGCTTTACACATTGAAGTCCAAATATTTGTACTCGCATCTTCCAAGTCTTGATAGAAAATGATGTTGGATTAAACATCATCTCCTTCAATGTTATTCAATAGCTAGGAATGCCCAAATTTTCTATCAACCCTAGGTGAAAGATGACCATAAAAACCTATCATGAGGTTTAATGGCCTTCTAAAGGCCTTATTGCATTACTAATCTGTGTGGGTCCTATTGAAAAAGATGTAGTCTTCCAAGTTTTAGATATCCCAATGGAATATAATTTGTTGCTAGGAAGACCTTGGATCCATGACATTCAAGAAATGTCATCAATGTACCATCAATTTATAAAAAATTTCTTCAATAGTACTAAGATAGTTATCCTAGGGGACAATTCAATGTCTATCAAAATAATGTATGTCACTGAAACACTAGTTCCCCGCAATCACTCTTCCTATGAACTCAAACATTTCTCTAAGAGTTTGGAAATAAGTTGAAAATGATGAGCCTTGGTATGGTCAAATTGCTAATCTCTCCTAGATCTTATGGGAAACCTTGTGAAAAACTAAAGCCCTCAACTTTTGCTATAACCATTTTTGGGACCTTTGTGCAATCCTCTATTCCCTTATAAGTAGAAAAAGAAGAGAAAGATAGAAGAGATTGGATCTATAGGGAGGAGGAAGATATTGGGGAGGTTATGGTCACTACTCCTATTTCTCCTAAGCGTTATGGATCAAAAGGCTACAAATTTCTAAAAAATATGGGCTATCATGGTCAAGGGTCCTTAACTAGTGATAAGAAAGCTCTCATAGAACCCTTAAGTCATACTAAGGGTCACAAAAATAGAGATAATACTAGCCTGGGCTTTGGATTAGAATATGACTTACCAATATTTGATAGAAGAGCTCCCATGTTTAGTGACTTGGAGGATGATGAGCCACCCTTTGCTAATACTATCCTACAAGAAGAGGATTTCATTCCTTCTACTTCTCTCCTTTGGGGAGAAGAACCAATGGTCACCTATAATGATATTGAGGCTTCTACTTCTAGACAACATGAATCAAAAGAACCTGATCATGAAGATCCTAATAGAGGAAGTATAAGAGAAATTATTGCTCACTTGATCACCTAAAACTAGAGTCAAGATTCTGGCAAAAATGAATGGGAATCCATTTTAGATGCATCTTGTGAGTTGGGAGTGGATGTCATCCATGCATATGATACCCAACCAATGTAGTCAAAGTGTCTATTCTAGGGTCTAATGAGTTTGGTTTGCAAATTGCTTTAGTATATCATGTTGATCCCTCTAGGTCTATTTGTGATTTGGATTCCTTTGGGTATTTCACTATAATATTGACCTCTCATGTCACTAGAGATGACTCCTTCCACATAAAAAACCTTGAAGCCTCCACTTACCTCTCATTAGACCACTCTGATCTCATAGATTTCTCTTCTCAACACCAAAGACTAGAACTACCATCTTTTCATAATGACTATCAGATCACTTGCTACATCAATGCCATTGAACCTATGATATCTTCCACTATTGAACCCATAGTTAACATGAAAAAAATAGATATCAATTACCTTAGTCACAAAATCAAAACAAAAATAAAAAAAAAGCATTCAGATGGAAAAAACCACTTTGTGGCAGTGTTTGAACCCCAAAATAGGAAAAATAAAGATGTATCCAAGGGTGAAAACCTCTTGGAGATACCTGAGGATGAGGTACTTGGTAGTCTACCAAGCTATTTTTAGGATAGATATTTGGTTCTCATCAAGCCTATAGAGCCTATTAATTTGGATATAGAAGAGTCCCCCAAAATCATTCATGTTACTCAATCACTATCAGCAGAAGAAAAGAAGAACTCTACTAAGTTCTTCCAAGAAAAGAAAATCAACTTTGCATGGACATATTCAGATATGCCTGGCCTTTACATAGATCTCATGATGCATTATTTTTCTATTTCTCCTAGTGTCAAACCTGTCAAGAAAAATTTGGTAAAAATGCATCCATGTGTGGCTCTCTTTGTTAAAGAAAAACTAGAAATTCTCTTAAGTGCAAACTTCATCTGAGCTATTGACTATGTAGAGTGTATCTCCAAAATTGTATCTATGTCCAAATATGATAAGTCCATCTGTGTGTGCACATATTTTAGAGACTTAAACAAAACATGCCTTAAGGATGATTTTCCACTACTTAGCATAGACACAATAGTGGACACCATGGGTTATAAAATTTATTCTTTAACGGATGGCTTCCCAGGATACAATCAAATCAATATTTCCCCTAGAGATTAGGAAAAAATGGCCTTTACATGTGCATGGGGTACTTTCTGTTGGAATGTCATGCCATTTGGATTAAAGAATGTAGGAGCCACTTACCAAAGGGCCATGACCACTATCTTCCATCAAATGATGCATAAAAATATGGAAGAATATGTTGATGACACATTGGCCAAATATAAAAAAAGAGATACACATCTCAATGACCTAAGTTTGATATTGGACCACATGGAATAGTTTTAGCTCAGGTTAAATCCCAAAAAGTGTTCCTTTGGCATCACATCATGCAAATTACTATGATACATCATATCTATTGAAGGCATTGAAGTTGATCCAGAAAAGATGCAAGCCATTATGGAGATTCCTCCTCCTAGGAATATTAGTCAATTAAGAAGTCTTGAAGGATTTCTTCAATTCATTAGGAGGTTTATATTTCAATTAGCTGACTGAGCACAAGCCTTTAATAAGAACTTGCACAAAGGATCCATGGAATGAGGAATGGTAGGCAAGCTTGGATCAAATCAAAGGATATTTGGCTAAACCTCCATTATTGATGTCATTCATACCAAGGAAAACTTTGATTCTATACATCTCAGCTACAAATTCTTCTCTAGGAGCATTGCTAGCACAAAATGACGAGAGTGGAAAAGAACATTCTATTTACTATATTAGTTAAACTTTGGTGGCTTATGAAATGAATTACAACAACATTGAAAAATATTGTCTTATAGTGGTATTTTTGTCCCAAAAACTTAAGCACTACATGTTTTCCCATATAGTGCACCTTATTGCAAAAATATATCCCCTCAAATATTTATTAAGTAATCCTACACTTACCAGATGTCTTGCTAAATGGATATTGATTATCTCTAAATTTGGCATTCAGTACGTCGAACACAAAGCCATCAAGGGGAAAGCCATATTTGATCAACTTGCTAATTTTATATTGCAAGATACCACTCCTATGTAGATTGAATTTCCTGATGCTTCCATCATGATTGTCACTAAAAGAACATGGAAGATATTCTTCGATGGCTCTAACGCCTAGAATGGAGCTGGTGCAAGAAATTAGTTTGTCAGCGCTCATGGATATATAATCCCTGAGTCCTATAAACTCTCATTTCCATGTACCAACAATATAGTAGAGTATGAGGCCTTAACTAATGGGATTAAAATGGCTTTAGAATGGAGGATCATAGAGTTGCACATCTATCAAGACTCTCATCTTGTTATTAACCAAATCAATAATGATTATCAAACCAAAGATGATAAGCTTGTACTATGTAAGAAATTTATTGATGCCCTATGGAACTACTTCACATTTGTGACATTTTAGAAAATTCCTAGGGTCAAAAATAAGGCTACAAAATTTATGGCTACTCTAGCATTTATTCTTTAGTTAAAAGTATATGAATCGTGTTTTGAGTTCCTAGTGGAAGAATTATGCCACTCTGCATATGACTCTTTTGATAATCATGTGATTTGTACTATATTTGGTCATGAATCCTATTACTCCACCATTTTCTCCTACCTAAGTGATCAAATAATTCTTGAATATCTCATGCATAACCAAAAATGACAACTTCTCCAAAATGCCTCCCACTATACCATTGTCTCTAGTGATTTGTATAGGAAGGACCTAGACAAAACACTTCTTAGGTGTCTAGAACTAGAAGAGTCCAAAAAAGCATTGGCTAAAGTCCAAAATGGTATTTATGGGGCTCTAATAGCCTTGTACTTTCTCAAATACTACTTAGGTGAGCTATTATTGGCCAACTATGTAGGTTGACATTGTTAGATATTATAAATCTTGCAAGAAATATGAACTACATAGTAACCTAATTCATCCTCCTAGGCGTGAGCTTATCCCTACTAATACATATTTGTCTTTTCAATAGTAGGCCTTTGATTTGGTGGGAAAAATCATCCAAGCTCATCCAGTGGGCACAAATTCATCATTACAATGACTGAATACTTCACAAAATGGGTTGAAGTTGTACCTTTATCTTTTGCTACAAGAAAACATGTTGCCTTGTTTATTATCAACCATATAGTTTTTTTCTATGGTATCCCATCCTTCATTATTACTGATAATGGAGGACAATTCAAAAATAAAGACTTGGAACAACTTTGTAAAAAATTCAAGATCAAAAAACACTAGTCCTCAATATACTGTCCTCAAAGGAACACCCAATTTGAGGCCTCTAACAAGATATTTCTCAAGATCTTATACATAATGATCCACAAATCAGGTAGAGATTGGCACTTGCAGATCAATCTAGCACTATGGGCTTACAAGACCACTATACATACCCCTACAGGAGCCACACCCTTCTCACTAGTCTATGGTTTTGAGTATGTACTACCTTTAGTAGTTGAGATACCCTTACTATGAGTCTCTCTACATGGGTTAATAATTGATGAAGACCATAGGGCTATGAGGATATATGAGCTAGATACCCTTGATGAGCACTACATGGCTACTTTTGATCACATGAGGGATTATAAAAAAATATGTCTACCACCTACAACAAAAAGGTTCATCCTCATGAGTTCCAAGTGTGCGAACTTGTTCTTTGAGAGAATCCTAAGAATCAACAAAATAGGAAACAAAAAGGGAGGTTTGAGCCTAACTAGTTGGGTCCTTACATCATTACAACAATGTTTGGATTTGATACATATCAGCTCTTTACACCTAAAGGGGAACAACTTGTTGAGCCTATCAACATTCTACATTTGAAAAAAGTTTTAGGCCTCTTTGGTCTCAACCTTTTGCATATATCTTATAGTCCTAAAAAATCCTAAAAAGTATAAAATGTCCTAAAAAACTAATCCTCTTAGTGAAAAACTAGCAATAGCCACTTTGATTTATCACCAAAAAATAAAAATAAAATCAAAAAACACAAAAAAAAATGGAAAAAATGTCCTAAAAAAAATATGCCAAGTGGTGAAAACCTGGAAATAGATGCTACTTGAGAGTCTTGTACCTACGTCTATCTATCTCATTCATTTCACAACACAATTCCTATCTTAGAATTGTCTCTTGACCTTTTCTTGGGGGGCACGACTACTTAGCTTATTAGGGTCTTCTTGTATGTTAGAGTCTCTTGGCCAACTCATACAAAACAATGTTTCTCAACACTCTCCCCTTGACACCGAGTGTTTTCCAACACTTTTTGAATACTTTGTCTAAATTTTAGGATGCTATGGTGTTCTCACTATCAGATTCAAGTCTTGAAGAAATGGCCATGTAACTTACACACACACACACACACACACACACACACACACACACTTAAATGCTAAACTTTCTGAGATATGATGAACTTTATCTTTTTTTTGTTTTGTCCATGATGATTTCTTTGTTGAGTTTTCCCCCCTAATAGTGTTTTGAGAATGTCATGGACTATAAGACTAGGGGCATGGGGAATGTTTTACTTTTTTTCTTGTGGGTGTGCATTTTTAGCCTAACATATTGAGAGAATTCATGCTTGTCCTACTTGACACTTTGGGCCTACAATGTATCATCCTTTTATATTTTTGCAAGACTGCACTCGAGGGTTATCTTGGCACTCATGCCTTGATACAAGTGTAATATTGCTATATTAAACTTAGGGAATCTAACTACATTAGTCATCTTGACCTACATGTATTTGATGCTTAGGTTGGATTTCCATATTTCTATCTAACACAGATCATATTCAAATCCTAATAGTTGTACTAGTGATGATTGTTTGATCTTTCGATGTCCTTAATAATGCTCAATGATGGAATTAGAGTCTAAATGTTTCATGTCCCTTTTAAGTAAACCATTTTACATACTAGCTTACATTATAGGATCATTCTAGCTTATTTTTTCACTTCACATATGGGGAGAGCTCTCCCTTCATCTTTTCATGGACACGTTAGCTAATTGCATTCATCCCTTCTCACTTTTCTTTCAACCATGTCTTTTGTTCTCTAATTGACCATGTCTAGTTTCTTGCTTCTTCTATACTTGTCATCACAAGGGGTTAATTTGACCATCATATCTAATCTATCCAAGTATCATATTTTTTAAAAATGAGTTTACATCATAGACATGAGAGCTAAAACTATCCATGAGAGAGATCCATGAGCATATAAACACAAACATAAAATTGAGCATACATAAACATGAACAAAAATTGAAACATTGCATGGAAACATAAACACAAGTGTTGAAATATCTATGTACAAAATCCATCACATGAACATAAAAATAAGACAAGTACACAATACAAATTGATCAAATCTAGTATCTCATATATACCAAAATGTGTCAAAATGCATATACAATATGGGATCCAAAACCTAGATAGTTATCTCAAAATATATATGATACAACAAAATGTCACAAGGACATCATCCTAGACCTACTCCTAACTCTAGAATTGACTCCCGCGCTCCTAGGTTTGTGGTGGTCATAGAGGTGGAGCTTGTTTCCTATCTAGCAGTTGTAGCAAACCCTCTACTCTCTCTTCCCACTCAGAGCAGTCTGGCATTCCCTAACTTGGCAAAAACATGACTCTATATGCAGCATGATAATAGGTTTCCTACACATCATGATTCTCTACATCATGTCTCATAGCATCTCACTCTCTCTAGAGCTCCTCACTTTGCACCCACCCATCAATCAATTGTTGGTCTTGCATGGCTAGGCTGATGTGTGTTTCTTGTACCTTTTCCTCTAGTGCTTGTATACGATCATCTCTAGGGTCCTCTCCTCCATCCCCAATAGGTTGCTCCTTCCATGGCTCTACTTGCTCCACCCTCCTACACCTTAGGGGATGCTCCTCCTTAGAGTCCTCCTCATCCTCATCCTCACTCTCCTCATCTCTTGCAACTTGGGCCCATGTCCATCTACCCCTAGAAGCTTGGTAACTGCTTCCAACCTCCATCTGTCTCCTAGCTCTACCTCTACCTTTTCTGCCATCTCCATTATCTCCTAAATACCTTGCTGCCACAAGTGGTGCATTTGGTCATGTAGATCAAGTGAAGGTATGCCTCTTCATCTCATATAGATATGTTGGATATGCCCTGCATCTACTACATCTTGGTGATAATCCCAAGGCACTTACATCAACATTATTATGTCCCTCTGGGATGTTTGGTAATCCATCATAGGTAACTAGCCCTAGTTCTCCTCTCCATAAAAGTGGTTGTATGTGATGGTCTCCATCAAGGTCACCTGCCTCTTTCTAAACTATCTACAAACCTAACTAATAAAAAAATGCTCCACTATATCTGCATACCTCCCCATAAGTGACTAGCTATAATGCATGTACTCGAGCTCCCATGCATCTGACCATCTAGCACACTAGTGATATGGTTTCCAAAAAATGGATGTGAGCTCATCAAATAGATGCATGTAGTATATCACATCCCCACCATGACTCTTAGAGATGAATCCTATGTATCTATAAATAAATCTATGGCTATGCTTTAATGGCTACACCTATGGTCATATAACTGCTATGTGCTCCCATGCCCATGCCTAAGCCAACACTACACTACAAGGCTATGTCCTCCCAATGTGGTACATGATCTCATGCATCTAATTGTACATATATGCTAGGATCATTAGTCCCCATGCCATCCTTTGAGGTTGCCCAATCAAGTTTTCTACCAACCAACCCCAACCTACAGGGAATCCCTTCTAGCCCCTATCAGTGACTAGAGGCTAGGTATCCAATAAACACACCATACAGGGTAATAGATATTGGTCTACATACTCATCTATGAGTCACTACTAGCTCAAGTGGTGGTCTAGGGTGGTGACATCCTTGAACAAATGTTGTACTGCCAATCTCCCCTTTGTTACGGCCTAGTCATAGTAAACTTGTGACATAATTAAACTCACCTCAGCATATCTCATATGGAAATTAGAAACCTAAAACAAAATAACATCAAAACATAATGATCATGCACATAGGTTCTCTAGGGCATGGCACACAAAGGATGCGATATACATCCTCCAAAGTGATGGTGGCCTCACCCATGGGAAACTGAAAGGTGTTATGCTCACTATGCCACTAGTTGGGTAATGTAGCTAGAAATCCATGTTTTTCCTAACTATGGGGCATGTGCAAAAACCACCTAAATCCCATGCTATCTAGGGTAGCGTTCTCATCAACCTCTAGATGATGGAAGACTTGCAACCCCTCCACCTTGCAGACTCAGATCAAGGGTAGGGAAGACAATCTGCATAATCAAAACAAGCAAACATCAAAATATCAGTATCAGCTATAAATAGATCAAGAACATCATAAATAGATTGAAATAATAGAAAATAGTGCTCACACATACAAAATTTGATCCTAAAAATTTAAAAATTCTCAATAAATAATCATGTGATACTTTTCATAATATGTAGGCAATACAATTTGTTGATTAACTTTTGTACGATACTTTTTATAGTACCCATACTTTCCTTCTATGTGATAGTTCACATCATATTGTGTGACATTTGGGTATGCCTGATCTGATAAACCTTGGCAAAGAATGCAATATAATTTGGGTAATAGAAGTATTGTGTGATACTTCTCAAAGTACTTGTGTGATAATTTTAAAGTATTGCATTTTTTTTAAACCCACCTAAAAACATTTAAAACATGTTAAAATGCCTCAAAAGTGTAAAATTTTTGAAGACTCACCGAGGCCTCATATTTGGGTGATCAATTGTGTAACCAGTTATGCTCAAAATGGTGTTTATAGTTTGGAATATTTACTAGAGCCATCGTTCTCTCTCAAAATCACTGAAGAAATCTCAAGAATCACAAAAGAAAAATGAATTGAAAATGACCCTTGGACCCCTTATATAGTCCTCTGACCTCATTTTGACTCATTTTTCAAATGCCTCTAAATTCTACAAAGATTGCACCCCTGGCTAATATTTTTTACACCCTTGATCTATTTTTGGGATCAAAATAAAAATATGAGTTCATCTTGACAGTAAAAATTGCATTTCAAAATTCTACCTTCTTCTGTGCAGTTAGCTAACCTTTTGAGGTATAATCTTCAAATCTTCATTGGGGCATCTTCATTTCTCCATGTCTTCATTATTTCTACAATCTATACCAAGTTCAATCCACATCTTTCTCTTCTAAACCATCTTTCTACTTAATTCGAGCTAATTTTCATACTTTATCATTCTTGGTCAACTCTAGTCAAACTAGGGCATTCTATCCCTTCCTTATGGTCACTCTTTGGTTCTAATCACATATCTATCATCATGGACTTTTCTATATCTCAATTTTCTCATATCTAGCTCATTTATGCATTCCCTTTACCTCATTTTTATTTTGATCCTGAGGGGGCAGAAATACTCTATCATTGCTTGCTTGCTACAACTATCTATTTCTTAGGAGCATACGCTTGATTCTTTCATTTTCTCTTGATCTATCTACTTTTCTTCATGTTATTACTCTTCTTGAGTTTTTATATCATCTCTCTCCTAGTGCTTAGCACTATCACTACCACATTGTGCATCCAGGACTTGCTATCTCATTATGCATTTTGTTCTTCAAAATCATATCTCTTTATCTATTGTTGCCTACTTTGCTTCTGTATTATTTGATTTCATGTGTTCCTAGATCAATCACACATTAGTCAAAGATGGGAAAATGTAATCACCTAAAAATGGTCATCTAGACTATTAGCCTCCTTCTTAGCATTTTGGCTAAATTAATTAATTATTTGCCTAGGTCAAGTTGCTAAAAATTAGTTTATTTCATTTAACCTATAGTTTGACTATAATATCCTAAGTCCATACTTAATTAAAAGAACATGTCCCCCTTTTAATTAAATAAAAGATCTCATTCTTCTAACCCACTCAATGTGCACACATAAAGTATTTTTGTTATTTTACAAATTAAAAGAAAAGGCTATTGTCTCACATGAAAATTTAATTCCTTTTCATTGGTTGATTTGATCTTGCACATGGATCATGCCAAAAGTCAACCCCCACCCTTGATCATCCATTTCTTGATCTTAATCTCAATCATATATCTACCTTTAAAAGAGAGCATTCTCCTTCTCTAAGGATCCCATTTTTGAGCTAATGTTATGTTGCAAGTTTCTTGATAGGTTTTCTTAGAGCTTTGTGGAGAACTTCTTGCTACTTGTCTCATTCTTGCATTACCGTCTTAATCCTAATTTAATTATATTTTCAATAACTTGGATTTTTCTATTTATATTATCATAGATCACATAGCATAATTAGCAATGGTTGTAACACATTCATCTTGTTTTGTTTAGTTGCATTATTACATTTCATCATAGCATAATTCATTCCTACATTGCATGTTTGAAAGTTCTTTTGGACACTTGCATTCTTGCTCTTGTCTCAAGAACCTCCCATTTCATGGTTTACTAGTAAGTACTACATCTCTAAGGTTCATATGAGAGCTCACTTCATTCTTATGTTATGCCTTTTGTACCCCATGACTAGGAATCTCTAAGTTGACATTCAAGTGTTCCAATCTATGGGATATCCTAGATAGAAGGGTTTAGAGAAGTAGAAATTTATAGTATACATCTTCCACATATCATTACTATCTTAAGTTCACCTATAAAAATGTAGAGATTACCATCCTTGGTGATCCAAATCTTTTCTGGTTTTGTGCTAGCCTAAGAGAAACAATTGCATATCAAGTCCTGATAAATAGTGAAGCAAGACCACTTAATTCCTCTAAATATGTTGATCATGATAAATTCACAATTGTATTCAAAGGAAAGATCAATATTTGTGACCAAGGTTTTGGTGAGTATTCTATGTCACAAGCCTTTTAGATTGGGAAATTACCCCTTTCTCCCAAATCACATGTCAACCCACAATTCACGTAGATCAAACAATCCAAATTCACACTACAAAAGAAGCCCTCCATAACTTTCACCAGTGGAGTTTCCCTGCATGAAGAGCATGTCTATTAGAATACATCTAGATGGATTGAAAAGAATAAGGAAGGAAAATAACCTACTCCAATATCCCTAAAAAATATGGGCCTGGTATAGCCATTATGAAGAAAAAGGGATATGACAGATATAGTATCCTTGGAACTCAAAAACAAGGCATAATTGAACCTATTACTACAAAAGAATGACCTTGTAGCCTAGGGATTTTATTTAGGCCATCTCTATTGTGCCCTCCTAGTACTAAATTATCCTTGTATGAGAATGTGAACACTTCAAATATGAAAAGGCACCTAAGAACATCTATCCTAAAATCAAAGAGATTGAACCCAACACTAATGATCCTAATAGCCCATATGGACTTGATTATATCTTTGATCCTGATGAACTACCTATGCAAGATAAATAGATTACTAGAACTCTACCTAGTCCTCAAACCTATCTTGAATCCTATGATGAAATATTGTGGGACCCAAATCCTCCTTCTAAAGTATGGAACCAGTGATCCATATGAAAGTGATGCCTATGTCTTTACCTTTGACCAAAGCTTATTTAACATTGATGATGGTATTTACCCAGTCCATCCTAAACTCATTGATTGGGACCAATAAAGACCACCACCCTTTGGTCAGTTTAAAAATGATGAATTCATTTCATAATTCTTTGATCTCCATCAAAGAATAGCATGAGGTGATCACAAATTAGGATTTTCCATTGACTTGAACATAATGGAATATTTTGGAGATTCAACTCCATCTTCTAGTCACAAAATTGAAAACAAGACAAAAAATGAAAAAATAAATGATATTTGTAGGTCTACTAGTGAAAACCAAAAGGTGTCATTAGACCATGAAAAGTGAAAAATAAAGGATATATATGAGGATGAAAACCTCTCTAAGACACCCAAGGATGAAAGATTGGACACACCCCCACTCAAAGAAAGGTCAACTTGCTTGTTGAATGATAGAAGAAATAAATCTGGGAACACTTGAAAATCCTAAAATCGTACACTTTGTAACCTCACTATCAAAAGAAGAGAAGGATGAATTTGCTAGATTCTTTCTAGAGAGACAGATCAAATTTTCCCAGTCTTATGCAAACATGCTAGGATTAGATATTGAACTAGTTCTTCATCACAATCTGATAAAAACTAGGAGCAAAACTAGTAAATAAAAAGTTGAGAAAAATGCATCCTCGAGTAGTTCTCCCTATCAAAGTAGAATTGAAGAAATTATTGGATGTAGGCTTCATAAGAGTCATTGACTATATAGAGTGGATATCTAATCTAGTACCTGTAAGAAAATACTTGGTGGGAATTCAAATATGTACAGACTTCCATGATCTCAACAAAGCAAGTCCTAAAGATGACTTCCCATTTCCCAATATAGACATTGTCTTACATATGGCAACTAGATATGAGATATTATCATTGATGGATGGCTTCTAAGGATACAATCAGATCATAATAACTCTTGAAGATCAACATAAAACAACTTTCACATGTTCTTGGGAACCTATTACTGGAATGTCATGCCTTTCAACCTTAAAAATGTTGGGGCAACATATCAGAGAGTGATGACTACTATTTTCCATGATTACATGCACATCTTGATGGAAGACTATGTAGATGATCTACTATGAAAATTCGCTAAACGAAGAGATCACTTGGACAATTTTGAAAAAAAATCAATACAATAGAAGGCCATAAGCTTAGGTTGAATCCTAAAAAGTGTATATTTGAAGATTTTTTCTGGAAAACTCCTTATATATATTGTTTCTCAATGAGGTATCGAAGTCAACCTTGAAAAAGTAAAAGCAATACTTGAAATGCCTCCTCCAAAAAAATTGAGAACATTTGCAAGGGAAGCTATAGTATATCTATAGGTTCATTGCATAGCTAGCAGATAAATGTTACTCCTTTCAGCATCTACTATGTAAAGGAGTATCCTTTTAATAGAATAACCAATGTGATGAGTCCTTTCAATAGCTCAAAAACTATCTTCTAAATCCACTAGTTCTAATGGCTCCTATTATGGGAAAAACATTTATTCTATACATATCAGCTATAGAAATAATATTAGGAGCTCTCTGAGCACAAAATGATGAAAAATAGAGAGAGTGAACCATTTATTACATTAGTAGAATACTTGTGGGATATGGATTGAACTATTCACTTATTGAATGAGCATGCCTTGTTATTTTCTTTGCAGCCTAGAAGCTAAGACATTACATGCTACATTAGAAAACCATTCTTTTCTCTATGATAGACTTGTTAAAATATCTCCTAAGTAAACCCACTCTCACAAGGCACTTAACCAAATGGGTTATGATACTCAACAAATTTAACATAGAGTATATGGATGGAAAGAAATCAAAGGGCAAGTGATAGCTAATCAATTAGTGAAAGTACCTATAGAAGATTATCATCCCATGTTAATAGATTTTCTAGATGAAGCTATCTTCAACATGGACATAGCTAATGAATGGAATCTTTACTTTGATGGCTCACACACAAGAAATGGTTTAGGATCTAGCATTATGTTTTTCACACCTCAAGGGGATATAATCCCTAAGTTATACTAGGTAGACTTTAACTATACAAAAAACATAGCAAAATATGAGGCAATGATAATAGGATTGAAGCTAGCCATCCAATATACCACATCTTCAAGTGTATGGTGATTCCCAATTAGTCATTTGACAAGTTGATGATGAATATGAGACCAAAGATGATAAGCTAATGCATTACAAATAGATGGAAAATTTCCTCAAGTCTAAATTTATCACCATCTCATTTTGTTAGCTCCCCAAGATACACAATAAGCAAGTTGATGCTCTAGCGACTATGGGTGGGTCTTTAACAAGGACCTCCTTTGCTTGCGTCAATGCCTTTATCCTTGAAATAGATTCCACTTCTTTCAATATTTTCCCCTCTTGGATTATATTCTCCATAATCTTGACATAAATTCACCTAATGTCATTATCCAAGATTTGTTTTTAAAAAATCATCTATTTTTGTAACTCTGCACACTCCTCTAAACCTTTCTCAATTACAATGTTCCTGGACTCTAGATTGGCTCTAGCTATAAATAGAAAATTTGTATTAACACTCACCTCTAGTCTTTTAGCTAAAATATTGTCCACTCCATATTCTTGGACTTCAAAAATATCAATGATATACTCATCCAATTTCACTTTCACTAGTTCTCATGCATTCATCTCTAATTCTAAAGCAATCATCACCTTCTCTACTCTTGCATTAGTTTGGGTAAAGTGAGAGAAGTAACCAATTCCATAGGCATTCACTATACTTAACCATTCAGCATAGCCCTAAGCAATTGAAATGTCTCTCTTGGTTTGTTTGATGAAGCTCTTATTGGTGGGAGAGGTAACATCTATAACATATATTGCATTAGGTAATGCTCCAGCATCTAGACTCTATAGTTTATGAATATACTCCACCATCATACACAAAGATTGTTTAATCTCATGTTTGTCCCTTTGGTCTTTCTAGATGTGTCATGAAATTCTTGTGTTACCAATAGTCCATATTTCCATGTCTTCCACTCTAGATGTCGAGTCAAAAATAGTCTTCTCTACTATATAGTCTTGTGGCATCACATCATCAAAATTCTTACCAGTTGTTGGCCTCATAATGCCAGCTACACAATGTCATGTTTCTTCATCAATGTCTTTTCTTACCATGTCCTCTACTAGAAGAGTCATAAGGACTATACTCTTCTTTTTGTTTACTGATAGGTAAAACTAGTTAAGAACAAAAGAATTATTGTTGGGGGTGGGGGGGAGGGGGGGGGGGGAAGTGGAGGGCGGGAGATTTTTAAGAATAAGGGATACATTAACAACCATTGAACTAAAATTATTGGATCCATGTGTAGCCTACTTACTTCCTTGATCCATATCACCACTTCAACTCTCAACTATAGGTTCTTCTTTGAAGTCTACCTCAATCAATTTTGTATGAGTTTCTGCTCTTAAGTCTTGTTGATTCATTTTTCTTCTATGTGAGTAACTCCAACTGGCTCTAGTTTTTACTATCTTTTGTTTGAAAGCCATTGTTTAGTTCTTGTAATGACAGGTAAAATTATAGCTTGAAAGTCATCTTCTTCTAGTGTTTCCTAATCAGTCATAGGAAAAGGATAGGCTTCAATTTGTTCAACATAAACTGGGTCAAGCACTTCTTCATTTTCCTCTTCAATAATCCCAAAAATGTTCAATTAAAGGTTAAAATCATTGATTTTTTTCAGAGTAATCCTTGACCACCATCATTTCCTAACCTCATAGTCATCTTCACAATCCACCTAGAAATATTATATCTGAGGGATGTGGAAGAAAGATGGGTGCATTTCAAAGTATTTTAGAGAAAAATCCTAGCTGTTGAAATTGGAACATAGAGAATAGAACGAGAGTTTCATCATCTTAATTTTGACATTTAGGCTAAGGGCATCTTGAATGGTCTTGCATTGGTAGTGTTTAGCCTCAACAAGAAAGTTGTAACTAGATCCCTTCTGGACCTTGCAATTTTTCTCAACTTCCACCAACTATTTGATACTTTGATCAAAACATAGAAATCTAGACAATATCAGGGCAGCCTCAAAGGTTTCCTTCACACCCTCCTATCCTCAGATACATGAACTTTGGGAATTGGGTAAAGAAACTACCAAAAATGGTAACTAGCTAAGTTGCTTAGATAATCTCCTATTTTCCTTCCCTTGGAGCTTGAAGACCAACTTGACAAGAAAGGTATCTTCAACATTTTTGAAACCTTCTAGATTTGTGCTCTTTTACAATAGAGGGTAGTATTTCATAGATGGGCATGCTTTGATCCCACACCTAATGAGGCAGACCTTTCCATTCTCTATCATAGGCTAGAATATAAAATAGGTAGGAATTCATTTAAAAGTCAGAAGTTCTAGACACTTGGGAAAGCTCCTCTTGCAACCTCACTACTATGATATTAGCCCAATCAATGAAATTTTATTTTCCCATAATGGATTGGATATGAAAGTACATCCAATTCTCCCAATAAAAGGCATGTTGATTCCATTTTACTCTATTCAATAGGGTCATAATATCCTTGATCTTTGGTATCATGTGTTCCCTAGTAAAAGGACGTGGAAGAGGAGAACCTCAACTTTCTAGTTTTAGCAACCAACTCTTAGCAATTGTAGTATTAAACTCATTGGCATTTGTGGAGAATTGGGCATAAGCTACACTAATAGTCTAATCTTCATACATCTCGCATGGAGAAATCCTCAATGCAACCATTACAACAACCCTATTTACATACACTACGACTTCTCCATTATAGGTTTAGATACATTTCTCAGTGGCATCATATTTTTCTTGGCATGCTAGGAAAATTTATGGGCAATGGATGGCTTTAGAGAATCTAGAGGCTTGCAACAACCCACTTTCAGAGACTTTTTCAAAAATAGACCAAGGTTTTGAATTGGAAATTCTAGCTACTAATTTTCCAATATCTTCATTAGCGAGAAGTGCATCCTCAATCTCAGGTAGGAAACTACCTATGGATAAATATTTCTCCTTTTTAGGTAATTTGGGATGAAAAGAAGCCATGGGTGATTGGTTTTGGCAAACCATAAATAGAATATGGAAGGAAAGAAAATACATAGACAAGAACTTAACTACAAGGGGGAAAAAAACTACCTATTGATAGAGGTTTCTAATGCTATCTCCTTATATCTCTGACCAAAAAAATGTTCTTGCCTTAAACAAAAATAGCAAAAAGAAAATGAAAAGGAAAATCTTTTTAAGGCATTCAACCCAGAGAGAGAGATATGTGCAAAAAGGTGATGGAAAATGTAGAATGGTAGGGTACTTTCTGTCATTAAATGTCTCCTTCAATTTCACACATACCAAAACATATCTTGCCAACATTTCCATTAATCATCAATAAATACATGTCTTTTCCATTGGTTTTGGGAAAGAAAAATCATCTTCTGTATTGTCATTTGTCTAGGCATGTGTCTTTGTTGAGGAAAGCTTTCAAACCCATGAACTATGAACCTTGAACTACTAATAACAATTCAACATTCATTTTTTTTGGTCATCACATATTGGAACTAGTGCTCAAAAGTTGACAAGACTCAAAGATGACTGATTGAACTAATGAACTTGAACGTGAGTGTTCAATGTTCAACTACACTAATGAGTAGAGAGATCCAAAAAGAAAAATAAATTTCCAAGCTTAAGTTGACCTAACACCACAAACCCATGAACTTATGAACTTTGAACTAACACCTTCAGAGTTCAAGTTTAGTCTAAAGTTTAAAACTTGAGAAAAAGTGCAAGACTTAAATGAATGAACTTATTGAAAGGAATGGTAAAGACATTGAACTCTTGAACTCTCAAACCTTTCATTTCAAGTTCAAGACTTATTCCAAAAAAATAAATGAAGGTTTTGTTAAACCTATGACAATGGATAATGATGTGGACCATGTATGGACAACAGTTGGCTTTGATTGGAGATTCAGACTGAAAAGGATAGAAAAGGAATTCAAACATCTTTGATTTGCACTACACCTAGAAAACTAGATAAAAACCAAACTAAAACAAGGCAATGAGAAAAAGACTAAACTAAGACTATATATATATATATATATATATATATATATATATATATATAAGCTAAAACAATCATAATTGTTAAAGTTTTAAATCCTACCCATTGTAGGACAGAGGCATTTCAGTTTCATCCAAATACCTTAGTTTGAAAGAATTAGCTCCAAGCACATTGCTGACCTTAAAAGGGCCCTTCTAGAGTGATTTGATCTTCTTGTGTACTCCTTTAGGTTCTCTCATTTTGTTCCATAATAACACCTTATCATCTTCCATGAACTTTTGGGGTCTCACCTTATGATCAAAGATCTTCTTAACTTGTCCTTGATGAGTGATTATGTGATCTACTTCTTTTTATATTTCCTCTTCTATCTTCATGAGATATCAAATCCATTTTTCTAAAGCATCTTGGAAAAGCTTGTCCTCAATAACTTTTTGGAGTTTGGTAGCTCCCAGATCAAGAGGAAGGGATAACTAAACCTCGATGCCATACACTAGCTCAAAAGGAGTCATCTCAATTTCTCTTTTAAGAGTCATCCAATCTGTACATAACACTTCAAAAATCATTTTGTGCCAATCTTAAGCATTTTCAATCACCATCTTTTTCATAATAGAGACTAGATTCTTATTTGAAGACTCGACCTAACCATTTCCTTGTGGAAAGTAATTGGATGAATGGGAGAGATAGATTTCATTTTCATAATAGAAAAGCTGTAATTCTCTGGAAGAAAAACTCTAAACATTATCTCTCATCATCTTTTCTGGTACCCCAAACCTACCTAAGATATTTTCTATCAAAAACTTGCTTACCACCTCAAAAGTAATCTTCTTTATAGGTGTTTCTTCAACCCATTTAGTAAAATAATCAAAGGAAGTCAAGATGTGAGTATGGTCTACACTAGAGGTTGGGTTTGAGGGGTCCTATGAAGTCCAAGCTCCATTGTTTGAAAGGCTCTTCTATAATCATAGGCCTTAATGGAAGAAATGATAACTTAGGCTTACTAGAAAATAACTTACACTTTTCACACTTGCCAACCCACTTATAAGCATCTGTGAATATACCATGCTAATAATACCCATTTCTCAATATTTTAAAAGTTATGACTATAGATGAAAAGTGTCCACCACAAGCCTTATCATGGAAAGAGTGAAGGAGTTTCTCTTGTTGGTCCTTATCTATGCACCTCAAAAAAATGACATCTAGACCCCTCTTATAGAGAACATCATCAATGATGACATATTTGGTGCATTTTAATTTCAAGTTCCTTCTTTCTTTACCAGTGAGATGTTCAAAGAATTCTCCATAAGTAAGATAATAGGAAATATTTTAAAATCAATTGTCCTTTAGACCTACTATTAGTGCCAATGATTTAGCAACTTCTTCTTTATTTTATGCCATTAGCTTGCACAAGCCTTGTCCTTTCACAATCTTTCTTAGTCTAATAAGTCAAAATCTTGAATTTTGGACACCTAAGTTGCTTTCTTGTTCATAGCTGCCACTTGTTGAGTAAGGATACTTCTCATAGCCATATTCAGAACAAAGACTATGGAGTGAGAATGCAATATGTAATACCAAAAGTGCATTATTGTTTTTACTACTAAAAAGGCTTGTTTCTTGGTGAGAGAGAGTACTTCAACTCATGATTCTTTAACAACATGATCTTAAAAGAAATTGGGACCTCAACATCTTCTGCATCATTTTCCAATAGAATGGTAGACATGGTATGTTCAATAGCATAGCAATGAATATTAAAATTCTTTGGATAATCAGGATGAGCTAAAACTAGGGCATTTGCAATGGCAACCTTTACCTCATTGAAAGCTTTCCTAGCTTCATTACTCCATTTAAAAGTTAGCTATTCAATAAGAAATTTTGCAATAGGTATGGTGGTTTCAAAAAAATACAGTTAAATCATCTTAAGAAATTTGTTTGACCAAAAAAGGACTAGATGTTGTGGTTAGAAGGGAGACATAGTTGTTAGATTTCTTGAACTCATTCAGGTTCTATTCTAATTACATCTTTTGACATGAGGATTCCTAGAATTTTTTCCTTAGTGACAAAAATTATAGATTTCTTTGGGTTGAGGGACACACCATGCTCCTAACATCTCTAGAGAACTAGCTTCAAGTCACACAAATTATTTTTCATTCTTCTCAAGAAGACTATCATAACATCCATATATATGACCATTGTCTTGTTCAATAAATTCCTGAAAGACAAGTTCATAGCTCTCTCAAATGTGGCACCTACATTGATAAGTCCAAATGACATTCTGTTGTAGAAAAGGTTCCCCAAGGGGTAGTGAAGGCAGTCTTATGTTTTTCTTTTGGAGCCACATTGATCTGATTATATCTTGAGAACCTATCAAGCATGGACATCATCTCTGAACCAACCACCATTTGCAAGATATGATCCATATTGGGTAAAGCAAAATTGTCTTTAAGGCTCGCTTGTCTCAAGTTCCTAAAATCTACACAAATTCTAATTTCTCCAAAAAAAAATGAACATAAATTGTATTATCTACCCATTTAGAATGATGAATTGGGTATATTATACGCACCTTCGCTATTTTGTCCACTTCATTAAAAATGGCATTGACTACTCTAGGGTTATAATTCCTCAACTTTGATGGAAGGGGATTGCACTCAATTTCAAATGGATTTGATGTTTGAACTTTTCTTTCCAAAAGTCTTTTAAATCTTCGTAGGACCATGCAAACATATCTCCAATCTTCTTCACCAATTTCAAGAATCTACTTCTCTTGGATTTGTTACAACACTTACCAAAGTTAACCAATTTCAAATTATCTTTAGTTCCAATATTAATCTTTTCAGACTCCCCTAAAAGATCTTCCCTTTGATTGGAAGTCTTACTGAAATAATAGTCCTTCCTATCAAATAGTGACTCCAAGGCTATCAAACCTCATGGAATATGATTGTCTTTTAATTGAACAACTTTATCATCATAATTCTCTTTCTCCCTAAAAGGAAGTTCATGGATTTCTAAGCTTGAACCTTTGAAATGAAGAGATTGAAATTGCCTTGTCCCTTGGAGAAATGCATTGATATGTGTGTCATCATCAAAAACTTTCCAAGAGGTCCCATTGTCTGGTACTCTTGGGGGATGAATTAATTCAATCATGTATACATCATTGGGAAAGTCTAGATGCAAAATCATAAGGGAAGTTAAACTAGCTAAAGAATTCACTCTAGCATTATACTCCTTAGGCATGGATTCTATGGAAAAGGCTTCAAAACCTTAAAGCCCATCCAACACTTTGTTTTTGTAATGCTTCAGGCTTGAGTTCCATATGAAAAATATATCTCAAACCTAGTTGGAAACTAGGTTAGCATCTCCTTTGGCTTTTAATAGTTTAACTCTTCTTCTCTTAGCTTCCTCAGTACCTAGAAGAAAAGCCTTATATTTAGTAGTATTGTTTGTGTTCTCAAAATAAAGTTTAAAAGCCTTTAGAATAATTTTGCCTTAAGGTGTGATGAGAATGACTCCCACTCTAAAATTGTTTGAGGCACAATAGCCATCCAATTCTAATGTCCATAGTCCTTTTTCTACCATCTCTTTCAATCCTGCAATGTCTTCTTTAGGCAACACAAGATAATTAACAAAATCAGTTTCATTATACAAGATGTGAGACTTAAGATCCTTAGATGGAAAAACTGTGTATTTGGCTTTGTTCTCTAGTTTCAAAATAACTTTCTTATCACCAATTGGTATATTATCTTGAGACCAATCTAATTTCAACTCCCCACCCAAATCCTTACAAAAGGTTTTTCTCAGGAGCATCCCGTAACTGACTGGGATGTCAATAGCTAAGATAGTCAATTTGACTCTCTTATCAGTAAATTTGGCTATAAAAGCTTGAGCATAATTGATATAACCTAGTAATGGGACTTGCCAAACACTCTCAATAAAAACCAAAAGGACACTCCCCTCATACTAACCAATCCTCATCTCATCTCCTCTATCTTCTAACATCCCTCTTGTCCACCACCACCATGGTCTAGTACTCTGATACATGACAACCATCCACATCTTGCTTTCCTACATATGTCAAAAGTCCAAAAAAGACCAAATCAATACATATATATACATGGCATTTAGATCATTTTATATTTCATTTGCATTCACTTTATGAGAAAGTCATGTGGCAAAAAAAAAAACAAAGATGTAATTTTCTAAGCATAACATGGATAAACCAAAAGCATGATGTCATCATATAAAGTCCACATAGAAAAACATAAGTACATCCACTAGAACCATGTGTGTAATGCATCTCATAGAGTCATCATAATAAGTACATACCATAAATCTCTCAAACAAGTAGTAGATTACATGATCATGATTTACATCAATACTAATTTCTAATAGGCATGAACCATGAAAGAGCATATCAAAAATAAAATGAATCCCCTCTACACAAAAGAATTTCTATGTCAATATGTGTTTTCTCTAGCCTTAGGGCCTCTTCCTGGCCTCAATGATGACCCCTTGCTAGTCTGTGGTGGCCTTATAAGTCCCATAACTCCTATGCTACTCTTTGTGCTCTGTGTTCATCAAGATTTTGACCTCGATACCTAGTAGCTCTCTACCCTCCTCTCTTGTGGTACTACTATCTTATTATGCATCCTCTAGTACTATGCTTCACCCACCATCCAAGATACCTCTCAAATAGATGCATCCCTGGTAATACCAATGAAGTCTTGAGACTCCTATACTAATATGTGTTTCCTTTGTACTACTATATCTTGAGAGGCTATCACTACATCCATCTCTAATGTAGTTCAATCACTATCAGCCCTCAAGTGCTCAATCTCTATTTAACATTCCTCTTACTAACTTTGGAGCCCTCTGATCACCTCCATCATCTGCACCTCTAACTCTCTATGACCTATCTATGTTGTCTTGGAGATCTTTTTGTAACTACCAAGTTGCTCTAAACCCAATACCATGATGCAGGAGACAAAAACCAACCTAAGGTCTAGCTAGATCCTATATTCACCATGATTAATCTTAGATCTAGACCAAATTCAATAGAGTATAGAGAATCTCTAGACTTTAGGCTCTATAGGGCCGAGGCGGGTACACCTTAGGGATGGAAATGATTGGTTATTGTTGACACTCTTCTTTAAAACTCACTCACTCATACTCTTCTTTTTAGATCTATCCCCTATAGCAAAAAATGGTCAATATTCTTCTTGGATTTGCAATAAACTCCATGATTATAGTAGCTAGCTATAACTCAAAGAAAAGCTATCACAAATAAGTAATGACTAGTAAATTTAGTTCTTCATTACAAAAATGGAAATTTGATTTTAATTGATATATGTATTGTGCAATTTCATGAACATATCAACTTACAACTAATTAATTGATCAATGCCTTATCCATTATTATAAAAAGTCAAACCAGTAACTCTAGACCTATTTAATTGACTTTCCATTAAATTTTTTAGTAGTTAAATCTAAATTTCATTCTTATGACATCCTTTCCATATATGTAGAAACCCTATCAATTCTTGAAAGAACTTACTTAACTCTTTGAATTAAAAGCAATCAATAAAAGATATACAATTCATCCAAGATGCATTAAAAAGAAATAACTTTGTTCATTTCAATGCCAAGATTACAAATATATAAAAATGGAGACAAAACTCAAAGACACGGATATGTAGAACTTCTTTGTATTAATTTTCATTGAAAAAAATGCAGTATTGAAACTTGAAAAACTGTATCATTCAATATTCATTGTATTCTCATATTTGCAAAATTGAAGACAATCATACAACTGACAAAAACTACACTAACTATGAATAACATAAAACCTAAAAATTTCTATAGACTTCATACCCACACTCCACATCCTAAAAATCCTTATATAGAGGATTGCAACAAGCTTTAGATGGGAGAACACATGTAAAAACCCTAATGGAAAAATAAAAGGAAAGATATGTCTAAAAGTTACAATTAAAACATTCTTTATGTTCAAACCAAAAAAGGAAGGTAGTTGCAAGATTAGCAGGTGACAATTTTTTGGATTCTTCACTTTAATTCCTTTTGTCTTTTATTACTTTTAGCATGTAAATCTTTAACTACTTCTCACCAGTAGAGCCTTAATCTCTCCCACTACTTCCCAGACATATATCTCCCTCTTTGTGGGCCATTCAGTGCCTTTAACTTCATATAACTCTTTTGTTTCCTTATTCCACTTGACATTTGTGATGGCCCTTGATTCTAATGAAAACTTATTCAAGTCTATTTCAAAATTAAGTAATGAATCAATCAAGTTATTGAAAGGAATATCACTATTATCTTCAAAAATTGATGGTGTGCTTGCTGGAGTTAGTACTGAATCAAAAGAACCTAACTACTCCTACCAGTCTTTTAATTTACTATCAGCATCCAAAATTGGTGGAATGTCGGGCTCAATCCCCTATGATAAGACTTTCATCTTTCCTTGTATAATTTTCAATTTTCTAGTAAAGAAGCCTATTAATTATTTCACTAGCTCCAACCTCTCCTTTACTATGATGATTTTATCAGGAAGATCTGGCATTTTTGCCACCAAAATGATTAGCTTCTCTAAAAATTGAGTTTATGGCCCCTAGAGATTAAAAGTGGGTGATAGCCATGCAAGTTCTTCATTGCAAACATGCTCAGCATCTTGTAAGGAGATAAATGGAGCATGAGCCTATTGAGATATATTTTTTAGAGTTTGCACTTTGTGGCGTATCATGCTTTTAAGGACACTTGTTCTTACCTCATCACCTTGATGTGGAGATGGAGCATCAATGCTCATCCTTTTAGGTTCTACTTCCTTTATTTCTAGCTCCTCTTCTATGTAGTTTTTTCCACTGTGACCTCAATTGGTTGTTCCTAGATGCCATGTTCCTTATTCTGCTCTGCACTAGCTAGTTTCTCTTTCAAAGATACAACCTCAACTTCTAGCCCTTGAACTTTATCCTCCAATTCCTCTACTCTTAGCTTGTATACATGGCTCTTTCTAATATTTTCTTCATAAATCTTCCTAACATCTCTATAGTCATAGAATGACTTAGACATTGTTGTCTCTATCTCCTACACCTTAGCCTCATTCATGAATGAGAGATGCTTCATTGCCTTGGACATTTATGTACCTGAGGGACCCTCTAGATTCCATACTATCATGTTTCATTGATCTATGTTATGCACATCCATTAACTTAGGATTATTAGTTGCAAGAGCCATGCTCCACACTGCCAAAGATTTGGAATCAACATTAAAACCTGATCCCCTTTGAAGTCCATTAGCACCATATGCCTCATATGATATTGCACTTTATTGTCTCTTGATTTCTTCAAACATGAAAGCTTGTTCCAAATTCCAATCAGGCACCATAAGCATACCACTTCTCTATACTAGGTCGCTAGCCTCTTCAAGAGTCATTACCTCACTCAGGTCATATGCATGAAGCTTATCAACCAATTTTTTGTTCTCCTCATCTAATTCTCCTAGCTTCATCTTCAATACTAGTTTACTCTATTTTATTTTATAGAAGAATCTCTTGAACTTAGTGGATTTGATGAATTCATCATCCTATATAAATACTTGGGCTTAGATGATTCTATCATCCAATCTTGTTGCTACCAGCTCCAAGTCAGTTAGAGAATTCTCTGTTGCATTACCCCTATCCTATATATAATTTTTCCTGAGATCAATAAAATATTTATTCCTACTAGGCATAAGTTGAAGTGTCCTCTACTTTAACCTTTTAGGTATGTGGACCAGTTTCTATCTTTTGTTACCCTTGGTAACCCATGAGGCTTTAGCATGCTCATTCTCTTTAATTTCTAGGGTTACATCAGACTCAACTATCTGGATTTACCCTCTCCTCTTCTCCTATTTTTCCTTCTAGCATTGTGCCATGATCTCAACATGATTAATCACCATTTTTTTTATTCTTTTTGGATAAAAGGCATCCATATAAAAACCTTTAAAATTTGGATCTACCCTATTTAGCTCCCTCTCTACCCTCAGAACATGATCAAATTTTGCCAATTTTTCAACAGCTTCCCCCTCAACTAAAATGTTGGGAATGAGGTCCTCATGAGGTAATTCCTTGTTGTTTGGAAACACATAATTTCTAATTTATTTTAGGGTAATCCTCATCCAATTGTTAGGATCATACATTCTATAGGGAGTAGTTGACAAATTGAAGTGGTGGAGGAAATAATGGATTTGATCTAAGGATTCTTTTCCAATTGAAAAGTCTCCTAAACTAAAGCATCTTCATAAAAATGTGCCTCTATGCACTTTAGGCCCTAGGTACTCTTTGTTAACCATAAACAATTGCCACATGAATTTAGTGATGGCCAATCTGGGGGAGTATATTTGGGTAGTATGTGGGATGGTTGAGGACAACCATAAACTCTCATATGGTAAAAATTTAAGAAAAAGAAGATGTCTCACCAATTTTGACCTAATCTCTTATTCTTAGGGAGTAGGGCTGGTCTCAAAAGACTTTTCAATATTTTAAGAGCCCTAAATAACTAGGATCTAACATCTTTGTAATAACAAAATTATTATTAGAAAAATAAATAGAGTCAAAGTAGTGATAGAATCTATCCAATAACGGTGTCCATAGATGAACTAGAAAATCTCCATTAGCATCATATATTTGATCAATAAAATTTGGGCTAATATACCCCACATTCTTGTATAGGATCAAGTGCATCAGCAATGAGTAATGATGGAATTTGAAACTTCCCTTCTCTCCACTTTGTGCTAGCCTAATGTTATCTTTCATATTCTCTAGAATATAGTCTAGATAGTCATATTCTCCACCATGGTATGCATCTTGTACATCTCTGGCTACAATGAACTCTACCCTATAGACCATATCAGAGTCATCTTTGCCTACTACCTTGTGGACACCATATACTATCTTTACAAAATAGTTTTTGAATTTTTCCAGGGGCATCTTTTTATCTACTTTCTTGGGATATTTCCCAACCTTCTTGAGGTCTATTGGGATATGCTACAGCATAGAGTTCCCTATATAAGCCTTGGTATTTCTCTCAATTTTTTCCTAAAGATCAATCAGGTCCAACGGTTCACTCATAACACCATCTAATCCAAAGGCTTCAATGAAAGAAGCACAGTCCAATGTGCATAGAATGGTCCTGTCACGCTTATGGAATGATTTGGTAGCTAGATTATATGACCTAATAAGGGCCTTTACCAAATCAACATCCACAAATACCTCTAGAAAGATGAGCTTTGCTAGATGTTTTTTCCATGGATTGCAAATAGGGAGTTTATCCATTCTATTGTGGTAAAAGTACATAAATAATTTGTACCCATTGACACGAGGGCATATAGCATATTTTCAAAATTCATATGGGTCTCAAAAATCATGGTCATTTGTAGAAATGGTGTTGGAGGATTCTAAAAACAACTTAATCCATTCATTTGTAAACCTATTTGCCTTTCTCTACCTGGGTTTTCCTCCTTTGGAAATTGAATTCTCTACAACTTCCATGTCTATGGCTTGGATTTATTCCACCTCTTTATCCAAAATTTTGACTGAGAAATATGAAATTGAAAACTCTATAACTATCACTAAAATCTATAAGTCACTCACACTGAAAAACTCTACAACTGTTGTAAATTATCTCTTTCTACAAATGGTAATTTGTAACTAGCATCTAAGAATGTTTTTATGTTATGCGTACTTTACCAATGTTCTCTATGCATTGATTACCTACTTGCTCAAGCCTTAAATTTAGTGTTCTCTATCACCTCCATGGAGCATTGACATAACTTTCCAACTTTGCATTCATTGTACTTTACTCAAATCTTATTGGTCAACAACATACATTTTTATTCAAGCTCAGATGAAAAGAAAAAAGTGTTGTCTTATTTAGCATTTATGATATTATGATCTACCTTGAAATTTAAACCCTTTGTATCATCTTAGGTAGGGGAAATGGGCTTTACAATCTCACGATCACTTGGAAACCAAATCCTTATCACACTCTTGTAATTCTGGAAAATGGTCTTTATGATCTTATGGTCCACCATTTATCATGTCTTCAAAGAGGCCCCTCAAGATTCTCACAATCTTATGATACATAGCACATCGTAAGACCAAGACACTAGAAACAAAGTCACTTTCTAGAACCAAAAACTTACATTGAATAGTTAATAAACCTTTTTGTATCATCTTATCTCACCTTCTTTTTCTTTTTGATCTTACAATTGCAATTAACTAAGCCTCTTCATAACTTTGGAAGTTACCTCATTAATCCTTATAATCTCACGATTGCAATTAATTAACTAACTTCATAACTTTATAAATTACCTTTAACTATCATTTCTCACTCCTGACCATATGTTGGTTGTTACCTCTCTTCATCATAGCCTCAAAAGCTTTAAATTTTATCTTTACAATCTTATGATCTAGCATTTCTTTGTAGCTTTGAAAAGCTCATGATTTTCCCTTGCAATCTTACAATCTACTTCTCTTCATAGCATTGGAAGATACCAACTGCCATGTGTCTCAAAATTCTTATGCTCATGTGCCTAGCCCCATGTTGAACCACTGTATCACTTATCATCTCCTCTCTTATGATTTTATGATCATCTATATTTTGTGTCATCAAACACCTAATAATCTACTTCTATGATCTTATGATCATAACTCTTTGTATCTTCAAAGATCTCCTTGAAAAACCTTTACGATTATGTGATCTCCATTTATCATAAGATTAGAACTCTCCAAAACCTTTACACTTTTATGTCCTTGTGATCTTATGATCCTCTTGTTCCAAATGGTTGTGGGTTCCTTTTTTAGCCTTTACGATCATACACATGTACTTATTGTAGCATTGTATCACTCCACAATCTATCATAAAGCACTTATGATGATACACTACTAGGAACATAATGAGATCAAGACCCTTGGAAATACACACTCATGATGTTGTGGCCAATTGGTATCTCATGAGATTGGGTCATTCAACATTTTCGTTTACAATCCTTTACTAACCCCCACATCCTAACATTGGGAGAGGGAAGAATTAAGCTTACGAATAGATGCTTAAAACCCTAATCATAAGATCATAAGACCTAATGGAAAATATTAAAATAACATACACTCTCTCACTTGAAACAAAACCTAGTGTAAAGGTGAAAATTGATCAAAGATTTAAGAAAATTATCCATGACATGGTAAAGACATAATTCTTAGGATATTAGATTATCACTCTAGGGAAAGATGTTTCAAACTAGGCTAGGGAAAAATGATAAGTTTAGAGTTTTTAATCTGGTAAATTGATAACAAATAAAGAAAAAACCCTAACAATACAACATATTTTAAAATATTTTCACAATAAAATTCCAAAGTTTTGGCCCAATGAAAATAAGGGCTATCATGTTGGCATTAGCATCTCCTTTGTGTCATCCAAAGGACCCTCATGATCTATATCCATCATCAAGGCCTCCATACCTTTGTCCTCATCCCTATCATCCTTTTCATAATCTCCACACGCATTGACTCCATCCTCCATATCATCATCTCCAACCCCACTATCTCCACTCTCCTCATCATCATCTTCCCCCTCACTATCTCCCTCCTCCTCATCACCCTCCTCATCCTTTTCATACACTCCCTCCCAATTTGTCTGATCCTCATCATCACCCTCCTCATCCTACTCATCCTCCTCCTCCCCACCTTGGTCTTTTTGTGGTCTAACCCTTATTACTATCACTCCTAGATATTTCAAATGCCTTATTTGGTGCTAAGAAAACCACCTAGCATATATTGGCATCATGCCCATATCCATCACATCTACCACTTCTCACAGTTTGGGTTGTAGATCCTCCAATTATCCATAGGCTACCTATGTCCTAATAGGTTCTCCCCACTCCTTGACCTCTTTTCTTGATCATACAAATAGTGTGAGTCCTGTAGGCACATCTTATCTCTCCCCAAACTGTTAATGTACTCTCTTAGGTAAGTACATCTCAATGACCAAGTGCCCAATGATAGTATGCTCGATCAAGTATTACTCCTATATATAGTATGGAAGGTGGGTCTCATCATCCTCTCACCCTAGGAAATCTCTATATGGCCTCCATATTAATTGCCTCAATAGCTCTCTCTCTCTCCACTAGAGGTTTCAATAATGTTATGTGCTCATAGGCCTAGATCTGTAGCAATGTGGTTCTAGTACTAAAGGATAACCTACCTTTGTAAGAAACCTAGTAGAGGTAATAGTATACCATCCCTAACATAAAAGTCCCCTACACAAACATTGTCCCATCCATCACCATACTCTCCAAGACCATGCCCCATCCCACCAAGAACCCATGTCCTCTCCTACCTAGAATCAATAAGCCACCCACCACTCAATATATCACTACAATTAGGTGCAAATTCCAATCTAATAGCACCTCCCATCCTATCTCATAACCAATGATGCCTAACTTCAAATCCCCACATCAAAACATCTGATGTAGTGTGACCCACCCTGTCATGGGGTCATATACTACCAACTCCCTATGTATCAAAATCTAAAGGATGCACTATAAATCCTCTAAAGTCATAGTAGCCTCACTAGTCAGTAAATGGAAGGAACTCATCTTTGAGTGCCATCTCTCTATCAATACTTTCAACAAGCCCTCGTTACCCCTAATCTCAAGCATAAAGGAAATGTCATATAGCTCGAGCCTAGCTAATATCTCCCACTTACTAATGGCCATCCTATGACATGATGATTGGATTTTTGGCCTATGTACCCTTTTCCTTAGAAAGGGAAGTTCGTCCTACATGATCATACATTTTCTATCATCTTTCTATGGCTTTCTACCAAGTTTTACCTAAGTTTGACTATGTTTGACCATGTTTCGACTAGGCTGACCTAAGTTTTGACCTCTTCCTAGGGTTTTGAGCATACACACAAAATTTTAGGCCATTCCAAGTCCATTTGAATTTTTTTCATCCCCTAAAATATCCAGGTGCATATTTATGCTTACCAAATGCACCCATGGCACAGTTGGTAATGCCAACTTCACCTTGGGTGCACTTGGGTGCTTTTTGGGCACACTTGGGGCTGTCTAGCAACTGAAATTGCCTTTGGGGCCCTGTTTGATCCCTGTCTAAGACTCTAAATGTTTTAAATAAATAAAATACACATAGGGGCCTCAATATACTCACTTATGGTCCCATGTATGTCCTTCACCGGTAGGTACACTCATTCTCTGTGATGTTGCTCCCTTGGTAACCTATCCATATTGCTTGCTCCAAATTTTGTTTCTTCAAAATGAGAGGGTAAAACTGACCTCTAAACTCCTCTCCAAGCAATTTCATAGCCCTTTTCTACCTCGATGGATGTGCAAGCAGCCTCTTTTGTGTTGGTCATGGTGCTTTTTGCACTCAAGATCCCATAACTTTTGCATTTGAACTTTGATTCTCAATCCATCAATTGCTATGGATTTTTCTCTTAATTGTCAAAAAATTGACCTATCAAATGCATTTTTGATCGATTTCTTAAGGGGCACCCATATACAAAACTCCTACTAGGGCATGTTTTTATGGCTTTTCATTAGTTTTTCTTTGACACAACAATCTAAATCACATTGTATCAAAGAAGGGAAAAATGTAAACACTCAAAAATGGTCTATGTCTACTATTTCATCACACTTTTAGACTAACATATCCCATGTTCTCATTTCACTAATTATGATCTTCTAGCCAAACTTGATTAACACTTGAGCATATTTTGACATGTTATTCATCATTCAAACCCCCTTTCAAATGAACTGTAGATCATTTCAGAATCAGTTCCTATTTTATCAAAACTTTTCAAAATTGACTCTAAATCATTTCAACATCATCAGAATCTCATCTGATCAACCCTAAGCCATTTCAATATCATTGAAATCATTTCTAAACAACTAAAAACCATCCTAAATACACCCAAAATTTTCCCAAATCAACCCCAAATTGTTGTGAGTCAATACTAATCAATCTAAAACATGTAGAACATCCCTAATCAATCATAACTTATCTTGTCTTAGGCATTGTCATGTCCCTTAGTGCCTTGTCAATTTATCAAATCCAATCTTAGCACTACCATGTCCCTTGGCGCTAGGTCAACATGTCATTTTTATCATTCAATCATCGACATTGTTGAGTCCCTCAGTGTCAAATCATGACCTTTTCTAATCAATTTAAGAATATTGATAATGTTTGTTAAAGTTATTAAGATCAATCGTATTAATCAACTTTGATCCTATGGCATTTACAATGTCTATTAAATGTCATATTTCCTGAACATATCATCAATCCTAATCTCCCAATCAATTTTATCATAGCTTTGATTTACCCACCATCATCCTACTCAATATGCATAATTATCACAATTCATCAGAAGGATAATCATGCATCTATTTCATCAAACTAGCCAATCATTTAATAATTTTTCCTATAGGATTAGTTAGTTCATAATCTATTCCTATGTCATTTCAATCATAAATTTTTATCCCACCTTACTAATTATTCTTATCAGCCAAAATTAATATTTATTAATTAATTGATCCATCTTTGTAAATTATGGGAATTCTTAATTTCCTAATTCTTATTTTTCCATTTCTAATTTCTAGTTTACTAATTTACATTTGTGTGAAATTATGAAATTTTAATTCAAACTTCCACCCCATCCTGATACATGGCCATAATACATCATAGATCCTATTTCTACACTTGGTTGATATGTGTCATAGTTGGCATATATTCTTTCTTACACATGACTATAATAAGCCACACTTGTCATAGATTCTTGTCTACAAGTGGCTATGATGTGTCATAAGCTCGTCATAGATTCTCTAATTCTAATTTTAGTTGTGTTGACTTATATGTGACATAGAATCCTACATATGGCTTATTGCATCACATTTGTCATAGATATTCCAAGGAATATTGTGCTAATTTGCACACTTGAATTGACAAATGTCCATTTCATTATTCATGTCTAACTTCTTATATTTTGGCTATAAATTGAGCCATCCTACACTCATTTTTGGTCTTCAACCAATAGGCTTGAACAACCATATTCCCTTGAATCACACCCAAACCATGCTTCTAGTATTCTCGATATCATTGATCACATCACTTTATCATTAGAATTTTTCTTTCAATTGTGTGTGCACTATAGGCAATTACGGCTACATCAAAAATGGAGAAGAAAGAAAGACATGAGAATTAAACTTGAAAAGGGGGTTTTGTTGCTTTCAATCTCCTTATTTTCAATGATTTTCATAGCATATTAGAATAAATTTACCATATATTATTTGAGTTTGTGGTTTCTCATAGTATGTATCCTACCTATTTTAGTCCTACAATTGGATCTTTTTAATGTTATTTGTGGATGATCCTAATAGTGGATCATAAGTTTGAGTGGCTTCTTTGTTCTCCTATTGATCCTTCATTATCCTTTTCTCCAAATCACTTTTTAGAGTGCATGACATTCCTATTTTTTGAAAGACTAGGGTTATGTCTTTGAATACTCCTGACAACTCACCTTTGAGTTTCATTATGTCTCCTTTCTACTCTTCTATGAGCTTCTTCTCCTCTTTGAGTGATCTTCCTAGAACTTGTTGTTCTGCAAGCATTATAACATTTCATATTTTTCACTCAAATATCTGATGACATCCTTCATCTAATTAATTATATCATCATCCTCCTTATAGGATGATCCTTTAGCAAATCCTCTAGTATATCACAAGTATTTTACTAGAGTGATAGCTCGATCATACCTCTTGTTATTTTGCTTCATCATCTTATACTTTTGCATGAGTCAAGCATATTTGTTTAATTCTTTTGAGTTTATCTTTTGAACTCAAATTTCCATATCTTCAAGTCTCTCTCTCTCTCTAAGCTCTTGTATACTTATAGCTTGTACTACATCAACATCATTGACACCTTCATCCTTGGATATTGATGACATAGCTAGTTTTGTGGATTTTTGTACCCCTCCACTCTTCTTCTTGCTTCCATATTCCTTTGAATCTTTTTTTCTTTTTTCCTTGGCCTTTTTTGGGTTTTTTAAACTTTTTATCCTTTGGATGGCATCTTTGATGGCGTGGAATTTATTGGTGTGTTCTCTTATTGAGTAGAATCAAAATCCTCTTTCCTTTGTGTTTCATCGGTATCTTTTTCCTATTCATATCCTTTTTCTTTAGGCATGTCCATTTTGTGCGATTTTGGTATCACTCATCCCATCACATGTTTCCTTTTCTTGAGTTCTTCATTCCTTCTATCCTTCTCTAGTAGCCCCGATATGATCAGTTGCATCATGAAATTGTCCTTCTTTATTCTTTGGACCTAAGTCTATTTTAGTCACATAAATGATGTTTGGATGACCTTCACTTGTCTAGGTATCAATGTTGGTATTTATTTTAGGTCTTTTGTGTCTCTTTACTTTTATTGGGCTCCTTGTTTAGGTCTTAGCTTATATACATTTGCTTCTCATTTTATATAATTGATTTTTCTGTTGTTCTCTTCTTGCATCTCTTAAGACCTATAGTCTTAGTTTCTTTAGTCTTTTCTTTATCTCTTTCCCTTTCCCTTGTTGTTTATCAAAGTTTACCTTACCCCAGTCATACAATTGATGCTCAAATTTTTTGGCATTTACAAAGGCATCTATTTTCAGACCTATACTGATTAGAGCTACATTTTCTTGTGGACTTATGTTTCTTCTACATGATTCTACTAGCTCTATTATTTCCTTCTTGCTCATATCACGTCTAAGATTTACTAGAGAGTCCTCCAACATGTTTCTCTAGTATAGTATAGTCTTTGACCATATCTCTTTAATCATCACAAATATTTCACGGGGAGCCTATGACTCTATATTAGTCAGTGTTATATTGAATGCTCACAAAATCACAAGTCCAACTTTCACAATCTTATTTCTATTTTTCTTAGTAAAATTTAAAAATCTATTTTTTTTACTATATTTTATATTATTTTATAAATCATCAAGAATATTATTGAATGAAAGATTCTTACATTCCTTTGGAGACTTGAGACTTGCAGTTTTAGTCACTTCTTCTTTAGATTTTTCTTCCTACAATCGGACGGGAGGTTTCCTCTTTCTCTTTTTTGGAACCTTCCTCTTGTAGGTCTCCATTGTTGGAGGCTTGGTTATAGAAGGCTTCTCCTTTCTTGATGCTTCTTCTTCTCTTTATGATTCTAGTTTTGGTAAAGAATCATCTTTAGTGTCTAGTTGAGGACTCTCTTCACTCTTAGGGGTTGCTTCTTCAACCTATTACACAACTTGTCATGTGCCCTTCTTGTTCTTCTTCTTCATCTCCTTAGAGACTTATTCTTTTTATTCCATCAAAACTATCCTCTTCTCTTTGGCTATGTCAAACCTTTTTTGTTCCTTGTCAACAAGAATTGTCAATAGTTGGTTAATAACCTTCCTAGTTGAGTCTACCTCAACCTCATAGGGAATTTCAATCAACCAATGTGTTTGTGGTTTTATTGACTGAGATATGCACCTATCTTTACTTTTCAAGAAGTGGATGCTTATTCTATAATCAATTATCTAATTTACAAGTACTATCTTCCTTCTTTGCATGTCCTCTTGAAATTTCTTGAAATACATATCAAGCTTGTCTAGGGCACTGTTGTTCATCCTATTGTGTATAATTGGTATTTGAGTTGTGATACAACTCTTAGATCTCCACAAGAACTTCTTGTATCTAGGGAATTATTCTCTAAAATAGAAGAATATGATTACCATTATTATGTCAAACTTAAATATGTGCATGTTGATATCTTTTCTAATCTTTTTCACTTTATTTAATAGTTGTTAATGTTAGCATGAATGCTGATGGTATTCCTTTGGGGGAGTATCATAAAAATTTCTAGAGTAGGTGGATATGGATAGTATGATTTACATGTTGCATTCATGACTATGTTTGTCATTGATGTCAACATAGTATGGTTTCTGTGTAGACTAGCATATTAGCAGACAGAGATCATGTTCGTACAAACAATGTATGGATGTTCAAGTAAGCATGGTTGAGGACCTATTCTACACTATGTCTTGATGATGAGGTTAATTGTGCATGAAGTAAGTCAAAAATAGATAGAATATATGTTTGATTATAGAGAGTAGTATAAAGATAGAGTTCTTTAGAAGTTGTTTCTAATGGTTGGATTATATCTCCTAACAAATATAGAATCTTGATATGAAAAGTTGTATAGTGATAGAGAATAGTCTAATGATGATGCCAACAAGTGTGCAAGGTATAGAATTGCACATATAAAAAATTGTAAACATTGTAAGCTAACAGTGTTGTATAATTTTGAAATAATTGATTATCTTAATGTGGTCCTATTATAATTAGTTGGGAAAGCCTCAAGGCCAACTCAAGGAATTTTTTTTTTAGGACATGGTATAAAGGAAAGTATTTTTGTTGACTTTATGTATCCATTGTGTTCACGATAGTGAGAACAAGAGAAGAGTATTTGATAAATGTGAGTAAGTGGTCCAAGGGATTATTGGATGTGAAGTTGGTGATTTGGTATTGAGATCAGAAGAAAAAAGCAGTCTAGTTGACAAGATAAAGGAAGAGGAAGTAATAATATAGTTTATTTCTATTATTCTACAACAAATAATATAGAGATCATTTGGACAATGGGTTCATTGGTATTTCTCTTGAAGTTTTTGGGCAATGGGTCCATCTATCTTTCGCAACTCCTAATATGGTTGGAATATCCTAATAGGGATTCAAAGTCTCCTAATAGGGACTAAATGTACTGAATTTTTTTTTTGACTCCTAATAAAGTCCATCCTCTAACAAGGAATATTTATATTAGTACATAATCTTGTGAGTACCATCCCCACTAGGGTTTTCCCTTTGATCAAGGGTTTTCTTATATATTGTATTTGGTGTTATTGTGTATGACTATCTTTTTATAATTGTTGATTATATTTCTCATATGGTTAAGGATTAATAAGGTTGATAATTGTTATAATAGTTGGATAATTGATTCACCCCCTCCTTCTTAGTTATATTGGTAAACTTTACATTATAACAATTGATATTAGAGATTTTGGTCCTTGAAAAGAAATATTAATAGCTTTGAGAGATCAATGGTTGAGTCACTTCAGAAAAGAAATTCCTAAGTTTGATGGACATAATTTTGAGACTCAAAAGATGGAGCTTCTTAATGAGATATCATAATTGTGTACAAAACAAAGCATTGAGTTTCCAAATCTAGAATATTTTTGTTGCATACAAAAGAATAGAGGCAAAAGTAAAGAAAAATCTAGATTCAAAGAAGATAAGAAGATCAAAGAAGGTATTGATCTTCTTATAGAACTAAAAGGTATGAAATTTTTTGTTTGTTGGACACATAAAGAGTTTGGTCATTTTTTGTCTAGATGTCCTAAGAGAGAAAACTAGGAAGAATTTTCTTTCTAATGATGATGAAGAATTTAAAGAAATCATGGAAAGATTCTTGAATTATAATGATGATAAAGATAATGAGCCAACATTGGTTAAAAAAGAGGAAGTAATAGAAGAGATAACATTGGTGACTATTATTGATCTGAAGGCTGACGATGAGAATGTTGAGTTTTTCTTTGAGACTAACAATGACTTGCAGAATAATGTAAAAATTATTGAACAAAGAGGAGAACAAATAATTGAACCAAGAGAAGAGATAACAATTGAGATAGAAACTCCTACACCTAACACAAACTTGACAAAGAATCACCCTATAGAATAGATAATTGGAAGAAAAGACAAAGGAGTGATGACAAGAAACAAGGTAAATGAGGAATTATATTTGATTTATCAAGTGGAACCTAAAAGTGCAGATGAGGCATGCAAGGATGATCATTAGATTCAAGCAATAAAGGAAGGATTGGATCATATTGTGAAGAATGAGACATGGGAATTGATTCCTAGGCATAAAGAGAAGAATGTTATAGGAACTAAATGGGTATTCAAAAATAAGATGAACAAACAAGGTGAAGTTGTCAAAAACAAAGATAGACTAGTATGCAAAGGTTATTCATAGCAAGAAGGAATAGATAATGAAGAAACATATGCCCTTGTAGCCAAAATGGAAGCAGTGAGAATATTTTTGGCCTATGCAGCAAGTAAGAAATTCAAAGTGTATAAGATGGATGTCAAGTCATCCTTTCTAAATGGAGAACTAGAAGAATAATTCTACATTGACTAGCCTAGAGGATTTCCTTTAACAGAAGAAAAGGATATGGTATAAAAATTGAAGAAAGCACTATACGATCTACAGCAAGCACCTAAAACCTGGTATGCAAGATTGGATAAGTACTTGGTGAAACTTGGATTTGTTAAAGGTATGATAGATGCTAACTTATATTTGAAAGAAGTTGAGAAAGGGTTTTTATCACTGTGATATTTTTTGATGATATAATCTTTGGAGGTAATGATGAAGCAAGTGATAAATTTTGTTGAAGAGATGAAAAATGAATTTGAGATGAATATGACTGGGGAGGTGAAGTTTTTCTATGTTTACAGATTGTGCAAAATAATAATGGCATTTTCATTTCACAAGTTTTTCTTGGAAAGTTGTAGTCATGTTGGTACATCAATGGTAAATGGTCATAAGTTATCTAGGAAAGATGAGATGCCTATAATTGAGACGAAGTATAGATTAGTGATTAGAGGTTTGTAATATCTAACTCACACTAGACCAAATATAGAAAGTGAAATTGGAATTGCAGCTAGATTTCAAGTTGATCCTAAGGAATATTATTATGTAGTAGTAAAAGGATATTTAGATATTTGAAGGGTACACCTGATTATGGGTTATGGTATGATAGATCAAGTGATTTCACTTTATGTGCTTATACAAATGCAAATTGGGAAGGTAATATGGATGACAAAAAAAGAACCAATGGTGGAGCATTTTTTCTTGGAGGAAGATTGGTTTCTTGGCTAAGCAAGAAACAAGATACAAGATTGTATTACAAAGAGTACAGTTGAACCAAAGTACATAGTAGCAAAAAAAATAGTAGTCAAATCATGTGGATGAAGCAGATGTTGAAGGACATTGGGATAGAGTTTTCATATCTTGTTATCATTCATTGTGATAACACAAGTACAGTAAAAATGTCTAAGAATTATGTATTGCATTCTAAGACTAAGCATATATCTATTAAGTATCATTTTTTAAGAGACAAGGTTGCAAAAAAACAAATTAGATTGGATATATCTTTACAAGGCCTTTTCCTAAAGATACATTTGAGTACTTGAGAATTATGCTTGGAGTTATGCCCCTACCTACTTCTGAGTACATAATGTAGAGATTGCATTAGTCCAATGGTACAGAGCACAATTGTTTGACTAGACTAAATGTTGATGCTTCATGTATGGGAAGTATCTTAGATTAGAAAGTTCATCAAGGACTCTTGGTAGCTAATCTAGAACAATGTCTTTGGATACTCAAGTTGTTTGAAGACTTGGAGCAGGTGATTGACATAATGAAGCCTTTTTCATTGATGTCCATGTGGGAGACTATGCATTGATAAAACATCTCCTAAGTATGAATAGGGGAGAGATTGCATAGAGAAGTACTGTGTATGGGGGAGGGATTGAGATCTCCTATGTATTGCTATGAATGGGGGAGAATTTGAGAGTTGTTTAGTCTATGAAAAAATGATGCAAGTTGATTAGTGTGTAATGTAGAATAAATAAATGTTTTAGAGAATTTCAAATTTTATTGATGAAGAGGACTTGAAAGGATAAGAACAACAATAGTTGTAGCAAAGTATTGCTTTGGTATTCTTGGAACTTAGATGTTTTTCATCTATATTGCCATCAATGTGAAAGGGGGAGATTGTTAGCATGAATGTTGATGGTATTCCTTTGGGAGAGTATCCTAAGAATTTCTAGAGAATTTGGAGATGGATAGTATGATTTACATGTTCCATGCATGACTATGTTTTCCATTGATGTCAATATAGTATGGTTTCTATGTAGACTAGCAGAGTAGTAGACAAAGATCATGGTTGTATGGAAAATGTAGGGATGTTCAAGTGAAGTGTGTTTGAGGGTGTGTTCTACACTATTTCTTAATGAAAAAGTTAAGTGTGCATGAAGTAATTCAAAGACATACAGAAGATATGCTTGATTTATAGACAATAGTATACAGATAAAGTTCTTTAGAAACAATTTTTGATGGTTAGATTAAACAAAAAATATTATTAGGTATGACCCTGTTAAAGGATTTAAATCACCCAATTAGGAGTGGCCTTCTTAGATTTCTTTAAATCATTCTATTAAAATGTCACCTTGATAAAAGGATTTTATAAAGGACTATTAGGTTAACCTTTATTAAAGGATTGTTATGCCACAATGGTTAGAAAGTGGCAACTAGGTTGATCTAACAAAATAAAACTCATTTTGCAATGTTCAAATCTCAATTCAGCTCATTCCTAGTTTATTGACTAGACTTCATCATGTTCTTCATCTCTAGTCTGGTTGGAAACTCTTCAAGAAATCACTCTTCACCAACTTCTCACTTTTCCTCTACAACTTTTTTCTTCACTTGTCCTTCACGAATTTGCTAATAAATTATAGTCCCAACCAAAAACCAACCTGAAACATCTCATATACCTCATTAAATAGGTAGATTTGATCTTTTTCCATTTAAATAGGTAGCTTTGATCTTAGGGTTTGATCATATTCAATGAATCTATTCATTATTTTGTCCTTCTACTTATTTCCTTGAAACTTATGGAAACTTCTCATTAAATCCTGGTCTTTGATTGCCTAAAAAACTTAATTCATACATTACATATGCAAGCTCATCAATACTTATCATTCACGCATTTTTGGCCAATTCATAAATTCAATTATGTCAGCCTCAAATCTAGATTCTTCTATAAATTGTTATTTGTTGGCACTCGGTCACCATTATGTTCTTTAGCTCAATCATTACTATGTAGCTCAGTCTCTATTATTCTTGCCTTTTTGTGGCTTACACTAACTCACTCAGTCTTTACAATGCTCAGTCACTTCTTCAGTTCACCTTCATTTTTCTTAGCCATAACTATCACTTGGACAATATTGTTTGCTTAGTTATCTCTTAAGTTCCTTAATCTTTTGCTTCAATGTCTTGAGTGATATTGTAACTAATACTCGATCAAGCTTAGTATTTTACTTATCTCTTCCATACTTCATTCAATGATCAAAAAACACATTATCTTATCAAATACCAACTTATCAATTGCCCATTATAATTCCATCATACTTATCTTTACTCAATCACTTCACTAGTTCATCTAGTTATCTTTTCTTTCCAAATCCTCTTCATCAATCAATAGATATGGCACTCTACACTGTTAGACAATTTCTTACTAGTAAGGTTTGACATCAATTACAACATAAAAATTGTTCCAATTTTATTTTTCAACAATCTCCCTCTTTGGCATTGATGGCAACACCTTTAGTTACCATGCAGTGGAAAAATATTTCTCACAATTTTCACTTGTGTCTCCCTTTGTGTTTATTGTATTAGATCTTAATTATTATCCTTGGTTTTATTTTTATTCTCATCCATGCATCTTCCAATATGCTTGCTCTTTGCTTCTATTATAATTCTCCCTCTATGATACCAACGTAGAAATTTCATTCTAACATCAATTGTAATACTGACTGTATTGGTTCTTCATCTTCTTGTAACTAGATGGTAACACAACATCTTTCTCAATTGGATGGTAATTGTGTTAGGATTAAACCATGAATAAAAATAAAAATTACATGCAAATATAACAAATATTAGAAAATAATAGATCACATAGAAAAGAACACAAGACACCAAGATTTAATGTGATTCACCCAATCCCTAGGCTACATCCACCAAACAGCAAGTCCGATATTATTATGATCCAATGATTACAACCTGATTAAAATTTGTAATCCCTTACAGCTCAATACTGCTACAAAAACTAATTTTGCATCACAACTTAATGAAAATAATCCCTAACCATAAGCCCTTTTATACAAGTATTTTTATGCTACTTTAGGGTTACAACATGTTGGCCATATGTTGCACATATGTACAGTACCTCCCTAATCAGTCACCACAAACTAAAAATCTCCCACTTGGGGATTGATTAGGTTCCACACTAAAAAAAAATCTCCCTCTTGGGGACTAATCATGTGGCTATGCCACTACTGCATGAGGCTCTCACTAGATCAAACCACCCTAGACATTGTTGTTCTTTTATTCATGTTTAGTTTAAAAGACCAACCGAAGTAGAAGAGGAGTTCAAATTCTCCCTCATTATTACCTTTGTAAAAATATATGTTGGATTTTCATTTGTATGTATCTTATCCAACTTTAACTATTCATCCTCCAAAACTAATTGAATGAAATGGTATCGCAACTATATGTGTTTGGTCTTTGAATGTAGAGCTGAATTCTTTGCATGATGAATGCCACTGTGACTATCTATAAACAAATAATTATCATTCTGAAGGTGTCCCAATTCTTCCAAGAAGAACTAAAGCCATATCATCTCCTTGGTTGCCTCTATAGTAGCTACATACTCTGCCTCTAAATTGGATAAAGCATTAACCTTTTGTAACCTAGAAACCCAGCTCACGACTGCCCCACCAACAGTAAAGACATAACCTGTAGTACTATGCCCGATATCAATATCCCCAGCCAAATCTGAGTCAACATAGCCTTGTAAATTAGTAATAGATCCCCCAAAGTGTAAACACTTATTGGATGTTCCTCTCAAATATCTAAGAATCCATTTGATTGCATTCCAATGCTCAATTCTTGGATGACTCATATACCTACTAATGACTCCCACTACAAGTGCAATATCTAGCCTAGTACATACCATAGCATACATCAAGCTTCCTACAACTGAAGTATAGGGTACCTTGGACATCTTATCTTCCTCTTCTTGTGTCTTGGGACACATCTCCTTAGTCAACTTCAAATGACTAGGTAAAGGTGTGCTGACAACTTTAGCATTCTCTATAGAGAAACATTGCAACACTTTCTCAACATAATTAGCCTGAGATAGCGTCAATGTCCTATTCTTCCTATCTCTACAAATTTTTGTACCAAGGATTTTTTTTGCTACCCCCAAATACTTTATAGAAAATGCATGTGCTAATTAGTGTTTCAGCCCCTTAATGTGATCCATGTTAGACCTAGCTACAAGCATATCATCAACATATAAACATAAAATAATGTACCTATCATCATCCAACTTCTTAAAGTAGACACAATGATCTGAATTAAACCTATTGTATCTAGGTGCATGCATAAAGCTGTCAAATTTTAGATACCATTGCTGAGGTGCTTGCTTCAAGCCATATAATTTTTTTTTTAATTTGCACACTAAGTTCTCCTTACCTTTGACTGCAAATCCATGTGGTTGAGCCATATATATCTCTTCATCTAAATCACCATGAAGCAATGTTGTTTTAATATCAAGCTACTATAAATGCAAATCTTAAGTAGCCACAAGACTTAAAATAGTACGGATAGAAGTCATCTTAACAACAGGAGAAAATATTTCATCAAAATCAATGCCCTTTTTCTATGCAAATCCTTTCACAACTAACTTGGCTTTCAATCTTTTCTTACCTCCTTCCTCTTCTTTCAACCTATAAACTAACTTATTCTATAAAGCTCTTTTTCCTATAATCAACTTGCATAAATCCCATGTCTTGTTCTTCAACAAAGAGTCCATTTTGTCTTTCATTGCAGACTCCCACTGAATCTTAGTATCCACTTGCACTATTTCATCATAACATTCAGGTTCACCACTATCAGTAAGTAAAATTGAATACAAAGAGGGAGAAAATCTTTTTGGAGGTCTAATTTTCCTTGTTGATTGTCTAACATTCACCGGTGTGTGTGGTATTTTTTGTTGTGATTGTTGCACATCATGAAGAATGGTTGAAACATCATCTTGTGGAGTATTGTCCAGCACTACATAATCATCTTCTTTCTTCTCATGTTGCTGCAATAGATCTTTGTACAACACTTTCTCATTGAATATGACATCCTTTCTTCTTACAATTTTAGAATTTTCAAAATTTCAAAGCCTATAACCAAATTCATTAATGTCATATCCAAAAAATACACATTTCTTTGACTTCTATTTTCAGAATCTATGTGAGCAAATGCTTCACAGCTGAAGGTTTTGAGAAAAGAATAACTCACCTTCTCACTATTCCATGCTTCCTTTGGAATATCATAGTCCAAAGGAGTAGAGGAACCTCTATTAATAAAATATATAGTAGTATTGATAGCCTCTACCCACATGTGTAAGGGCAACCCAACATGTAACCTCATGCTCCTTGCATGCTCCATTATAGTCTTGTTCATGCATTTAGCCACTCCAATTTTCAATGGAGTCCTTGGAACAATTTTCTATCTATTAATACCATTAGTGGAGCAATAATCTTCAAATTCATGACTGTGATACTCACCACCATTATCAGATCTAACATGTTTTAATTTCTTACCAGTCTCATTTTCAACCAAGCATTTTCATTTTTTAAAAGTTTTAAATACATCATATTTATGTCTAAGGAAATAAACCCATAGATTTCTTGTTGCATCATCAATAAATGTAACATAATAGTGAGAGCCTCCAAGGGAAGATACCTAAGCTAGTCCCCATACATCTGTATGCACACACTCTAATTTCTTCTTTTTGTTTTCCTTTCCAATCTTTACAAAACTCACTCTCTTTTATTTTCCATACACACAACTTTCACAAAAATTCATATTAACATATTTTAGACCTGATAAAAAAAAATTTGAATGAAGTACTTTCATACCTTTCTTACTCATGTGCCCAAGTTTCTTGTGCCACAATGTTGTATCAGAATCTACAGCAGCTATATGTTCTCCTTGCTTAATTGTAGCAATTGTTCCTAAACATTCTTTTTTCTCTAAAATAATTAAAGTAGAAGGAACAATATGACCTATACAAAGATATAAGGTGCCTACTCTCACACCTTTTGCTACTACAAGGAAACCTTTTGAAACCTTCCAATTTTTATCATTAAAAGTAACTATACAACCCTCATCACCGAGTTGCCCTACTGAAATTATATTCCTACTCAGCCTTGGAACATGTCTTACCTCATGTAGTAGCCAATGATTTCCATTCTACAACTTAATATTTTTTTTCCCTTTCCAACAATCTAACAGGGTGTAGAGAGAGCAAGATGGGAGCGCATGTTCAAAATTCAAATCTAGAGTCAGGCGAGAAGTCATAGGGAGGCAGACCTCAATCACAAGGCATGCAGGAGGGGATCTAGGCAGGCAGCGGAGAGGAGTTAGGAGATGGGGACCCACATGAGGATAGTCCAGAGAATCTCCCAAAGAGATGGGCCTCACTCTTCGATGACAAGCCATCTGGTAAGTCCTATTTTCCTTTGATTAAGGTTGTGTCAGGACTAGAAAAGGGATCTTGCACGATTTCTATTCCAGACGAGATTGTTGACCACAACATTGCCTCTATGGCCTCAATGCTCATCAAGAAATTTATTGGCCCGAGACCAAATATTGATGTGTTTCAGGCCTACACTTTGAAAAAATGGAGCTTGAAAGGTCAGGTTAGTGTCACAACAATGGCTAAGGGTTTCCTCTCTTTTGAGTTCACTTGTCAAGGGGACATGGCTAACATTCTATGTGATAGCCCCTGGAGCTTTGGGAGGGCCACCCTGATGCTTCAAAAATGGTTATCTCAACTGGACTTAAATGAATCATTCCTTTAGCAAGCTCTAGTATGGGTCAGACTCCTTGAGCTTCCATTCAAGTTCTGGAATGAGGATGTCTTTAAGGGAGTGGCTAGCTCTTTCAACGAGATTCTCTCGATCGGCCCTATTATAGCTTCTAAGAGTAGGCTAACTTATGAAAGGATTTGCATCAATGTGAGGGAAGGGGATGATATGCCTAAAGTGGTATGTTTTCAATCCAAACTTGGCACTCATATCCAGCAGATGGACTTTGAGAGTGTCCCTTTTGGGTGTTTTCACTGTCTAAAAATAGGTCACAAGGCTTTTTAGTGCCCGAAAGCTAAGATCTCTAAGAAGAAGAATCCTCCTTCTTCTTCTCAATCGAGGATGAAGAAATTTTGGAAAAAGAAGACCACTGAACAAGGCTAGAAGAGCCTTTCTACGAAGACCCATATTGCAACAGATGCTCCTAAGATGATAAACCAAGAGCCTTAGGGCAGGACAAGCAAAGAAGGAGAGTCACTCAAGTCAGTACCGAGTTCCTCTCTACCTCTAAATGCTTCCCAATAGATTGAGGATGACCTGGTCAAGGAAAGGACCCTCATGCCTAGAGAAGAGGAAGGGAAGGCTATCTCGCAGAAAGGTTTTTAGGAGTCTGGTTTGGACCTTTTCCCCAGCGAGGAAGAGCCGATTCTGGGCTCCACAAAAGAGGCAAAGGAAAGAGAAACTAAGGAAATTATTGTCTTTCAGGACCTAGAGGTAAATTTGGTTTCCACCAGAGAAGCAGCAACTAGAATAGGAAAAAAGGAGGGCTTTTTGAAAGATCTAGACCAAAGGGTAGATCTTCTTAGCACCCCAAGGAATGGTATTAAGGCTTCTAGATCCTTGAAGTTTGAAAAGAAGGGAGAGATACCTAGGAAGAATCAAATCAAAGACCCATCCAAGGCTTCTCCTGTGATGACTAGGAGAAGTCGCAAACTAGATGTGGGCTCTACAACCAAAGCAGGCAAAAAATTAGAGAGGAAGTCTCGAGAAGAGGAGACCAGAAGATGCTTGGCGAATGGGTGCCAAAGCACTCTGAAGGATTTTTCTAAGAGTAAAAAATGAAGATCATCACATGGAATATTAGGGGCCTAAATGGAGCCCATAAACAAGAAATTATTAGGAATCTGATTAGAGACCAAAGACCAAACATTTTGATGATCCAAGAAACAAAAATGAAAAAGGATTCTTTGAGAAATATAAAGTTCAGTAACCTGATGAGCGGGGAGGCTTCAGACTCTAATGGAGCCTCTAGGGGCCTACTGACTTTATACAAAACTAAACTTTTCAGGGTGGAATTAATTTTCAATGAAGGTAATATTCTTTTTTGTAAAGTGTTCCATATCCATTCCAATGAATTTTGGTTCTTGCTCAATATGTATGCTCCCAATAATAAGAGAGATAGAAAGTTCTACTGGTCTAGAGCATAATGGTTGGTACAGAATAGTAACATGAAAAAAGGAATCATTATGGGAGACTTCAACACCCCTCTTCTGGACAAGGAGAAGGGTGGTCTGCCTCAGGAATGGGAAAGTAAGCATGACCTTTCTAACTTCATCAATGGATTGGCTTTTCTGGATCTGGACCAAATGGGAGGTGACTTCACCTAGTCCAATAAACATTAGGCAAGGAGTGTATTCAGGTTAGACTGGATAGAGCCCTCATTTCTCCTGATTGGTTGCAATCCTCCTCTTGCAAGTTAGCTCTTTTGCCTAGAATTAGGTCCAACCACTCCCCCATCTCCCTCTTGATTGCTCCTTTTGATCCTTGTAGACCTCCTCCCTTCCATTTTGAGAAAATGTGGACCCCCCACCCTGACCTTATAGAAAGAATTAAGGTCTAGTGGAGCATAGATGTCGAAGGCACTGTAATGTTCAGGGTGGCTAGAAAACTCAGCAATGTTAAAAGGATGGTAAAAGCTTGGAATAAGTCAGATTTCAGTCATTTATTCTCTCTTAAAGAGGATCTCTCTAAAAATCTCTCTTCTATCCAAGCCTCCATTCAAGAAAATTGGTATGATGCCTCGAATAGGGAAGTAGAGTTGTCCATCCTATCTAATTTACATGACATTATTAGTAAAGAGGAAAAGTTTTGGAGGCAAAGATCTAGAATCAATTGGCTCAAGGAAGGAGACTAGAACACAAAGTTCTTCCATTTATCCACTCTTAAGCATAGAGCTAATACTAGGATTTCTAGCCTAAAGAAAGATCAGGGTGTGCTGACTAAGGAAGAAGAAATTTCTTTTGAAGCTGTTTCTTTTTTCTCCTCCCTTCTTTCTTGGGATCCTTTACTCTCTAAAGTGGACCAGGATGACATTATCTCTTGTATCCCTTAGATCCTCCAATCGCACCATAATAATCTACTCTGGGCCATTCCTTCTGGTTCTGAAGTAAGAGAAGCTCTTTTTTCTCTTTCGGCAGACAAATCACCTAGAGTTGATGGATTTCTCATCTTCTTTTTCCAAATGTACTGGCTTGAAATTAAGAAGGATGTTGTTAAGGCCATTCAGGAGTTCTTTGGAGCCAGAAGTATTCTGAAGGAAATCAACTCCACATTCTTAGTTCTTATTCTCAAAGTGCTAGGAGCTGACACTCTAGATAAGTTCAAACCCATCAACTTATGCAACTCATTTTATAAGATCATCTCAAAGGTGCTCACTTCGAGGCTGCTTAAGATTCTCCCCTTGATTATTTCTTAGTAACAATCTAGTTTTGTCTCAGGTAGACAGATTTTAGATTCGATTATCATGGTGCATGAAGTGATTCACTCTATAGAAGCTGGAAAGAGAGAAGGGATGTTACTCAAACTAGACATGTCTAAAGCTTATGATCAGGTGGATTGGTATTTTTTAGATTTGGTGTTGAAGGCTTTTGGCTTTGATGTCAAATCATGCAAGCTAATCTCCCAGCTGGTCATGACCCCCTCTCTAGCTATTTTGGTGAATAGATCCCCCTTTGATTTCTTCAAACCTACCAGAGGCCTACGTCAGGGGGATTCTCTATCACCTATACTCTTTATTATCTTGGAAAAATTTATTGGTAGACTTATGGAGAAGAAAAAGAAAGAAGGGAGGATCAAAGGTTTTAAACCTTCTTCCAAATGCACCCCCTTTATGCATCAACAATTTTTTGATGACACTATTATGGGTGGAGAGGCCTCAGTTAAGGAGGCCAAGGCTATGAAAGACACTTTGGACACCTATTCTAGAGGGTTGGGGTAGCTCATCAATTGGGACAAAAGATCTATTTTCTTTATCAATACTCCAGAGGAAAGACAGAAGAGAATCTCCAGAATCCTGGGATGTCAGGTGGGGAAGCTTCCTTCTACCTACCTTGGTCTCCCCTTGGGAATGACCCCATCTAAATCCTTCTGGAATATTATCATGGAAAGGTTTAGTAAGAAGCTAGCTAGCTAGAAAGGAGCCATTCTTAGCCAAGTTGGAAAATGTCAACTAGTTAAATCCATCCTCCAAAACTTGCCGATATATGCTTTGAGCCTTTTTACTATACCGGTGAAATATGCCGAGAGGATGGAGAAAATTCAAAGGGATTTTTTATGGATGGGAACTAAAAGGAATAAAAGTTACCCCCTTATTGCTTGGGATAAATTTTGCCTCCCTAAGAAGAAAGGAGGCCTGGGAATCAGGAAGCTCACTCACCTCAATCAGGCCCTCCTAGGTAAGCAAATCTGGTGCATCTTTAGTAGCACAGGGGAATGGAGAGACACTATGGTAAATAAGTATATAAAAAGGCCCTCTGTTCAGTTCACTCTATTCAGTGAGAATATCCCAAGAGGCTCAGTTGTTTGGAATGGTTTCTTAAAAGCCAGGGACTTGGAAAACTCTAAAGTCTCCTAGAAGCTAGGTAATGGGGAGAATATTCTATTCAGGTCTGACTATTGGCTTTCTCAGGGCCCCCTTATGAATAACCCCAGCTATGGATCATGGGCTAATGATTGCATCAACCTTTTTGGGCACAAATTCAGCAATTACAGGATTGAACAGGGATGGAAGGACCTTTCCATTATCTCAGAGGACCTCAAACCAATCATGATCATGCTTAATTCCTTATCCCTAAGCAGTAATAAGGATGAACTGGTTTTGAGGGATACTACCAATGGGCTCTATTCGATAGCCTTTGGGTACTCTACTTTATGGAGCTTAAAAGAGTCTCCCCCTTGGTCAAGGGCTTGGCTCCTGGGCCTCATGCCAAAAGTCAACATGTTTTTTTGGTTGGCTCTTCAAGACAAAACTCTCACCCAGGAAAATCTCATCAAAAGAGGTCATATCATGCCTAGCAGATGTGTTTTGTGTAAAGAGGAGTCAGAGATAGGTAATCATTTGTTCATTTACTGCTCTTACTCTAGGATAGTTTGGGGCTTCCTCACCCAGGACCTTGGCCATAGCTGGTGCTTTCCTTCCAACCTTCTAGACTTTTTCTATCAACGGCATGGCATATTCAATGGGTCTGCCTTGCAGGAAATTAGCTCCTGGCTCCTACCCATTTTTGTTGGAGCATATGGAAGGAGAGAAACAATCAAATTTTCAGAGATAGGGAGGAGCCAGCTTTAGTTGTTGGAAGGAAGATCTTTGATAACATAAAGGATAATTTTTCAGTGAGGAAGGGGGGAGTTTTTGAGATAGGAGGTAGGAAAAAGGAGAAGGTAAAAGACAGAGTGAGGAAAAGATAGGAAGCCAAGTGGCTCCTCCCCCCTAAAGGCTAGCACAAAGCCAACTTCGACAGAGCCTCCAAGGGCAACCCAGGATCTTCAAGTAGTGGAGGTGTGATAAGAAATGAAAATGGAGACAGTATTTCAGCTTTTTCTCTCCCATTGGGTTTTCAAAAAAATCATTTTGCAAAAGCCAATGCAGCGTGCAATGTTGTAAAATTGGCTTTTGAAATTGGGGTCACCAATTTATGGCTTGAAGGGCATCAATGGAAATTTGTATCCATCTTGGATGATTGCAAATCTCATTGATGAGACTAGAGAGACCCTTTCCAAATTTAATAGAATCCACGTCACCAATACTTTTTGGGAAGCAAACCAAGTTGTCGACACAGACCAAAAAATGACTTGGCTTCCTGGAACTTATTTTTTGGCAAACGTTAAAAGTTTGATCGACTTGGATAAAATCCAAGGAAGTGCAGAGAAAATCAAGATTTAATTATGAATATGAAGGGGTTAAGAAATAAGGGTAGTTTTTATAATAGAAGCATGGGAAATCGCAAATGCAGTAATACATTATTGATCAATCGACACACTTTGTGGGTTTTTTATTGCAATTTCTTCTGGGGCAACAACAGGATTATTTTTCTCTATTCTTTGCTTACTCTCGAAGGCCCATTTCAGTCATAGAGTGAAGAGAACATGAGTAAAGTGGGTGTGCAATGTCCGAAAATGGTTGGCGAGAGATGTAGAAAGGAGCCGATGGGGGATTTTGAGAAATGGAGAAGTAGGCCAAAAGTGTGGGAAAAGCTTGAAGAGGGTGGGGTTACTAATTATATCATGAAGGTGCATGGAATTGATCAAGAGGTGACCAAAATCATGGTGAGGTCCTGGAAGGATGGCAGGGTGAAGGTGAATGCTATCTACTTCTAGATAACGAAGGAGGTGATTGTGGTTGTCACCGAAATTCCTATCGAGGGTTTTAAATTCTTCAGGGATAAGAAGCTCTCAGTCAATGCGGTTAGCAACTTTATGGAGAGTGAGAAGGAATTGAAGGCACTAAAAAAGATTGACACCTACTATGTCCCCAACTCCATGAAGAAGTGGTGGAGGTATGTTCTAAAAGCTATTATTGAGTACATTACTTTGGACCCTAAGTTTGATAGAGCCCGAACCCACCACTTTGTCATTTTGAATCATTTCTAGAATAAAACCAAAATTTCCTTTCCTTATTATCTGTTAACCTCTATGAGCAAGGTGGTGGATGGCTTCAAAAAGAAGCCCATCACAAACTCAAATCTGCACAAGGGGCTACTACTGCTTATCCATGAGCACTTCAAAGCTCATACTATAAGCATCACCCCCCCTCATACAAAGAATGTGGAGTCTGGTAGTTCTAATTATTCCTCTGACTTGGATGAAATTCAGAGCTTCAGCTCTTAGAAAGGAGGGATCTCTTCTTTGGGGAAAGTAGTGACTTACCTTGCTAAAAAATCACCCTCCCCCACAACCCCTAGAAGAAAAAGCCCTAAGGATCTCGAGAAGAATCCTCTGGAGAAGGCAGAGGAGGGAGATAGAGATGATGAGGAGGACCAGGAATTTGAGGAGGTGGTTAAGGAGATGCAGGAGGAATTTAAGGAGGAAATTGGAAGGAAGAAATGCAAGAGGGAGAGTTTGGAGGATATGCACTCTCATTTTGAGGAGGCATCTGTGCTACCTCTTTCTCCTATCCATCTCCATCCTGAGGAACAAAAAGAGGAGAAAGTGGAGGATGTAGAAGGGGAAGTGCAAACTAATGATAGGAGGAAAGCATGGATCAACTTCAATGTCAAGACTTCCAAGATGGGCATCTTTAGGGAGGCCATGAATCCCCAAATCCTCACAGATAATCAGGAAGAACAGTGGCTGGAAGAACTCATTGATCCAATGATTGTGGCAATTTTGGATAGAGCCAGGGAGACAGGGATGAACCTCTTGAATAATGCTCGTAACAGTATGATTGATAATTTTAGATCAATCAAATGGCTTTTCCATGAGCTCAAGGAGGTCAAAGATTAGGTGAAACATTTTGAGGCAACAAGGAAAGGGATGGATGCCAACAGGAGGATGGATTTAGCTGACAGGCTCAGGCTGGCAGAAAAAAGGATACACAACCTAGAAAACTACAATCAAAACCTTACGAATTAGATGTTCTCCTTGTTAAGCTCCATTAATGATAACATCATCTCTCTCATGGGCTAGATCAAAGACAGAGTAATGAACAAAGATGAGGATGGAAAAGATAGGGATGAGGCTAGAATGGAGGATGACTCTGCAAAGGACAACTCCATTCCTGATTAGGACTAAGGGAACCAAAGGGTGCAATAGATGGAAGAAAAGGAGAATCAACTAGCCTTTGAGGCTACTCAGGTTATGCAAGATCTAGAGTGAAAGAACGAGGAATAACTCTCGCCTGTTCTTTTGTTTATCATTGTCTTTTGGCTTTTTTGTTCTAGCTTTAGGTCGTGGCTTTGCTTGTTTTTTTTCCTGGTCTTTTGTTAGAACTCTTTCCTTTGGCTGGGCTTAATGCTTATTATTAGCCCATGAACTTAAAATTTTTTGGTTGGGCTTTCATGCTTATTATCAGCCTTTTTTTGTTTTAACTATTGGGTTTAAGGTTCCCTATAAAACTTGTTTATCTAATCAAAAACAATCTAACAGGGTTCATTATCCCTCAAATAAACAAGCCCAAAATCCCCTTAAACATAATCAATAAAATAACCTCTATGAGGTGTAGTGTGAAATGAAGCACCAGAATCTAAAACCCATGAATCATCAACACTTTCTAAAGATAGAAGCAAAGCATCCTCTTCGAATTGGTTACTTACCACATTTGCCTCCTTGTCTCCATTTGATTTATCTCCTTCATTTTTCTCTCAATTCCAATGATCTTTCTTTTTATGACCTAGTTTCACATAGTACTAGCAGTCATTCAATCCTCTTGATTGAGACCTCCTCCCCTTTGACTTTCCTCTTGATTTCTCACAATTTCTAGAATTACTTCCTCTCTTAGTCATTATGCCCCTGCTTTGTGCATTCAAAGAACTTCCTAATGTAGATCCACCTGAGAATTTCCTATGAGTTTCCTCACTCAAAATAACACCAATCAAATCATCATATTTTAGGGTACTAGACCCAGGAATATAATTACTCACAACCATTACCAAGCCATTCTAGCTTTTAGGCAAAGAACACAAAATTAAGAGAGCCCTAATTTCTTCTTCAAAATTGATACCCACAGAAGATAGCTGACTAGTAATAGTATTAAACTCATTTAAATGGTCTACAATAGATCCACCTTTTGCCATTTTCATATTAAATAAATGCTTCATTAGAAATACCTTCTTTGAAGTGGAGGGTTTTTCATATAGTGTCGCTAGGGTTTTCATCAACTCTTCTGTTGTCTTTGCTTTTTTAATATTAAATACCACCAATGGTGCCAAGCATAATCGAATGCTTCCAAGTGTCCTTCTATCTAGAAGATCCCATTTGTCATTTGACATAGATCCTTGATTCTTGGCTTTACCTTCTAACAACTTCCATAAATCCTTCATATAAAGATAGTCTTCCATTTGCATATTCCATAACTAAAGTTCTACCCATTAAATCTATCAACCCTTGGCTTACCCTCATCTTCCATCACTCCCACTCAACTGTGAGAATTTTTGGCAAAGGATAACTAAAAAATAACCTCGCTCTCACACCACTTGTTAGGATTAAACCACAGATAGAAATAACAATTACATGCAAATATAACCAATATCAAAAATTAATAGATCACACAGAAAAGAACATAAGACACCAAGATTTAACATGGTTCATCCAATCCCTAGGCTATGTCCATCAAATAGCAATTCCAATATTATTATGATCTAGTGATTACAACCTAACTACAATCCATAATCCCTCAGAGCTCAATACTGCCGCAAGAACTAATTTTGCATCACAACTTAATGAAAATAATCCCTAACCCTAAGCCCTTTTATATAGGTATTTTTATGCTACTTTAGGATTACAACATGTCAGCCATATGTCATCCATATGTTGACCACAACATCGGCCATGGTCCAAAAAAAATTTGAGGCTCTGCCCTGAACCCCAAAGAATTAAAGAAGTATGTACAGTACTTCCCTGATCAGTCACCACAAACTAACAATCTCCCACTTGGGGACTAATCAAGCTCCACACTAAACAAAAAAATTTTATACTTATCCCTATTTGATCTCCAAATATTGGATGGTAACTTGAAATATTTCTCCCTCTTTAACCACAATGCCAAAGACATTATCCTCTATATACATCATCCCCTTTGATCACTTTCTGATTGATCTTTGAAATGTTTCACCTTCTATCATCATGTGCCTACTTATAGCCTTAGCTACTCATACTTCTATCCTTTTATTCACATCTTTTTCATGCCCCTAGGCAGCTCCTAAAGCATGACCTCATACATTAATCTATAAGATGTTTTGGTCATAACAATTGATGCAATATTGCATCTGCTCTTAGTTTTCTTCATATAGGGGAATGATCCCTAACTTGTGTCTTAGATATACATACGAATCCTTAGGTAATTCCTTAGTGAATATATCATCTTTTTGTTCCTTTGTGTTCACATACTCTAACATGACTTCTTTGTCTTGCACTATTTCTCTCAAGTAATGATACTTGATTGCAATGTGTTTTATCTTTGTGTGCATCACAGGATATTTTAGATATGTTTGTAGCACTTATGTTTTAGATTATGGTGTAAAAAAAAATTTTAAGGGACCCAAAACCCTTTACAAAAAATTATAGAAAAATAATAAAGCACCACCAAGTTTTACAATGACCTGAAACCTAAAGTTTAGAAACAATAAAACCAAGTTTTACAGGGACCTAAAACAAAAAGTTTAAACTATAAAAAATGACCAAGTTTTACAAGGACCTGGAACCTATTTATAAACAAGCTAGAAAGTAAAAAGAAAAAAACCAAGAAATCTACCCAGACTAGCAACCAGCACACTCACTCCATGGTCAGCACCTACAACAGCTCTTTGATAATGTTCACCACCTCTTTACCTACTTTTGTAGTACTATGGATAATGCTTTCCAGAGAAAGAATAGGATCCTTAGAGCCTCAATAAATTTTTTCCTTGTGCTCTACCTAGTTCTCTTACTAGTACTGCTAGGACTCTCCATCCCTACATTACCAAGAGACATTATCTCCTCATTACTCTTCTTACCCAAACTGGTCATCACAACACAAAGAGTAGAAATGACCTATTTCATTTTTTGACCACATTCCTTTACAAGTTAATGAAGCTCCTACTCATATTCTTTGAGCTTATTAGGGATGTTACCAATCTGAACTTCCATCTAAATTCTCCTAGTGTGTTCAACATCCAATTCTTTCTGCATAACCCCCATTTTCTTCTTGAGAGCCATTATTTCATTATATAGCCAAGAATCACTCTAAAGAGAAGTTTCCACTTTATGTTTAGCAATGTGAAGGAAGGAGAGCTTAGCATCCTAAGAATCATCCTTCCCATCATCCTCATCCCTAGGCTTAGAACCAACTGTAGCAGTCATAATATTGATCTAGGTATCAGCTTTAATGTCCATATTCTCCATCCTTTCCTAGTTTTTATCTTTTCTCTACCTATCGTCCTTACCCACAAGGAATTTTTCTTCAATCTCTTTACCACTATCCTCCTCCATATTCTCCTCCCTAGAATTATGAGAAGGCTGATCACTCTATTATTCATCATCCTCCCCAAGGGCTTCTGACCCAACATTTGAGTTAGTATTTATATCCTTTCTTCCCTCCACATTATCTTTATTACTTGACACCCCTTTACTTCCAGAGTAACCATCTAGGTTAGAGATATGATCCCCCATTTCCATTTTCTCATCATTATTTGAATTCTCAGATTTAGTAATCTCCTCAACATGTTTCTTAGTTCTCTCCCATTTTAAAACCTACTTGCAATCACTAGCCCCTTCTTCCACTTCAATTCTCTTAGAGTGGGGAGCATTACTAGACCTTTTCCTTTTCTAAAGAGCCAGTGAGGGCTTTGTAGCCTTACTTTTACAATATTTTTCAATCAATAAAATTAAACCTTCATGAAACATAGGGCGAGACTCTTTCTTCCTATGTACATGAAGGCTTAAAAGCAGAGAGTATCTCAAAAAAAATGGAAAGGAAATCCTATCTTTGTGCCTAAAATGATTTATGAAAATAAAGTGAAATTCATGGATTCTCTTAGCCCTACCATCAAGTATAAAATACTCACAGATACAAGACAACACATCTCTCTAGATGACTTTTATTTGATTCAATTCATAGAAGTCCCCATTTTTTTCTAGATTCTTCTCTTTAGCTTCTATCTTTGGAAATTTCTCGAAGGATAAATTGGAGATAATAGTCTCCATGTTGAATTTAATCCCTTCCATAGGAAGTCTCGTAACCTCAACAATAAATTCTTCAGTCACTTTTATTGTGATTCCATGCAAAGTGACCCTATCCTCAAACCAGTTTTTAAAGAAGGCTTCCACTATGTGAGGTCTAAATCCATGGAGTCTCTCAATGTAGATCATCACTTTATCCTTCTACAAGATCTCCCACATAGAGGCCTTAGCCTTCCAAACCCTATAATTGCTTGGCTCTTGCTTTCTTGGTTCCCCACCCATCTCGAAAACCTAATTTTCTCTGCAAAACAATAGAGTAGTGGAAATTAGAAAAGGTAATAAAGTATTGAATATGACTCATGAGAAAATAATCTTACTTATGTCCCAAATGCAAGTCATTATTATGCAAAGGTACTTCCTAGGGAATCTCAAACTGTCCTTCATAAGCCCACCACTCTTCTTCATAAATTTTCCAATCCTAGTAAATCTTTCCTTCTCTAGTGTTTGTCTTGTCATATTTAATTATTGTTGTCAGCTCCACATCCTTGCATAGGTCATCATGCCACCTCAACTTACTTTTCCTATAGACAGCTTGGCTGGGAATCCAATTAGAAACTGAATTACCCTCTCAAAAAATATGAGAGAATATAACATTATCAAATTTATTAATAAGGTTTTTTATTTCCATAATACTTCCTTCAATTGTCCAAGTAACCAAACTCTTGTTATTGAGCATATTAATAATGTTAAGCAAATCTCCTTCCATCCAAAGAATCCAATAACATGTTTCCATAGCCAGCCTCATAGTATACAATGTTTTCATAGCTTTAGCATTATGGCTAGTTGAAATCCCAATAGGGATAATAATTGCATCAACAATTCTACTAGTATGGTCTCTCAAAACCCTCCATAACTAGCTTTGTCTAGATTGCCTTTAGCAGCCCCGTCAAAGTTTCCTTTAACTCAACTCATAGGAGGAGAGTCTCATTTAACATTTTTCCTTTGATCATCAATTTTGATTTTATACCCTTTAGTCTACATAGGATTACTAATTTGGATCTCATTACTCAGTTTTCTATGAGAATTGAAGTTTTCCTTGATAGTTCTAATTATATTATGACCAAGAACCCACTCAAGAATTTCTTTGCCTCTAAAAATTCTATTATTTCTCTCTTTCCGAATTTCCCACCAATGATGGGGTAAAGTTATTTTCCACAGAAATCCAATATTAACCTCTTTAGAAGGACATATCCAGCTCTGGAAGTATTGATCTATATTATTTTTTTGAACCCAATCTAAATTCCAATAGATAAGAATGTAACTCCACACTTTTTGAATATAATTGCAATTTAAGAAAAGATGATTTCTATCTTCAAAGTCTTTTTTACATAGGCTACACCTGTTAACCACATACACCCCTCCTTTTTGTAAATTATCCAATGTTAAAATTTTGTTTTGAAGAAAGATCCAAAAAAAATGTTTATTTTAGGAGTGATACCTTTAATCCATGCTTTAGTCCATAAAGGTTTTAATACCTTCTCCTCAATTTGAAAAACAAAGGACACTTTAAAACAACCTCAAGAATCCAAACCCCAAATCATTTTATCTTCAATATGAGGATAAAGGCTAAAGGCATTTACGATTAAGTGAATACTATAAAAGGCCATATTACATTCAACAAGGTTAACCCATTCATTATTAATCCAGTAATTCTCCACAAGAATAGAAAAAGTTTGTTCACATCTATCAACAAGTGTTCTATCCTCATAATCCTCAAGTACAAGATGATCCACGATTCAAACATCATCCCAAAACCTTTTTTTTTTTTTCCATTACCCACTTTCCAATTACAACCTTTGATAAGAATATTTTTAGCTCCTTGCATAGCTCCCCAAATAGCAGAAGGAGATAAAACAATAGGATAAGAGAGAAAATCAGATTAAAAAGGAGTATCAAAGAGGTATTTATGTTTCCATATAATACTCCACTCCTTATTGTCATGATAAACTCTCCAACCATGCTTAGCAAGAAGAGCTTTATTCATACTCCTAACAGACCTAATCCCTAAGCCACCATCCATTTTATAATTACAAATTTGATCCCAACAAATTAAAGTTATTCTCTTCTTATCCTCAAAACCAAACCAGAGGAAATTCCTTTTGATTTTGTCAATAGAATCATCATATTTAGCTAGAATGTTGAGGAGACTCAAAGCATACATTGGAATACTTTTGAGACAAGCCTTGAGAAGAGTAATTTTTCCAGCTTGACTCAACAAATTACCTTTCCAACCTACCAAATTTTAATTGAATTTTTTAATAAGGTCTTCCCAAAATGAGTATGAGGGAATAGGCCCCAGAGGGAGACCTAAATAAATACAAGGAAAAGACCCTATGGAGCAACCAAGAATATTAGCAATATTTCTCTATCTAGAAAGATGGGTATTGATAAAATACATAGAACTCTTATTCCAGTTGACCAATTGACCTGAAGTAGAAGAATAGAGGTTAAGGGCCTTTTTTAGATTGTGTGCTTCCCCAACCTTAACTTTTCATATAAAATTTATATCATCCACAAATTGTTCATGGGAACAAGTAAATCAAACCTTTGATTTTTCCTTGAGAAACCAACTTCCCATTATATTTGCCCAAACAATCAATCATAATAGTGAAGATGATAGGGGATAAAGGACCTCCCTCTCTGAACCCCCTAGTAGGTTTAAAGAACTCTAAGGAACATCCTTTAACTAGAACAGCAACCAAAGTAATAGAGATCATCTGCAAAATAAGCTTCACCACCTTGACACTAAAACCAAAAGAAATTAAGAGCTTATGAAGAAAGGCTCATTCAACTCTATCATAGGCTTTAGCAATATCAACTTTCATAATAAAGCCTTGATTATTAGAAAGATATAAAGAGTGGATATTCTTATGCACAGATATAACAGAATTAAGGATTTTTCTACCAAGAACAAATCCATTTTGTTGCTTGAAAATAAAAGAAGACAATAGAAACAACAACCTCAAAGTTAGGACTTTTGAGACAATTTTAGAGAAAGAGTTACATAGATTGATAGGCTTGAATTGATTCAAAGAATCTGCACTAACCTTTTTTGGAATAAGGCATATGAAAGTAGAATTAATTTCCTTCAACATCCTTTTTGCCCCATAAAAATTCTTTAGTAGCATCACACACATCTTTCCCAACCAGATTCTATCCCTTTTGAAAAAAAAACATAGGGAAACAATCCAACCCTGGGGATTTATCCCCACCTAAAGAGAAAATAGCCTTATAAATTTCCTCTTCTTTAGGGATACAACATAACATTCTATTTTTCTCTTCAGTAACCAATGAAGGAATAACATCCAACAACTCTACCTGATGATTCAAATCAATATTAGGATCTAAATACATCAAAGAAGAGAAATAGGAGACCATTTCCTCTGAGATATCTTTTTCCTCAGTTAACTTCATATCACCTTTATTAAGACTTGAAATAAAAAATTTTGCTCTATGTTTTAAGGTAGATAAATAAAAAAATTTAGTATTTATGTCACCTTCATCAAGCCAAACAAATCTAGATCTCTTCCTCTAGTAAATTTCTTCTTTAGAAACAATATCATGATACTCCATCATTTTCTCATTTTCTTCCATCACTAAATCCATGGAATACCATTCCCTCTAAATTCAATATTGGATTAATTGCAACTCCTCTTTAATTTTAGACTTGTTATCAAAAATGTTACCAAAACATCTTTTATTCCAAATTTTAACTTTCTTTTTTACATTTTTGAGTTTAGAAGCCACAAGAAAAAGAGTAGTTCCTTCAATATTTGTGTTCCACCATTCAGCCAACCGATCTTCAAACTATGGATGCTACAACCACATTTTCTCAAATCTAAAAGGAAAATTCTTTCTATTATGGATAGTCTTAGCAGAAAAAATCAAAGGAAAATGGTCTAAACCAATCTTTTGAATAGCCTTCAGGTTACACACAAAATCTTTTGTCCAATTAGGAGATATAAGAACTCTATCCAAGCAAGCTTGGATACATTCATCGCTTCTCATTTTCTTACTCCAAGTGAACTCAATACCCTAGATATCTAAGTCCATGAAGCCTTCCTTGTTAATAAAATCCATAAAATTCAATCTACCATCTGGCTAACTAGCTTTTCCCCCTTTTTTCTCATGCTCATACAGAGGAACATTAAAATCCACCAAAAAAACCCATCTACCATAGCAATCATTACTCTTTATGTTAGAAAGAGTAGCCCACAACTTTTTTCTTGCACTCTTAATGTTAGGTGCATAAACATTGACAATACACCATTCTTTATTCTAGGCTATACTCTTTGTCTTGATCACCATAAAAAATTTATTAGCATTCAACAAGGTACCTAAGAACAAAGAATGCTTCCACATAATCATTGTTCTCCCTGAAGCTTCTTCTAAGCTACTAGCCATTATGCAATAATTATTAAAATATTTAAGTTTTTCAACTTTCTCTTTATCCATTTTGGTTTCTTGGAGCATTAAAAGATCTAGTTTATGCTCTCTAACAAAATTTCTAACAATATGTAATTTATGAATATTGGTCAACCCCCTAATATTCCAAGTGATAATATTTGTCATAATTTTTTCAGGGTAAAATCCAAAATAGTTGCATGTTTCCCATTAGTAATATTCTATAAGCTTTCACTTTCTCTAGTTTTTTTAGATGTTTTCCTTCTAGGTTTCTTTGGAGTACCAACATTCAGTTTTCGTTTCGGAGAACCCAATTCCAATTTACTGTTTTGAGTCTCCACTCCTTTAGAAATAGAATTACCTTTCTTCTTTGTTTTCTTTCTTTGGGTTTGTTTATATTTAGGTTCTTTCTTTTCTGAATTTGCATCCATTTCTTTGGATTTGAGGACATTATCAAAGGAAATAATCTCTTGATAGAGGGGAGGCCTTTGAAACTAAAGTTCAACAACTTGTGAATTCTTTAAATCCATAGTGTGACTCCTTTTCTCAAGAATTTCACCTTCCTCTATCTCTTCTAATACTTCTAAATCTTCCCATTCTAATTCATTTTTTTGGAAGATAACCAACTGATTCATAGGATCTTCAATATTCTCTTTACTCTGCACACTAGATATCTCTTCTAGATATGTCTAGTTACTAGAGTCTTGATTAACAAGGATATATTTTTCCTCTACCATCTTTCCAGGCATCACTTTGAGTTTCCATACCTTTTTCTAGGTTTTAACTTCTATCTTTTTCTCCACATTGGCCAACTTAGGTTGATTTTTACTTTTCAAAGGGAAATTTTCTACCAAATGACCCTATTTTTTACAAACAAAAAAAGCATTTGGAATATCTTCAAATATTATCTCTTGCATCCTTTTACCAAATTTTGAAATCAATTCTACCTTCTCAGGAAGGTTCTTCAAATAAGCAACTTTCACATAGATTGTAGCACACTGAATTTCTTTTTTTAAAGATATAACATTACCAATAGCCACGAGTTCAGCAAAATAATTATCTATTCATTTGAGAATATCCTCATGCCAAAACTCCAAGGGTAAACTAGGAAGTCTTACCCATACCGGAGTAGTAAGGAAAAAATCATCAAATAGATCCATATTTGGCTCCCATTTTTAAACCATAAGAATACTATTACCAAATAATAAAGGTCCACCACAAAGCACCATGTTCAAATCTTCCTTAAAAGTAAAAATAAAGGAGAAGAAACCATTCACAATAGATGCTATGTCAACTTGACCACAAATAACCCATTTTCTTTTGATCATATTTCTCAAAGCATCAATATTAGGCCTAGCCCCTAAAAATTTCCCAACTAGAGTAAAATCCATAGTCGAGATAGAGAAATCAACAATCAAATCTAGGATAAAGATTTGAAACTCACCTTTCTCCTAGTAGGATTTCAATGTAACTAGAGAAAAAGATGATTTTCCTCTAGGTTTTCTCCCAAACAAAGAAGACCACTTCCTTTGATCCTCTAGCAACTTCTCCTTCCTCTAGTACTCTATCCTATAAACATTTTCATTTTCATCTACATTCTCTAAAAGATTATTTTTCCTACTCTAGGTCCCTTCTGAGCATGTGGCAGGCATGTAAGGGAATGGAAAGAGCATTCCCATCCCCACATCTTGTGGAGCAAGAACTCGTAAGTTTGTCTTTTTCATCTAGGATTCCATCAATCCCTGTTGAACCTGTTGAGATCCCCACTTTTCAAATCCTTGTCCCTCTAGGATCAATCCCTACTGCTAAATTTCATCCTTCCAAATTCCTACCTAACAGAGCTCCAACAATTTTAAAATGAATTGCTGTAGCACTTATGTTATCACAATATATCACTAGGAGTTTAGTAATCTCTTCCTTTGTACCTTTCAACAATTGATTGATCCACACAATGTTTGAACAATTCATAGCTATAGCAACATATTTAGCTTTTGTTGTAGATTGTGAAATATTATTTTTCTTCTTACTTCTCCATGAAATCAATCTCTTTCCTAGAAAGAAAGTGCCTCCACTTGTACTCTTTCTATCATCAACATTTCTAGCCCAATCAACATCAGTGTAAACTTTCAGCTCAAACTTATCATTCCTCTTATACCATAATCCATAGTCATATTTACCTTTCAACTATCTCAAGGAGCTTTTAACTAGTGCACCTATTCTAACAGTATCTAATCTAGTAGGTGATTTCATGGTGTGCATTGATGCTTCCTTATAAGGGGTTGGAGCAGTCCTCGTGTGAGTTTCACAAGCTTAAGGATCATGAGGTGAACTATCCTAATCAAAATCTTGAGTTAGTTATTGTGGTTCATTCCTTAATGAGATGGAGACACTTCTTGTTAGGGCATCAATTTGAGTTGCATAGCAATCATCACAATTTATGGTATATCTTCACATAGCCTAATCTGGATGCTAGATAGAGGCATTGGATAGAGTGTTTGTGTGAGTATGACTTTTATTTAGAGTGTAATCAAGGGAAGGATAACATGGTAGGAGACACCTTGAGTCATAGGAGACATGAGATTTCAGTGTTGACTCTTAATGTTGATACATGGTATCAGAGGAATCGTATAATTCAGGCACTTCTTATAGATCCATGGTATCTAGAAGTGGGTGCGGAGATTGACTTAGGTAGACCTTTAGAAGGCATATTATTGAGCTATATGTTGGATTCAAATGACCTTTTATGTCAGTTAGGGAGGATTTATGCACCCCCATTGGATGATCTTTGTACATTGATCCTATCTAAGGCCCATTATGCACCTTACTTGGTACATCTATATGTTAAGAAGATGCATGCAAACTTGTGATGATTGTGTTATTGGTCTGGGATGAAGTGTGATATCGATGATTTTGTGGCTAGATGTCTTGAGTGGTAGAGAATTAAGGAAGAATGCCAACATCATGCAGGGCTTCTTCGGCCTAATCTCATTCCTTCAAAGAAGTGAGATATTATTGCTATGGACTTCATCATGGGATTACCTATGACTCCCCAACAACATGACTCGCTCATGGTCATTTTTGATCAATTGACTATGGTAATACACTTTTTACCAATGAATTCATCCTACACAACAGCTTCAATAGCTAAGGTCTTCATGTGTGACATTCTGAGATTATATGGTATACCCTAAAAGATCATTTCAAATAGGGATCATGTATTTGTATCCCCATTTTGGACTTCTTTACAGCATGAACTTGGAGTACGGTTGAACTTTAGCTCAACATATTACCTTGAGACATACAGTTAGACAAAGAGAGTGAATCAGGTTGTAGAGGATATGTTGAGGATGTTTTTCATGGACTGACATACTCTTTGGGAGGATTACCTTTACTTAGTTGATTTTGTGTATAATAATGGGTATCATAGTTTGATTGGTATGACACCTTTTCAAGCATTATATGGACATCCTTATCATACACCTTTGAGTTGGGATAGTCTAGAGGATCGCACCCTATTGTAGACACCTAAATTTGATTACATCACTAGGTAATAATATTTAGTCATCTCCTACGACATTACTGATTAAATATTTATTATTTAATTAGTTAATTATCATCCCATAGTTAATTAATTAAATTAATTAACTATAGTCCAGTTGATAAAATCAAATGATGACCCAAACTCAACTTATCAATTAAATCCCTATTCCGCTATTAAATTAAATAAATTCTCAAATATATTTAATTTAATCCCATATCCTCATTTTATTAAATAAATCATTTAATAAAATATCTAAACCCCTAAAACATCCATAAAACCTACCTTTATCCCTAATCCAACCCATTCACCCATACTAACCTCACTTAGCCACCCAACTAACTAATCCCATCAAAGCTAAGCCACTTGCCCCGTAACCCTTTTTCTAAGCTAATCCTAATCTCCCTCCTAAACATGTGCACAACTTTAAGCAAAGGTTAAGAATTGTTAACCCAAACCAAAGTCAAAATATCTCCCTTATCCTCTTCAATCTCCATCCAAGAGCATTAATGGCTCTTACATGCCATTAATGACTCTTACATCCCGCTTTATGATTCTTACATCCCTCTTACACACTCAACCATTCTCATTACTCCCTTTGACCAACCCTTATCCTATCCTCTCACACTCATCTTCCTTGTGACAAGTTTCACTTCCCTATTGGCTCTAAACAAGCACAATCTTTGTGCTTCCCTTTGAGTGCATCTTAGCCCTCCCTCACCATCCTTCCATCCTTGCATCTTGACCATCCATTTCACTACCACTTGGCCTATAAATGAAACCCTCTCCCTTCACAAATATCATCCACTTTTCATGAAAATTATAATGCCATTTTGAGAGCCTAAAAACTACCAAAATACCATCATAATGTTGAAATCCCTCCATACCTCTAATGTTGAAACCCTCATCCTTACACACACTTGATAATCACCCATCCACTTGAAGCTTGAGCACACTATGAGCATACATCTCCATCCATCAAGGACATATCCACCTCATCATGGGTTATACCATAAGGAGCCTACCATTCTTGGTTTACCCTCTTTCTTGGTGATAACCTTGGTACTATCATAAGTGTTAACTATTTAGTTGTGTTAATGCTTTTTTTATTAGTTAGCAATCCCTTATTACACTACTAGATTAGGTGATACATTTTGGCACACCTAATTTGACCCCGCATTCAGGTCACTATAATCATGTTTTTGTGTCTTAAATGCTAGACTAACCAAACTAATGTTTTTTCTTTTGTCTGTGCACAGGTCAGTTTCTAATATTTTTGTAGGTACACAGGTCTCTCATCAAAATTTTCACTCCTAGCCATAAAATCATTTCCCGCTTTGAACCACATTCATATGCACTTTGTTCGTGATCTTGCCACCTTGGAAACATGAACCCACAACTATGGGATTACATCCTTAAACTAGTGGGAACATGAACTCACGAAGGCAAGATCACTATTTGCCTCACGCCACCATCACCTCGTGTCACTAAACACAACCCCCGCATCATCACCAACCCTAGTCCCGTGGGAATGTCAATTTCTACCAGTGGGAATGCTTAACCTAGTTAGTCAACCCTTAAAATCCACTTTTTCTCTTTCTAGTCAAAACCCATCTATCTATGAGAATGCTCCCCCAAAACTCGTGGGATCACCTTTTCATGAGATTTCCCTATGTCTTTTTATCTCGTGGCCCATTTTTCTACACTTTTCAATTTTTGTACCTCAATCTCGTAACCCTCAGTTGTGTTCTTGCACTGTGGGATCACTATTTTATCCCTGCAAGTTTGTCGATTTGACTGACCAGTAGCAAATTTTAACACTTCTCTATTGCAAGTACTTTTTGGAGTGAATTGTTAACTAGTTTTTTGCAGGTTTCTTGGATTAATTGTTAGAATAATTATGTTTTAGTTGCTTAAAATGAACAAACTCTCACCTTTTCATGGAATGAATGTTTAATCTTAGAATGTTTCTCATTGGAATGTTTGGATAAATCTAATTAAAAAATCCACTCTTGAATGCCAAGTATTAAAACCAAACCAAATGTGATGAACACTTTCTTTAAGGTGCAAACAAACATTATGTGCAAACACTTCCATTTTAGGGCTTAAAATAAATCCATCAAAGCTTGAATGCCTTAAGGATAAACTCACTCTTATTCCCTCTTTTTTAAGCTTTCATGCATGATTTACATTTTGTTGCTTGATTTCCTTTTGTTGATCATTGCTGTAAAGTTGGAATGAACAATTGAATGTTAAGCTCATGTGTGTCTTCAAAAACTAGCTTTTTAGGATACACTAAAGTGTCCAATTAGAAATGAATCAAGTGTCTTACATGTTTTGAAATTGTGCCCTCTAGCCATCTTCATTTTCTATCTTCTTCTTTTTTTGCATCTTAAGACCTTAAAGTAGACTATGCATGTACCAAAAGTTGTTAGCAAAATCATCCCCAACAACCTAGGAGTGCTTCTAGTGATTTCATCCACATCCGAGAAGTGCATCCCCTTTGGTGAGAAGCTCAAACTAGTAAAAAATTTGGCCGGTATATAAATGAGGGGAAAGGTAAACTTTCTCACTCTATCACACAAGTTCGGGCATTGTGTTTCTAGGGGTAGCCTGAGGTGGGAAAACTTTCCCATGATTTTAGCATGTCCAAAATAGATTTTTGAGTGGATCACATATGTAACAACCATTTGGTCAGATGCCGCAAACCATTTACAACCCTTTTTTAGTCAAAAATTCTCAATTTTATCCATGGTATGTTCATTAACAGTGCAAGAGAAACAACATCCCTCAAAATTACTCACCATTGTGCTCCAGTGATAGAGGCATAAGGCCACTTGGGTTTCATCTCCAAGGGTTGTTATTCTCGTAGAAGGGGAACTTTTATTTGCCATGCCTTGAAGATTCTTTGATGTGTATCATTTGTCAATCAACTCTTGTATTGACTCACCTCTTCGATTAGAGGGACATATTGCACCAGAATCAGGAGACACCAAGTTGTGGGTTGTTGAATAGCATATTGCAACCAAAAAAATTGACCTTAGGGATAAAGTGTGTGTTTGGATTGTCTTACTTGTGCTCAAGACCCATAAAAAACATTTGTAAAAACATACACAATTCTATGGTTATTATCAAATCCTTTTGCTAAAGAGATCATTTGTTTGTCCTTCTTAAAGTTACTTTGTCTTTTGAGAAACTGTTTGTTCATCAAAAAAATCCCATCTATGTTATTTCAAAAAGCAGTTGTTAGCAAGTCCACTTGACAACTTTTGTCTCATTGGTTCAACTTTCCCTTGTCAAAAATTATACTTGTTCCCTTAAACAGCAAACCACTAAGCAAGTCCCAGTTACAAATCCCTTTTTTTTCCTTAGTTCAAAGTTTTTCCTTTTCAAAATTTCCTTGTTACTTATCCTACTTGATGGAAAATAACACATTTTGTCTTTGAAAGACCCCATCTTTTGATATTTTAAAGAAAATAGTTGTTAGCAAGTCCATTCACAATAACTTATGTCTCCTTGGTTTACCTTTACTTGTTCCAAAACTATACTTGTTATCTCAAAAACACACTACTAAGCAAAATCTAGTTGTAAACAAACCCTTTTTCCTTAGTCCAAAGTTTGCTCCTTTCAAAATATCCTTGTTACTTATCCTACTTGACCAAAAACAACACATTTATCTTCAAAACTGGTGCTCCTTACTCTTGACCAAAAGATTTGTTAGCAAGTTCATTCACAACAAATCCTAAAGTCTAGTTTTCCCCAAATCACTACTTTATCATTCCTAAAAACTTGGCTATTCCTCAACTTGATTTATGTTTCCAACCCAAGGTTAAAAGGTATACTTAGCATAGTCATTGCCTATAAAAACCCATCGTTGTGATCAAACCTCTTAGAGTTATCTCATGTTAGACCAAACCAAGACCAAATTCAAAATAGCAAAACTTCCACAAATACCAATTTACAAGGAAATAAAAGTAGAACACAAGACATATACACCTACCCCAAGGATTGCCAAATTAGACCAAATTGAGAAAGACAGTGCCAACATCACATTACAAACCTAGTGGGATTACAAAATTTAGGACCTAATTCTTTGATGAGGTGTCAACCATAGCCTTATCAACAACTCTAATGTTACTTACTCTTATTAGCTCTTTCTTTTTCCACACACACTTATGCACTTATCTCCTCATAGGTTTAGTCTTTCATTTAGAAAACTCTATGCCATACAAGCATTTAAAATAGGATCACCTCCTCCCATTTTTACATCAACCTTAGGTTTTCAAAGAATCCTCCACATGCATCATTAATACCTAGCACCTTCCACAATTTACTCACCTACTTAGAAGCATTTAGCATCATTTCATTAAAACTTTGTTTCTAAAAGTGGTTTCTATTTGTCTCACCATCATAGTTATCCTTGAAACTAAGCACTTTCTCAAATAGACTATCACTTGTGTCCCACATCACCTTGAGCCAAAGGCTAGGTTACACACTTGATCCTTCTTTATCTCCAAAAAATATACATTATGCTACCTTAGGGTTTGATGTTAGCATCACATTTTTAGGATCACATGTAAGAAAAACACAACCTCCTCAACTTAGTACCATATCATTTAGGTTCCTAAGGTATCATATACACTTAGCATCATCCTTCTCGCAATTTCATCTCTAGGGAACTTATCATTTCATGCCACCCACCACATGTTTGAGTAAGAACACATAGAAAAAGGACATGGATCCTAATCATAGTAGTAACACAGCTCGAGCTTAGCCATACCCCATACTTTTCATGACACCACTAGACCCACCAACGCAAATCCCAGAAGAGATAGGTTCTTCCATAGATATTGATGCTTTCATGAATCAACTTGGCCATGCCACCATTGTTAATACCATCATAGATCAAAATAAGGAAACCATCATGGAAAATTTCTTAAGGGACAATGTTGGTGCCTTTGAGTTTGGATGCCCACCACCTAACAACATTACAAATCCTGCACACCCTCTATTTGGGTGGCAACCACCATTTGCAGGGTAATCTATCCCTCATGATCCTTTCACTTCACCTAACAATGGGCATCAACCATCTTATATAGAACTAGTAGACTCAAATATTCCCTCAACCTAGGTGACTACTCTCATTCCACAAAACACTCATCCCATCCTCACTCAACCTTTAGTACATACCACATCTCAACCGACCCTAAATGTATCATCTGCATCTGCTCCCATCACCCATCTCCTAATTTCACAAAATCTTCTTTTTGCATCCAATAATACTGCATTTTCTCGTCCATCTCATAACACATCTAGTCCATTTACTATCAGAATGCCTCCACTAGGGCCAAATACCTCATCTTTCATCCCACCCAACATGACTATCAATCCCTTTGTTACTAGCCAAAGTACTTTGGCCTCATTTCCTTTAGGACTTTAGAGTGTTTCGATGGCACAATGGCCTACCACTAGCCTCTCCTTCAGTGTTGCATCCATGTCCATGCCTCAGTTACTTTCATCCCTCACTTCGCAAGTCTATTCACTACCACCCCTTACCAACTATTTTTCTATGCCACCCTTAGGCAATAGCCAAATCATACCTCCACTATAATACCCTAGTGTGAACACTTTACCTCACATCAATTATACCTTGCACCTATTCATAATTAGTTTCTCTCTCAAGCAGGAGCACAACCAACCTCTATTGGGCAAGGTATATATTCCCAAAGCATGGTTCAGGTATTGCCAACATTACCATCCTTTTAGTCACAATCATCACACCAACAGAATGACTAGGTATCCATGGAAAATTATCTAGTAGGGAAACAACCTCATACTTACCCTCCCCATTCATAGTTTACCCAACAGATGCATTAGTATGCACAAACTACATTCCAATAGCCCATAGCATCCATCCCACCAATTGTACACCCTATTTTTCTACAACCACCATATGGCATTCAGGGTGTCCCATATCAACCTACAACCTCTACTAAATATCCCACACTAGGGGCACTTATACTAGGGGCACCCATTACCCCACCTATAAACTCTGAATGGGGAGAAATGAAAAATTCTCTCAAGGCCCTCAAAGATGGGAGGGACTCCAAAACTTTTAAATTTGAAAATGATTGTCCATATCCATTTGACAAAACTATCATAATGACACCATTTCCTAAACACTTTGAGATACCCAAGTTTGATAAATTTAGAGGGAGAAGTGATCCAATCATGCATGTCAAACAATTATATATGCATTGCTAAGAAGTGGCCTATAATGATAGATTCCTCATGCAACTTTTTTTGAAAAGCTTAGGAGGACCTACCCTAGAGTGGTTTTGACGTATACTCCAGGGTACCACTAAAACCTTCACTAATCTTTCTAAAGCCTTTGTGGCTCAGTATGCTCATCTTTTCAAAACTGAGTTATCTATAGTAGACTTAGTTCATACCAAGCAAAAAGGAGGAGAAAGCCTCGCAAAATACTTACAACATTGGCAAACCCTCACAACTAGAATCTCATGTACTATCTAAGAACGTCACATTGTCAAAATGTTCATAAATAATGTACATCCTAGTATTTCCCATCACATGTTATGAACTATTTACAAACATACAAAGACATTAAGGAAAAAGGGATGGGACTCGAATAAGGGCTCATCAAGGATGGTGTCATCAAATTTTACAAAGAAAACACCTAAGACTGAGGCCCAAGCAATGACAAAACATGGTATTGGAATAAAAACAAAAACACAGTGATAGATGGCATCACTAACACACACCCAACATGTTCATATCGTTGGGGTAGCTGCCATCATACCTACCACATTTTCTCAACAACAACCTTACTCACAACAACTGCTAATCTATAAGTAGCCTCCTATGCAAAACAATCAACACAATGTCCAAATACCTACCCATCACAATTAGACTAATGCTATCACACTTCAGCTAGACCTAAACCACATATTAAAAGACAAACTCATGTATATGCCCCATTGGGGAGTCCCTCAATGCAATATTTGAAAAACTAGCCAAGGATAATCTTGTTCGATACCCACAAACACAACCCTTGAAACCCAATCAGTCTAGAGTATCCTAGTATAAGGATAATTAGTTCTACAAATTCAATCATGTCAAAGGACATACCACCCTCAAGTGCATGCAACTCAAGGATTATGTCCAAGACCTTATTGACCAGAAAGAGATCATAGTGGGGGCACAAGCCTCACCCAATGTAGGGTTAATGATATATCAAAAAACAATTCCTCCTAATAACACAAACACAGGAAAAGCACCTACAAAAATTCCTACCAACAAACTCAACAATGCTCAAAATAAATAGGGTGATAACTGAGATAAGTCTCAAAAGTATACCTCACTATACTTGGACTATGGGAGCCTTATTAGTTGCATATTACAAGTTGAGCCATTATCAATGTTATAAACATCAAAGGCCCAGATACCTAATGTGCAATTACTACTCACCGAGCTTGACTCAATATAGTTGGCTCATCCATATCTATACCACCAAGGCCACCTCCATCAAGAGCACCTTCATCAAGATCACCCCCATTTGGATCATAGTATAATATCCTAAAACACCTTGGAAATAGGCCAACTCAAATTTTCATTCTAGATCTCTTATGAACAAGCCCACTTTATCAAGAGATCCTTGATAGTACTCTCCATGAGTTTCGTGCCCTCATTGACTTTAATGCCACCAAGTTATGCAACTTGGTCGACCATCTTTTTGCATCATGTGCTTTATCCTTCAAGACCTTCAACATCCCAATCATTGAACCTGATCATATACTTCCACTTCGCATAGCTATCATGGTTTTTGACTTTGTGGTCAAAAGGGTCATGATAGATAATGGATTGGCTTTAAACCTATGTACTTAAAAATTTGTCAAAAAGGTAGGATACACTAAGGTAGATATCATTAATGATGTAATCACCATCAAAGCATATGACAACTTGGAGTGCACCACTGAAGCAACCATCTTGCTCCCTCTCAAAGTTGGTCTCGCCACTCAAGAAATAGTTTGTCACATAGTTGATCTTAACCTTCCATACAACATCCTCCTTGACTGGCCTTGGATTTATTCCATGAAGGCCATTCCATCCACATACCATCAATGTGTCAAATTCTCACAAAATAGAACTAAGGTAACCATTCATGCAGATCCTAAACCCTTTGCTTATTGCAATGCAGTCAAACCTTCATACACCAACCATTGTCCTAGAATCAAAATTGGCCCCACTATGACTAGTTCCTCTAGCACCTACCATGATCCAGATACCATTTTAGCCTCCACTCTTTCCACAGTTAAGATCAATTACCAAGGTTACGGTGAATACAATCTCACAAATGCTTTTGTTCTTGATGCTCTACCACTTGATCTTCATACTCAAGGATGCTTGACACATCAAGGGCCAAGGCCAGATACCACCTCTCAACTTAGATAGATGGGCCTTACCACATTTATCACCACTGGTATCCTCAATGAAGAGGAAACTACTCCAGGCATTAGCACATGGCTATACAAAGAGCCACCTCCAAAAAGTGAAGAATTGTTTGATCACCTTAAATAGAAGTACCCATGGTCACATCGCCTTGCCACTGAATAATGAGATTATCAAGGATGTGGTCTAGGTCATCTAGAGTTAGGTATTAGGTAGCCTATAGAGGCATACCAAGAAAAGAAAAAGAAAGGCTTAGGTTATGAACTCCTTCTAACTAGGGGCACTACAAAAGAAGGCCATGCCTTCACAAACTTCCAAAACAGTCTCATTGAGGTCAAAGACATTCCTGAGGAAGTAGAAAAGAAATCCTACGATGATATTTTCCTTGAAAATTTTATTTTAGGAGCCTCTGCACTCTACCAATTATCCCTAAATATTATAGACCTACCACTCGCTCACCCTGAACTCATTGATTGGGACCAACCAAGTGTTATCCATGTTGACAAATTCTCTACATGACACGTGCTTCTTAAATTCATGGGGGCAGAAATATTGCATAAATGGCCACCACCACCATCAACATATGTCTACAAACTAGATCCATCAGGTTACTTTGGGAAGGATAAAATCTCCAGTCACAAAATTGAGTTCAAAAATGAACCAAAAAAGCAAGAAAGCAAAAGAAAACCATCCTCCAGTGAAAACTCCTTAGGTGCACCATTGGATGATTCAAAAAATTAAATGAAAATAAAGGACATATCTGATGGTGAAAACCTTTAAGAGGCACTCAAGGATGGAGATTTCATCCTTCCCCCACAGAATCATAGGCCTCCCATGTCTTCAGTCTTGATAGAGGAAACTAGACTGGTCAATATCAGTCTGACTGAGATACCACATATCACATATATCATGGTATCTCTACCACCTAAGTAGGAAAATCTTCTCATCAAATTCCTCTATGAAAATATTGGTTGCTTTGCATGGTCCTATCAATACATACTGGGGCTGGACCCCAAGTTAGTAGTACAAATTTGGTTGTGGATCCAAAAGCCAAACCTGTCAAGAAAAAGCTTCGTAAGATGCACAAAAAAGTTTCTTTGTTGTTTAAAGTGGAGTCAAAAAAATTGCTAGAGGCAAAGATCATTTTCCCAATTGACTATTCAAAATGGATCTCCAACATAGTACCTATCATAAAACCTTCTGGTGATATTAGAATTTGCATAGACTTTAGAGATCTCAAAAAGGCTTGCTCAAAGGATGATTTCTTATTAGAAAACATAGACATGATTGTTGATCTCACTATAGGCCATGAGCTCTTATCACTCATGGATCTAGATACAATCAAATTCATATAGTAGAGGAAGACCAGCATAAGACAACATTTACCACACCTTGAGGGACATTCTATTATAACATGATGTCGTTTGGGCTAAAGAATGTCGGGGCAACATATTAGTGCGCCATGATGATCATCTTCCATGACCTAATCCATAAGACTCTTGAGGATTACATAGATGATATTTTAGTCAAATCTCTTAATTCCCTTGATCACTTATCTCATCTTGAGGGAGTGTTTGATCAATTGGCTAAATATCGTCTCATGCTCAATCCTAATAAATGTGTCTTTGGCATTACCTTGGGAAAGCTTCTAAGATTCATTGTATCACAACATGGTATTGAGATAGATCCTAAAAAGGTCAAGTCCATCATGGATATGGCCCCTCCTAAGATAGTCAAGCAAATTTTTTCACTTTAGGGGAAACTACAATCGATCAGATGATTCATCTCCAACTCACTGATAAATGCCAACCATTTACACATCTACTCAAAAAGGATCAGAACTTCATGTGGGACCCCACTTGCCAATGCAACTTTTAGCTCATCGAGAAATACTTGGCTAACCAACCTACTTTGGTTTCTCCAATTACAGGGTGTCTTCTCATATTATACATTATAGCTACTCCCACAGCACTGGGTGCTCCTCTAGCACAACTTGATGATATAGGAAAGGCAAGGGCTATTTACTACATCATTCATACCTTAGTTGGATATGAGCTCAATTACACACTAATGGAAAAGGCTTGCTTATTTGTGGTATTTTCCACTCAGAAGTTGCTTCATTACATGTTGAGTCACACTGTGCAACTCATATCCAAAATTGATGCATTAAAGTATATGTTATCATGCACAGTACTCACAGGGTGCCTAGCTAAATGCATCATGCTTCTTAGTGAATTTGACATCCAATATGTTGATAGAAAGGCCATCAAAGGCCAAGCTATCATAGATCACTTGACAGATGCACCCTTGGTTGTAGACCATCCTCTCATTATGGAATTCCTAGATGAACACCTCTATCTAATAGAAGAACAACCATCCTAGAAGTTATATTTTGATGGCTCTTACATATCCCATGGCTCTAGAGCTGGCATACTCTTGGTTATGCCTCACGGAGATTACATTCCTAAATCTTTTAAATTCTAGTTTCCATGTACCAACAACATCTCAGAGTATGAGGCCCTTATTATAGGACTCAAGATAGCAATTGAGTGGAACATCACAGAGCTATAAGTCTACAAAGATTCACAACTTTTTATCAAACAAGCCCTAAATGAATATCAGACAAAGGATGACAAGATACTACCTTACAAGGAGTTGGTTGATCAATTGAAGGACATTTTACTCAAATTTAGTTTATACAGATACCTAGACTACAAAACAAGGCAGCAGATGCCATGGCCACTATTGGTTCTCTTTTGGAAATACTGCATGAGGCTACACAGAATGAATTCTTGATCGAGCAGCTACATGAGCCTACATATGAGAATGATGATTCCATGTAGGTATACATCTTGGTTGGTCCCCAATCCCCATGGTACCACAAAATTCATGGTATCATATCTCCCCATCTCACACAAACCCAATGCCAAAACCTTATTCATCGAGCATCCCATTATACTAGTATAGCTCATACCCTATATCATCACGGCTATCATGATACTCTCTCTCAATGTTTAGACCAAAACAAGGCTGCAATGGCTCTCAAATAAGTATACACCAACTTTTTGGTACTCACACAAGTGGGATAGTTCTACCTAAGCAAATCCTACGAGCAGGATATTATTGGCCCATCCTAGAGCATGATGCATGCGACTTTGTAAAACGGTGTCTACCTTGTTAACAACATGCTAATCTGATCCAAGCCCTAGCTCAAGACCTACAACGTATTGCACCACCATAGCCATTTTCATGTTGGGGGTTTGACCTTGTTGGTGTTATTGCACCTCTCTCCTTAGAAGGACACAAGTGGATAATCACCATCACCGATTATTTCACTAAATGGGTAGAAGTAATCCCCCTTTTCACTACCATAGGAGTTCAAATATCCAAGTTTATTATTTATCATATCATATGTCACTTTGGCATCTTGGCTACCATTTTTATTGACCATGGAGGTAATTTTGAAAATCTCAATATGGAGGAGTTGTGCACTTCCCTTCATATCCATCACTATTTTTCTAGCCCATATTTCCCACAAGGTAATGGTTAGGTGGAGGAAACTAATAAAACCCTACTAAAAATCTGAAAGAAAGTTGTCAATGATTTTGGTTGTGATTGGCATTTACAAATCAACCCCACCCTATGGGCCTACCGCACCTCATTTTGTACATCCACAGGCACAACCCCATACTCCCTGATTTATCATACTAAACCAATATTACCTATTGAAGTTGAACTCCCATCCCTACATATTTCTTCATAGGGCTAGATATCAATGAGGATTATATAGTGGCTAGGCTTACCTAGCTAGATTTACTTGATGAAAGAAGGCAATAGACTTGACCACCTCATGGTCTACTAGAAATGTCTCAAGCTCTACTAGAATTCCCTCAAGCACAACTTCAATAGGAAGGTCCATCTGCACTAATTTTAGCAGGGAGACATGGTCCTCCAAGAAAATATTAAGGTATAATCTGATAGAGAAAAGAAATTCAAATTTGAACCCACGTGGCTTGGTCCTTATGTGGTCACAAGCTCTTTTGGTTCAGAGGTCTGTCAGCTATCCACACTTGAGGTGAAATTTTGAATGATCCCACCAATATCATTCACCTCAATCAATTCTACACCTAAAAATCCCTAGTGTATCCTACCCCCTCACGGAACAAAAAAAAAAGTAACGAGAAATAAGCATCCAATGGTGAAAACTTAGCAATTCAAGTGCCTTGGATAGGTACCCTAGTAAAAACCTACTGATTTGGCACAAGGTGTACTTAGCCTTTCTATTATCTATCAAATGACCTACATCTCTCGCATCACCCCTTCACACCTCATCTTACCCTTACACTCCATAACCTCACACCATATTTTTCAGCACCCCACCTGGATCATGTATTCTATCATGTTCTAATGTAGCTACCCTACCCTTGTACCCTACCGCGTGTGTCATCTTTGGTGTATCATATCCTTGTAACAACAATAGTATCATATGTATCATATCCTTGTACCAACTATAATATTTTATGTATCATATCCTTGTAGTACTAGCGATATTATATGTATCATACTGATGTAACATTAACTGTATTATATCAATACTATTTCCTCATCCTAAGCTTTTCCCCATCATCTGCACACTTGCTACTTTATTTTTTCATAAGTCCCTATGTCATATGCCCATTGTATTATCATGCTTGTACATTTTTAGATTCCTTTAGTAAAACCCGTGTCAATAGCCAGTTGTCCATAAAAGGTTTTGGTTGTCGATTTTATCATTATCTTAACAATATTGTCACCACATTTCTCTAGGAGGTATCATTTTTCCTCTTAGCCTATGAGTATCTAGTTATCTTGATCTCTTTGGAAAAAGGTTAATTTATCATTAATTTTTGTTAACATTGGGTTTTTGTGTACTTTTATCTTTTAGAAGGGATGTTCTAGGTAATTTAGTTGTTCCTTCCTCACAGTCACCATGATCTTCTATACCATGGTGTGCTATGAATGGGACAACTCGAGAGCATGGTTTTGCCCACGGTCATTTTGCTGCTTGTGAGTCAGTTAGATATCACCCTTGCATATCCAAACATGTTTTTATTTATGATCACATGATGTAGTTGGGGACTATCATTTTCTTGTGGATTGCCTGGCATCATTTCCACGCTAATTTCTCTGGGACTCATGTGTGATGTTGGGGCAATTATTGCATGCTTGTTCAAGTTAGTCCTATGTAATATTGGGGAAAAGGCCTTGACATTCCTAGTAACCTTGGCATATCCCTAATGTTTCTATATCAAATAAAGTGTTCACACTACATTATGGTACTACTTTACAAAGTACCCCACCCTCAAGCTTCTGATATCTACCCTCACTCTCAGTCATTTCTCCCATACAAACAAATGTTTTGTTCCTATCACCCTCACATACATCACACCAATCTCTTCCTACGAATGCACCCTCCCTCCCTCTCTCCTTGCTCCCTCAAAAAACTCTCTTCTCCTATCCCCTTTTCTTGTCTTTCCAAAAAACTCCTACCCAATCCCCTCCCTTCAAACCTCCTACCCTTGTTATGTGTTTATAAGTTGTGCATGCCCTTTCCCCCATTAAACCAAGGCCATAACCTATTAGTGATATCTTGCACCATCTCTAACAATGGTGCCACTCATCAGAATCTATCAATTCCATTTCCTTTTCCTCAACCCATTTTGTATGTCTTCACTATCATACTATTGCCCAACCCTCATCCCTCAAGCTATGGTTTCAACATCATCCAAAGGTATTCTTTATCATCAATCACTATCCTAAACCTAGGTACATTTACCCTATTTTCTCTCATCATGGCTAGAGTTCTTTTTTCAATTCATTTCCCATCATCATATTCTTCGTGATCACGTTTCCCATAATTTTCAAGGATTCATTCTTTATCATCATTCACCATCATAGTTTATGTTGTCTTTCATATTCTCCAATCATATTTTTCAATTCCTTTATCATTATTTTATCCTCGTATCTTATGTTTATTTGTATTATCCACCATCATATTTTTTAATATATTTACCATATTTAATCCTCCTATTTTTTGTTTATTTATCATGTATATTCTCCTAGTTAGGATTTACCTTTTCACATCTCACCATCATCAATTAATGTCATTTCTTACATGTTAGGTATATGTCTCATGTTTGATCATCCTAAACCTTTAGTTCATTCATCCTATGTTCTCATCATAGCTTTGCATTCATTTATCATAGTTTATCATCACGATTGGCATTCATTTTTATTATGTTTCATTATCATAAATCTCATATTCAAATTATCATAGTTTTGAGTTCATTTTATCCTAAAGTCATTATAATAGCTTATGTTCCTTTTATCATTTTGTCTCATAGATTCAAGTCTCTTGTTTAAAACCATAGCCTATCATCATAAGTTCACATCCACTTTTATTTTTCATGTTTCATCTCTTAGGTCCTATTTTTTTCTTTTATATATATTTTATTCTTTTCTCAAAACATTCATTTCCAAATTATTTTTTCACATAGTTCATGCATATCACATTTATTTCTTAGGTTTCTTTTTTTTACTTATTTTCTTGGGTATCATAAAAATAAAGCATCATCAATTACAAAATTTTCAAAATCTCATCATAAAGCTCATGCCATCCTGCATCATAAATATATCAAACATTACTATCATAAATCACATCATAAAAGACACATCTTGCATCATAAATCATATCTTGCATCACATCCTATCAGCACTATGCATACAAAACACATTATAATGCCCATCACCTCATGCATATAAACTTTTAGTACAATTAAATCCCATCATCATCAAACATCATATCCTACCGCATAACATAATCAGTGGTATCCATACAAATCCCATCATCAGTAACATATCTTGCATCACAAACTATCAGTCACATCATATATCTCATAAGCATCACATCCTGCATCAAAAACACATCGATCTGTCGTACACATCTAAAAACCATCTACATCATAAACATAAGCATGACATCATACATCCATACATCCATATCCCACCCCAAAAATTGATCCACTCTATATAGATCTCATCCACAAAAAATAAAGAATCAAATCACCCATCCCTGCAAAAACCTCAAATGTCCATCATAGTCCAAATATCCAATGTCCATATCATACAACTAAATCCTATCAATACATCGAGTCCGCACCCTCAAAAATACATCAACCAGTGGATCCAAACAACAATATATCATAAACTAGCATATCACTAATCTCCCTCCTCTGCCACCTCCTCGTCATGAGACTCATAGGTGTCCCTCTCTACCTCTGATGCTACTAGTGGTGGAGGTAGTGGCCTCATCAGTCCCCCTCCTATACTCGAGCTCTCCACCTCATCCCTCCTACCACTCATCCCCATGTCTCACCTCTGGCTCTACCCTATTTTGTGGCTCTGCCCTATGTGCTAAGACTTGCATATCCTTTGTGAGCCCCCTGTACTCCATCCACTCTCCAAACCCTGAATGCCTATGTGGGTCACAGCTATCCCTGACCATGTTGGTCGTCTATAATGTTCTATCTAGTCTTCTTGAATCACTACACAGTACCTCCCTCAAAAAAATCTTGCCCTCTCTCTATGCTCCTCCACCTCTCCCTGCAACTTCCTCAGCTCCTCCATCCCTCCACCCATCACCACCTACACTCTTAGGGTCGTCACCTCCACCACTAGTCTATCCCGCTCCTGCTACATGGTGTCCAATCTTTTTTGTATTGTCTACCTCTCTAGGCTCACCACATCTAATCTCCCCTCCATCCACCCAATCTCCACCTGCAATGTCCCCACCTCTATCCCTACCTTGTCCACTTGTCCCTCCGCTGCATCACACTCCTGTTGCAACTAATCCTTCTCTATTCTGAGTTGATCTCTCTCATGTTGAGTTTCCCGTAGCAACTAGTTGGTAGCATCATCTATCTGTTGCAGGTAGGCGTATCAAGTTGCTCATCCATCATCCCCTCCTCCTATAGAAGAGCCCCCTTCACCACTCCCATCTCCCCCACCTATGGGCCTCTATGACCTTTGCTCCTCCTTTGCCCCCTATCTCCTCTCTGATGCTAGCCTCTCCTCCTACCTCTCTTCCCTCCTCTGCCTCTACCTAACCGACCCCTCCTCCTATATTACAGCCTCAGCTAGCTATTATAAACCTCTTACCACATATCTTCCTTGTTTGACTACTCGGGCTAACTCCCCTACCACCATGGCCACCTTGGTCACCTGTGCTCAACTGCTAGAACCAATCTTGATACTCCTATGCGGAGCCTACATCTACTACCCCACCAAACTAATCCCACTACTACGGCGCTAACTCCCACCAAGCATGAAGTAATCCATATCACTAGAGTGTTGGCCCATACATAGACATTGGCTCATAGGTGACTTGTTAGTACCATTTTGGCTCCCCTGGAGCCACCTATATCCAGCCAAACTGTTGCAAAGCCCTATTTGGCCAGTACTGTTGTGCTATATACTCCCACCGCCCAAAGATAAAACATGGTGAGATGGTATACAGAAAATGCTATCCCTCCTCCACCCATGGCCCCAAACCCATATATGGTCTCCATATCACTGCCCTAATATCATCAATCTGGACTCACCAGTAGTCCACATTCTCTATATGGTGGTAGGTCAAAGGCTCCCCCTAGTTGTATGCCACTAGCTCATATGCCTGCATATCCCTCTGTCGAATTGGCCTAAATGCAACAATGTGCTCCCATGCCTATACTTGTAATAATGTGAGGAACCCTATACTCCTCCCCTATCGTCCTGCTCCCTGATATACAATTTGATGCAAATCCTAGTATAACTCTGCTAGCATCAACGACCTCCATGTTGTCGAGACTCTTGTATCCACTATACGCATAATCATTGCTATCAGCACCACGGTCACTCTTGTGCCATCTATATCTAGGCCAATGTACCCTGATACTAACCTGCACACATAGAAATAAATCCATCTCTCTACAATTACTTAGTCCAAGTGCTCATCTAGTGCAAACTACCCTCTCTAAATCTCAAATGGGACACCTAGCCCAACCAACCTCTGCACTACTACCTCCCTAGTCATCTCCCTGGTCACCATCATTGGTGTCCCCCACATTGGTAATCTCAAAATCCCAAAAACATTCTCTAGTGTCACAGTCATCTCCCTTATAGGCAGGTGGAATGTGCCTATCTCGTTGTGCCACCACTCGCATAATGTTGTCACCATTGCCATGTAAGTGGGTGTATGGGGAAACCTCGCCAGATATACTAGGCCAATGGCATCTACCCTCGCCCAGTCTATCAGTATAAGCTGCTATCTGGCGCATAATATGGCTGGTCACCACTTGCATGACACCAACACATCTAAAGACCACTACACATAAACCAGTCACATGTCAATTTTTGCTATCATATTTTCATTACATAACTCCTACCCAAACCCCCCCACCCCTCTACCCAATCCCCCCTTTTCCTACGCCTCTTTCCCTAAAAATCACATTCCCATGAGCCTATGAAACTCACAATCCCAAAAAAATGTGTTCCTGTGGGATCATTGCTTTATCCCTTGACCACCCAAAAACCTAATCTTGCATTCCCGCGAGCACATACTCGCATGGCTTACACCTCATGACCCTACTGACACATGTTATGGTAGGATCACTTTTGACTTACCCCACTAGGTCAAACCCCTCCCCATTCCTACATTGACCTAAATTCTTCAATGAGTTCGTGTCCCCACTAGGAGAAGTACATTTTTCCTTGCAAGATCGTGATCCCACTACCATAGTCACAATCCTACTAAAAATTCTTACCCAAATTCACAATCTCACAAAACCTCTTTCATAAACCTATTTTACCCTAACTCATAGCTCTTTTTGTGGGATTTCAATCTTGCTAATCCCTATCATGATCATGTCAGACCCGTGTTTTCAAGATCATATTTTATACTTCACAGGAACACTATAACTATTACCAAATAAAAAATACAATAATGGTTTTCAACCCTACCGAATGATCTAGTGTCTATCACACTCATACTCATCGTGTCATGTCCAATCGATGCTCTACTTGTCCCTGCACAACCATCATCTTGTCCAGATCAAAGCTCCTCGCAACAATGTCTCCTCATCCATATGAATGCAAATGACCCTTCCTAGCCCTCCTCCAACCCCTTATAGGCCCCCCCAAGGTGCCCTATCTTCCTCTACAACTCCTCCAGTGATCTCTTTTACCCCCCATCTTATTTCTTTTGGCCATTTCCCTCTTTTTTATCCTCTTTTAGCCCTTTTGTGTCCTCTTGCTCACCTTGGCTAACTGCAACTTTTCAAGAAGTCACCAGGCCTTTCCTTCTTTTATTGTTGCCTTCTTGAGGGGGCATCACCCAGTCCATTATCTCCTCTTCTACTCAAAACTAGGGCAACCATGTCGCTTTAAAAAGTCTTCTTCACATCATTTATATTCAAACTTCTTTGAAATAGTGTTGATTCAACACTACGTCTAAGAGGGGCAAAATGTAGACACCTAAATTTGATTACATTACTAAGTAATTGTATTTAGTCATTTCCTATGACGTTACTGATTAAATATTTATTATTTAATTAATTAATTCTCATCTCCTAGTTAATTAATTAGAATTAATTAACTATAGTCCAAATGATAACCCAAGATCAACTTATCAATTAAATCTTTATTCCACTATTAAATTAAATGAATTTTCAAGTATAGTTAATTTAATCTCATATCATCATTTTATTAAATAAATTATTTAATAAAATATCTAAACCCCTAAAACCTACCTTTATCCCTATTCCAACCCATCCACCCATACTAACCTCACTTAGCCACCTAACTAGCCCATCCCATCAAAGCTAAGCCACTTGTCCCACTAACCCCCTTTCTAAGCTAATCCTAATCCCCCTCTCAAACATGTGCACAACTTTAAACAAGGGTTAAGATTTGTTAACCCAAACCAAAGTCAAAATATCTCCCTTATCCTCTTCCATTCCAATCCAAGAGCGTTAATGGCTCTTACATGCCATTAATGACTCTTACATTCCCCTTTATGACTCTTACATCCCTCTTACACACTCAACCACTCTCATTGCTCCCTTTGACCAACCCTTATCCTATCTTCTCACACTCATCCTCCTTGTGACAAGTGGCACTTCCCTATTGTCTCTAAACAAGCACAATCCTTGTGCTTCCCTTTGAGTGCATCTCAGCCCTCCCACACCATCCTTGCATCCTGACCATCCATTCCACTACCCCTTGGCCTATAAATGAAACCCTCTCACTCCAAAAATATCATCCACTTTTCATGCAAATTTATAATGCCAATTTGAGAGCCTAAAAACTACCAAAATACCATCATAATGCTAAAATCCCTCCATACCTCCATTGTTGAAACCCTCATCCATACACATACTTGATAATCACCCGTCCACTTGAAGCTTGAGCACACTGTGAGCACACATCTCCATCCATCAGGGACATATCAACTTCATCATGGGTTATCCCATAAGGAGCCTACCATTCTTGGTTTCCCTCTTTCTTGGTGATAACCTTGGTCCTATAATAAGTGTTTGTTATTTAGTTGCGTTAATGCTTTTTTTATTAGTTAGTATTCCTTTATTACACTACTAGATTAGGTGACACACCTGTTAGGTCTTGAGATGCTTCAAGACGTGGAGCAACATGTAGTGCACATCTGTAAGAATGTGTCTATAGCATGGAATCAAAAAAAAGAAGTATGTAGATGCTCATGGGAAAGATAAGCAATTTGCAGTGGAAAACAAGGTATTCTTAAGAGTGCATTTGTAAAAGAGTTTGATTTTTTGTGGAAAGGGTTTGGAGCTAGCACCTCATTTTTTGGGTTTGTTTGAGATTCTTGAGAGGATATGTCTAGTTGCCTACCATCTTTCATTGTCACCTAGCTTGGATCGTATTCATGATGTTTTCCATGTTTTTGTACTTAGGTAGTATATCCTTGATGTGGTACATGTTCTTGATTGTATTGTATTACATGTAGAGGACAAGCAACTAGCTTTGATGCTCATGTGCATTCTAGAGTGGAAGGAGTTCATGCTTAGGGTTTAGGCTATAGAGAAGGTAAGGATCTAATGGGACCCTACTGATGAGACATCAACTACTTAGGAGGATGCAGCTAGATTATGAGATTTATATCCCTATTTATTTGTAGGTTTCTAGGAGTATGCCTAATTTTAGGTGGGTAGGATCTAGTGCCTACCCTATTTTTCTTTTAGTTATATTGTTGAACACTTTTAATTAGGCTAGCTTTCATTTTATGTCATTTGATGTAGTGCTACTCGGTTACCTGATTGATTGATACTATCTGCATGATTTTCTTATTTATTTGATGAGATACTTTATACTTAGGATATTTAACATGTTATTATGATTCATGTTTATTCATGTGGTGGTGTTTAGATTCTTTGATAAAACAATTACGGTTAGATTCATGATGATGTTTTTATGATTTATGGATACTTACCCCATACTTGCATGTGTATGGTGTGCATGTCTATTTTACTTTTGTCTTTGTCATGGGTGATGTGGTTGAGGGAGGGAGTCGTAGTCACCTACTAGTCAGAATCTACACAATATACCACTCCCCACCATTGTTTGTTTAGTTTATATATGTACATGCTAAGTTTTTATGCAGATTGTTTGTTTAGTTTATATATGTACATGTATTATGGTTGTTGTTGTTACCAGGCATTGACTTCCCTAAATTGTTAGGATGAGCATGCCCTATTGCAGCATCTCAATGGTAAAATAGGGGAGATAGGTTTCCAAGTCCAAATCCCAACCCTAAGTCATTTTTTCATGTGGTAAAGGACAAGTATTTGACTTCTCTACCCTTCCAAATTCGTCAAGGTAATGTGAATTTGATGAGTTAAGCCTTCAATATAATTTTATATTTTGTCTAGTTGTCAAGTTTCTTTTCAGTATGTGATTTTCTTTGTGACTTTAAGTGTAGTTAGTTAGCCAAAAGTATTAATCAAATTAAGCATTTAAAAGGAAAAACTTTTAGGAAGGAAAATATTACTATATTTTATTTAATTAATTAAGATTTAAACAAATAAAAAGATTTGGTTGAAAAGTCTAATTTTGGAATTAATAATAAACAAATTTGCCTAAAAGATAAAGTTGGCAAAATAATAATTATTTAATTTAACCTTTTTAAATTTATAAGTTGCTTTTAAATAATGAGAATTAAATACTATTTGCAATTGAAATAATAATATTATTCTATAAAAGTAGCTTGCTAAATTAAAACACGTGGAAAGTTTATATATATATATATATATATATATATATATATATATATATATATATATATGTATGTATGTATAAGGCACTAAGTGTGCATGAAAGCTTTAATTGAAATAAAATAAAATAAAAATTAATAAAGTGAGAGGCCATTTGGAAAATAGAAACCCTAACTAGGGTTAGAGGCCTTTAATTCAGAATTTGAGCCCATTTCTTCACACACAAGTTTAGAGGAGCAACTAGAGGATTGATAGGCACAAATTTCTTTGTGGGCATTTGAAGGTGAGATTTTGTGAGCTCACAACTTCACTGGTTTTTTAGCATCGGATTAAGGTAGGGTTTTTTTGAAACCCATTTTAGAAATTATCTCAAAGCTTTTGTCTTCTTCATGCCTACAAAAATGAGAAATTACAATGACAAATTTGTGGAAAATTTAGATTGCTTTCATTTCCGTAAATCTGGTTGAAGAAATTGGAAACCCTCATTGTAAAAAATTGATTGCTCTTGGTTTGAAAACATCTATGAAAACTCAAGATTGAAACCCTAATGAAAAAGTCTAATTTTGGAAAAATAATTTCATAGCTAGGGTTTCGAGGGAAAAATAGTTAAATAATATCAAGACCTCTTAAAATATGTAAACAAAAATTAGCATATTATATTCTCTATCATATATGTAAACAATTTTTTTTAATTATATATAATATATTTTAGCAAAATAATAAATTTACTATGGTAAATATTTGATTTCTTTTACCCATTCTCTATAGGCTCCTGCATTGAAACGGCTCAGGTCACCGACTTCCTTAACCTTCCAACACTGGGGGGTGGGAATGTGGGGGGTTCTTTATATATATAAAAATAAAAATTTAAAGTGGGGGGCAGGGGCCACCACATCCCCACCCCCCTCTTAGCCTTTTCCCATGGCACATGGGTTGATGGTTGTGCAAAGGCAACAACATAGTGACTGCCAACACCAAAAAGGGGTTTGTTTGTTTTTTCAAATCATATAAAGCTTTTTCTAATGGTTTTTTTCTTTAAAAAAAATTAAAATAAAATATATTTATTATTATGCAATTTCAATATTATCTAAAAGGAGATGAATCTAGTTTTTTTTTAATGTAGATTTAGTTAATTTAAATTATAATTATAATTTATCAATATTGAAATTAGTTATTGATAAATTGAATTTAATATTTATTAAAATATAATTATTATTTAATATTTATATAGGTGGACTTTTAAAATATTATTAAATGGGAGCTGTATGCAAAGTTTAAATAAAATAACTATCCATGTGGATTATCTTTGAGCTCTATTAAATACGTAGTTATTTGGAAAACATAGATGTTTAACTTATGAACATGAAACTTATATTTGATTGAACTAAACTTGGAAAATGATATCTACTGAGAAAATTTTGGCAAACAAAACCTTGAATTGTCATTCTTTTAAAATGATCATTATGAGATATTATTAAAACAAGAATGGTTGAATAATTATGCTCATGTTTATGTCTATTGTGATGTTATGATTTATCTTGTGATGAGTTTGTAGGAAACCTGATAATTTTTGAGCAAATAGGAATGTTTACTAGAGGCTTGGGAAGTGGTTGATTTTATGATGGCTTTCAAGTATTGTTGTTTAATTACAATTACTTTGTTCCCAACCAATGTTCTATATCTCATGTGTTCAATGATAAGAACTAGTTTTTCTATGTGACCTCATTTGTTGTGATTCTTTTGATGCAACCTACTTTAGTTTTTGATATATGATTTATTTTTTATTTGAGTTTCTTGTATAAAACTAATGAGATTATGGTGATTTTATGAGATACATTTCTATGAGCTTAGGGTAGGTTATCTATGCGTATGTTAGGAAGTGGCTTACAATGGGGTTCAGAGCCCTTATGAGTCTGCCTGGGTAACTCATGGTAAGTAGTATTAATAAGTGATAACATTTTCATTAATAGGAGTTAAAATGAATTAACAAGATGTCATTTTTTATACCTCACCCATGCCTTTAGTGCTAGTACAAACTAGGATGGGAGTAGAGAGGATGTTTAGTTACAACCTTGCTTTGTCAGTATGTCTTGTTTGTATGAAAGGATATTGATGCCACATAGAGTCACTAGAGGGTCAGAGTCCTAAGAGATTTCTAGGGTAACCTTAGAGTTGAATCATATGATGACACTTGCACATATGCACATTAGGCTTCTTGCATTTCTTGTTTCCTTTGGGATTAGACATTTCCTTGTGTACTTAGTACCTTTGAGATAGAATGTTTTTCAAGATCTTGAGACTTAGTTTCTTGTTGTGACTTTTGGATTGCTATCCATTTGGGACTTGAGATTATCTCCTCAACATGGTGGGAGTGGGGTCAGTTAGGTTCCATGAGGTTGGGAGGTAGTGGTTCTTTGTCATTGAGATCTGACAATTAGACACTGATGTCGGTTGCACCTCGATGTTGATGTTCCATCCTTTCTACTTGATGATTTTTTTGTATGTTCATACTCTGATATTTTTCACTTCAGTTGTTGAGATCCTATGGGATGATGTATCTTATCATTGTGTATATTATTTTAGCATTTGATACCCTGTGACCTGTAGTGTATGAGTGTGCACCCTTTTTAATTGTATATTCTTTTGTGAGATTTTGCACATGTGGTTATTCCAATGTCATGGACTGGCTTAATTACCAAACTTAACTTAATAAACTTACATATGTGATTCAACATTGTGGAACCCTTGAGAAATGTAATGGTTATTGTTGAAGTTGATGAAATATCAACCCCACAAACTCCCAAGAATCACCTGCATTCAAACACTTGTCACAAAAAAATAGAAGGAAAACCTATGGAGGCTGGAACTCCCAGATCCATAGATGAGACACTCTTGATGAGCAAAAAGAGAAATTTCTATTATCAAAAGTGAATGAATAAAATTACAAAGAGATCAATCCTTATAAAATGAGATCAAAACCCTAACAGGTAAAACCTAGGTTGCATGATAATAATTAATAAAATAATTAATTACTATATGCCTAAAGTTTAACCTAAGTAAATTAGAGATAATAAGTGACCTAATAATTAAATCAAAATTATTTAATTAATAAGGAAATATTTTATTACTCTAACAGTTATTTCATTTCTTATTTCTTTTCTTATGTATGTATATGATGTGTCTTTGAGTTATTGCTTCTGCATTATTATCTCTTGTGTGTTTTGTTCTTTCAAAAAAAATTGTTTAGCAAACTTAACATCATTATAAGCCAATTTCTCTTGGGTTCCCTAGTAAGGTATTACATCTAGTCATATTGACTATCCATTGTGACTATTATGTTGAGAGACTCCATGAGATGAGAATCTATAAAGATTTCTCCTTTTCTAATGAGAGAGTGTTGGTAATATGTAGTTGCAAACTTGTGGGAGTTGTCTTTCATACCTGTGATGGTTGCCTCTATGATCTAGTTTTAATCTTTTATTGTTATGTGATTTGATTCCAGTGCCTATGTAGATATAAAGGAAAATATCTCCCTATTTAAGAGGGAGTATTGATGTTATAGCGTCATGAGCTATCTTTTGTTAATGTTGTAACTTCAGTCGGATTTAATTGATATAGAGTTAATCTCCTATAGTTATTGATTAAACACTATTGCATTTGATTAATCATCAATTATATATATTGTTGCTAATAATGTCTAATGGAAATTAACTTACAATAACCAATATTGATTAACATAGAGACATGTCTCTTCTACTCCTCTATATATATGCATTCGGATCTATGCTTGGAAAACACATAAAGCATATAGTGTCATTACATTTTCAATGATTTTGAAAACTCAAGATGGTATCAGAGTCAGACTGCAAATGTAAGAATGGAGATCATATATTAAGCATTGTAAGATCTTTATAGAAGCCAAAAAGAGGTAAATTTGATACACCATTAAAATTAGTTATAGATTACATGTGCATATAGCATCAATTAAAAATGATATGCAATCATACATAATGAAATATTGAATACTCAACAGATGATGTCCCAACATACTTTAACTTCTATAATAAAATTATTGGGAATGAATCAACTCAATGAGTGTAGGATCACATCTAATAAAATTTAATATATAATAAGACAAGTCAGTGGTGGTACACAACAACAATATGGAGTTTTGGCGCAAAAGTTCAAATGTCTACCAAAAGTAGATGCGTAAAGAAAACTACATTATTGAATATTGTGTTCCAAAGAAATATGGCAACATTAGATTTTGGCTAACATCCTCTAGCCCATTAATGGTATGAAGAACATGTAGGACATGAGATTTTTAATACAATTCATCAATTCTTGTATGGACTACGCACATAATGATTTATTAAAAGACTTTTTAAGCTCTCAATGCACCCAACAAAGTGGTATATCAAATGAATCTAATCTATCTTCAATTTTTTTGCATCGTCAAAATATTGGAGGGTTTGTATATAACAACAATCGATAAATGAAAAGATAAATGTAGATGAAGATAAATATAGACTAAGTGCCCTCATCCCTAAAGAGGAGATTATTCAAACCATATCCCAGATGAATAATGACAAAGCTCTAGGACCAAATGGAATACCTATGGAATTCTACAAAACACACATAGAATGGATTTGGCAAGACCTAGTGATGTTATATCAAGGTGTGGAATGTGGATCAATCGGGGTTAATATCAATTCAGGACTTATCAAGCTCATACCCAAGGAAGGTGATAAAACCTCAATTAAGAACTGGAGACCTATCATACTCCTTAATGTCTAATACAAAATTCTTGCAAAAATACTTGCCCTTCAGCTCAAAGAAGTGTTACCATTTGTCATGAACTTCATGCAAAATGGATTTTTCAAAGGCAAATACATTCTGGAAAACCTTATTACTTGTTGGGAAACTATGAAATGGGCCAAAGACTCTAGGCAACATGCATGTATGTTTTTGATAGACTATGAAAAGGCATATGATAGAATTGAGTGGAAATTCATAAAATTAATGATGGAATGTCTAGAATTCTTCAAGGCATTCATCAAAATGGTGTTCACCCTAATGGCAAAAGCCCACACTACTGAGGAAGGTAATGGCATTAGATCATAACCTTTTAGACTTACAAGATCTATAAGACAAGGATGCCCACTTGCCCCATCATTGTTTGTAATTGCGGGCAATAGTCTGCACTACATTCTCAGAGACAATACTCTGTCACCCAGGGTCAAAGGAATTAGGTTACCTACATGGAGGAAATTAGCAATGTGCAATTTGCAGATGACACTTCTCTTCTCTTTGAACTAACAAAGGAGAACAATTCTAATCTTTCAAATAAGCTAGATATATTTTGTAAAGCCTCAAGAAGCAAAGTGTCTATAGAAAATTTCATAACATTGGGATGGGAGGAGCAGCCTCCAGCATGGTATTGTAAATTTGGCTTTTCCTGGGGTGGCCCTACACACATTGTGAGATATCTAGGAATATTGTTTTCAATTTTACCAAATTTGAGTTCAATGTGGGAATGGATCAAGGAGAAGATTGTCAATAAACTCAGCAAATGGAATAACAATTACTTATCTCTAGCTAGAAGAGTACAAGTTTTCCAAAAGATACAATATACACTATATATTTTGCTTGGTTATTCAACCAAAATTAGATATACTACATTCAGAAAAAATATTAGGGATTTCTTGTAGTTTGATGGAAGAGGTAATAAGAAGAGGCATGCAATTAACTAGAAGTGGTGCACAACGAGGAAAGAAGTAGGTGGGATGGGGATGAAAGATTTAAGGTTGCAAGGAATTGCACTAGTTGTTAAATGGATTGTTAGGTCCACAAAAGGAGATGAACCCTGGAAATTCCTAATCAGACATGATATTAGAAGAGGGATACCTTGTATTGGGAAAACATGGAAAGGGATGCATATTCATGTCTTACTCTCAAGTAAATGGAAGATTAAAGTTGAAGGTTCTATCATGTTTAAAATTCTCTGGAAAGCTTGTGATAAAGTGAGACAATGGGTGGTAGGGGTTGATTTGATAAACAACCAAGCCAAATTGTGTGGAGAACGATCCCCATGGTGTAACCTAGAAAGGAAAGTAAAGAAAGACCTCTAGCACTTTTGCAAGGTTGTTCAACAAAAATATGGGATAGGGTAGGCATTCACTCTTTTAGAAACATGTGTTTGGATAACCAAATGATATCTTGGGAGAACCTAGCCTCTAATTTTTAGCTCCCTTGGTCTCAAAAAAGAACATATACAGTGATTAAGGAAGCTTGGACAAAAGCCAAACTCCCTCAAGTATGTGGCAATGAGATTGACAAACTTCCCCTTTTGACCTAGCCCAATGACACCAAACTCTTTTCCACCAAAGCTAAGTACCTTTATTGTATGCTATCAAATAATGATGAAATTTTTTATTATCTCAATACCAAGTGGAACTGCAATTTAGACCACAAAACTTGGACCAAACATTTTTCTTCTATTTGGCACCACAAAGTGGAACCTAAGGTGCAATTTTTTATATGGCAAGCTCTTCTTCATAAACTCCCTCTTAACAACATTGATGGTTCTCCCTTCACCTACTCCTTCTGGTCCAAAATTGAGACCATGTCCCACCTATTCTCAGAATGTGCATTCACCAAATGTGAAACTGGTTCGGCATCCCTACTAAATATGAGCTCCTTTCTTTCCTTGCTATCTCTAAGAATATCCCTGGTCTTCCCAAACCCTTGAATGTATTTTGGGCTATCTTTTCCTCTTATTTTCTTTGTTCTATTTGGTTAATTAGGAATGGTGTTGTATTTAAAGATAGGGGTAGAATCCTTATTGAGTCTCTGCGGAGACTCATTATGCATAAAATTTGTGTGCAGATCACTCTTAGCTATAAAGTGAAAGAAAAGCAAGTGGTGAAGATAACCAATGCATGTTGTAAGATACTAAAAGATGGAGGAATACAATTTGATATAGAGGCTGAGACATATGAACCAGACACCTTTGAGGGTACCCTCAAAGAAATGGTGGAGCAAATCAAGCTGAGGAAACTAATTGAAAATCTGGCTAGAGGTGGGTACAATGAGGGTCAAGCAACTAACAATGACACTATGATAGGACCAAGCCCTAGCAAAACTAGATTAGGCAGAATGATAAACAGAATTGCTAAAAGTTGTGATGCCCTGAAAATTTTCATATTTACAAAAAATAAAGATCAATTCAATGAGGGGAGAACTCCATGCCTCTTGATTAGTGTATCTTCTTGTGCACCAACATTACTTTGGAAACAGATCATGAGAGATTCAAATACAGTGATCAGAGATTGAGCCATGAGGCTCAAGTGATCAGATGGGTCATTGCCATGGACGGCTTGGATGGAGATTTAAAGTTGATATTTGGTATGAAACAAGTTGTTAGTATCTTCTTTGACAAACATTCAGTAATTTATTTATTTTTTGTAATATGGTCTGATGTTTAATGAAGATCTATACAAACCACATATCAACTACTTGCTCTTTCCTCCTTTTGATGTGTTAGACGGATGGTAGCTCGATGTTGATATGACTTTAACTTATATTTAATAAATAATTTTTATTTTTATTTTAAATGTAGGTAAAGAAAGGGGTATTAATATGGATGTACTATCCGATAAGCACCATTGGTACTACTGACAAAACAGATCTTACAATGACTCTGAATGGGGAAAAGACAAAAAATATGATTCAATCATTTATTAGAGGGAAGACACGATTTAGATATTAATAGGAAGAACAAAAAGGAAGGAAATATTATATTCTTCATTAATACAATAAGAAGGCACAATTAATCAAAATCCTGCATTATAAGAAAGGAAAAAGAAAATGGAAGTATCGACTAGAAGGATTAAAAAACTAATATCAGTCAATGCTAGGAATTACAGAACAAACAACATGGATATAGTCAGTACTGGGAAGAAATAAATCCATCAAATAGAAAAATGGAGAACGAAATGAACACTAGTAATAATGAATAAAAACATAAGATATGATCGAGATGTTAGAAAACTTATTACCAAATTCTTAGTCACTGGTACATAAATCGATAGTGAAAGGAAGATAATAGAAAGAAATATTGAACAAAAGATGGCTATTAGATTACTCTAGTTTAAGCATTGGACTCATGGTAATCTTTAAGAAACCCCTTCAAAATAATATAAAAAATATTGGTGAATCTTTCATTATTTTGAAGAAAAAAATTATTTCTATTCATGAATCTTTCAAATTTTTATTTTAAATATTATTTATATTAGCGATTATTTTTTAATCATAATTTTTGTATAGAAAATATTGGTGAATCTCAATAATAATAGAAATTTCATTAATCACCATATAATATTACAAATGAAAATTGAATATTTTTTAACTCATAGATTATTATGAGGATCATTACATTATATTTTAAACCAATATTGAAAACTAAATATTGGTGATATATGTCTTAAGTAACTATTAGTTATGATAATTATTGGTGAATTAATTTTAATTTCTCCAATAATATATAATATTTATGTGAATCAAATCTAATCATATATTAAATATTATGGCGAATCTTTAAACATCAATTTTTTAATAAAATAGATTATTGAACGATTTTGCATATTTTTAAGCTAAAATTTATAAAAATATGACTTGTGTTAAATCTTAAATTATTAGCCAATTTACCAACCAAAAATTTCTAAAATTAGCTAATATATGAATATTAGCTACTAAAAAATACCTTGATTGGACCTAAAATCAAAACCAGTCGCATATAGAACTACTTCGATATCAGAAAGAATACACGAAAATAATGATTCACGATAGCATATGGGGAAAAAGGGTTGATAAGGAGGATTCGGAAGGAAATCAAATTTTTAGACAAAAGAATAAGTTCGCTAATAAAATTCATATCGATTTGATGCTTGAAGCGCTCCAAAAGGGGCATCTAGACATAAACTTCGAAATAAGTAAACATGAAATTTGATTGTGGAGGGGAAGTTATACACGTGGCAAAGACCACAAGAAAGGAAATACTTGAAGGGATTGTTTCCCATTTTCCACCGAAACACTGCCATGTAAGAAATTACAAGAGGGGCCAAAGGTAATAAGCGCAACATGCTGGTACACCGATGCCTTCAACCTTATTGCTCGATTATAGCTCTCCTCTATTGACCTGCAACGGAAGCGGGTGGTATGCTCTTCTCCACACGATTATTGGTGGTATTGCTCTGCAGCGGGAAACAAAGTTAGGGGTAGTTTGACAAAAGCGTGGTGGAAGTTTGTGCGAGTGGGAGACAAAAGCATTTGTCATGCATAGAGTGTAGGCCCCTCTTCTTCTGCACTTTCAAATAAAGGAGTACGCAGTAGGCAGTAGGGGACAAAAGGAGTAGATAAAACAGGCACATTACATAGGCAGGATCACATTACATAGGTAGCGCAGGTATCAAAGGTTTCTTCTCTCAAGGTAGGGCCGACAACAATGACAATCAATGCAAGGGCAGATTTGGTTTGGTTGGCAGTCTTGGCAACCAGTGGGCCCATTCATCCAGTGCTAAAGGCTTTGTTATTACTAGTGGGTCCATATTTGCGAGCTTCCAGAGGTAGATCCCAGGTACGCCTTTTCCCTTATTCTTACCTCTTACATTTCAGTGTACACCTGTTTGGGCTTCCTTTATTATTGCTCCTGGCTTTGGTAAATTTACAATGGTAAAACAACATAAAGAATCTATATCAAGGCACCAGTGTGCCCTCATGGAAGGAACAAATGAGGAAATCACAGAAACACTTGCAGAGAAGATACTTGTACAAGTATCATTGATTGATCAACCAAAGATAATAGAGACATATCTAGAACTTGGTGGGTCCACCTTGCAAAACACAAGATATGTCAGTAACAGGGTGGCAGAGAATCTGATAGTCAGGGCACCTGTAACAGCAGAACAACAAGCTAATCTGGGAGAAGCTACGAAACACAATGACATCTCTAGTAACAATGGCTTGGTCCTGACATACGGGGATAGTTTAATGCACAGCAGCATCATCAAGTGGAATCAAGGGATCTTCCTCATTCTTCCAGGACCCTCAGCCGGACACGCGAGTTCATTCAATCTTGGAGGGACAAATGGTAATTTACCCACAAACACTTTGAGCTTCTCACAAGCCAGTGGACCACCCACAGGATGAAACTACACCTATGTGAATGCCAAGCAATATAAAAGAATAATTAGGTGGAGAAAGATACGAAAGTTTAAAAATGCAAAAAGAGGGAAGTTAGCAGCTTTACTTTCGAAACTGATTCCACATACCTCAAATAGCTCAAGGGAGGCAGAAATAAATCTGAGGCTGCTTGAAATCTCTGAAACAATTAAGCAGTTTGATAATATCAGAGATATTAACGGTAAAGAGAAGACAAATAATTCTCAGGTGATAGACACAGTGGAAGATGGGTTGCCAAATAATTACAGTCCCACAAGGACATCTATGACGTGGTATCCAAACATCTTTGTAAATGATTTGGTAGCTATGAAGGAGAGGGTGTGGGCACTTGAAGAGAGGAGCCAGATAGAAAGTATCACAATGAAAAGAGTTACTGAGGATAACTGGAAATTGACAGTGGAGGTCAAGTCACTTAGAGAACAATTTCAAAAATTGCAATTTAATATGGAAAAAGGAGAGTATGAATTAATATTGTTAAAGAAAGAAGTAGGAGAAAAGAGGACAGCAGCAAGTACTACGGGAGAAGGAGAGGATACAAAAAGAGATAAAACTCCGCAAATGAAAATTATACAAGATGCCATGGCCAATATGGAAATAAAAGAGAATCAACTCAGAGAACAAATTGAAGAAGTTAGATCATGGGCTAACATAGTAAAGGGACCAGCAAATAATCCTATTGACAACATAGAAAAGAAAGTTCGAAGACAGATTAGAGAGGAAAAAGAAAGAAATGAGAAAGCAGCAAATATTATCATCAAAGGACTACGAGACTATGGAGAACAGGAGAAAACAATGGATTTAGTTAAAGGCTTCTTTAAAGACCAATTAGACTGGCATGGAACAACCATACAAGCACAAAGAATCAAAAAATGGATTAGAGGAGGCAAAGACAGACATGTTAGAGTGACAATGAGGAATACAGGAGATAAAAACAACATTTTTAGCAAGAGGAAGTTTCTTAGAGGCACACACATATATCTTGATGATGACCTCACCGTAACTCAACAAGAAGAAAGGAGGAAGGAATGGGAAAAAGTGAAAATAGCGAAAGAAAATGGCAAGTGGGCGTGGCTACAAAATGGAAAAGCCCAAATTAGCGACAAAATCACACGCAATAAATAGGAACTCGGGCCCACCCAGGAACATTTAACTATAGTTACTTGGAACTGTAGAGGTTATCCTTGGAGAAGAGGACCTGGGTTAGGGCTAATAGCCAAAGATAATGACATCATTATGCTTACCGAGACACATGAGCATGATGGATGCAGGGTTCCAAATTTTGAAGGGTATAAGAAGGTATCACTGTGGAATGAGAAGATAGATAATGGTAAGGGGCATGGAGGCATCATCGTTCTAATAAAAGAAACTTGGAGCAGATTTGTAAACTTAGAGAAAGAAGATGTAAACAAGCAGTATATTTGGATTAAAATAACAGAGAATCAGATTACTACGAGGGTGGTTGTCTGTTACTTCACCCCAAAAGGCTCAAAAATGTATAAAAATCATAGATTGGATCGAGAAGACCCATTCGCTGCACTCAAAAAAGACGTAGCAGCCTTTAGCTCTCTAGGGGAAATAATGATAATAGGGGATTTCAATGCTAGAACAGCAAACAACCAAACTCTCAATCTTAAGGAGAGCTACAATGAAAGTAGAAACCCAGTTTGGCTTGAAGAAGAAGGGACACAAAAATGGGAAAAATCTTCGCAGGATAGCATGGGAAAGATTAATCATTTTGGTGTTGAATTACTAAGTTTATGCTGCCTATATAACATGGTCATATGTAATGGTTTGGAAAGGTGGCCTAAATCAGGTGGAATCACATGCAAAAGATACAATGGACAAAGTGTTGTTAACTATGTAATATGCTAGCAAGAATATGTCACAAAGATAATTAACTTTGAGATAGAGGACTACCCCATGGAGCTAAAATCTGATCATAACCCCATTTTGATAAGGGTGGCCACTCACTTTAAAGATCAACATATTGTCCCAAAACCTTTACAAAAGAGGAAGAGGATTCCGATCGGCAAAGTTTTAATGACACAAGAAAACCATGCTACTTTCCAAAACTCTCTTTTGCGGCTGTCTAGAGTTCTGGGAAACCATCCCGAGTCTGATAAACAACATTTCATGGACAAGGATAATATTGTTCTTACTATCATTAAAGAACTGGAGGAGTGTAAAAGATCTAGGGCCACAAGAGAAGCCAAGAACACTTTTTCGGCTAATCCTTGGTTTGATGAAGAATGCAAAACAGTAAAAAGAAATTGGAAAAAGAACATAAATAAAGAAAGTAGAAAGGAGTGTGATTAGCTGATTAAAAAGAAGAAATGAGAGTATGTAAATAAGAGAAGAATCGAGTTGATTAATCTTGGTAAAAACAACCCCAGAAAGTTTTGGAAAGAACTTCAGCAGAGAAAAACTCAGATAGAGAACAACATAACAGGAACCAAATGGCTGGAATATGCCAAGACTCTCTACGAGTGTGATTTAGGAGAACGTAGAAGCATGGAAACAGAGACTACAGGGGAGTTATTCAGCGAAAAGGATATTATCCAAGGCATAAAGAGGTTAGCTGCCGGTAAAGCGCAAGATATAGATGAGCTTCAAGCTAAATACTTAAAATGGGGTGTTGAAACCCTCACACCACACATCACTAAAATTTTCAACAGTGTCAATAGAGAAGGTTTCCTTGTAAAATGGACAACAAGTGTGGTGATCCCACTCCACAAAATTGGAGATATAAATAATCCTTCTAATTATCGAACCATCATGATCAGTCCACTTTTTGGAAAGTTATTTGGCAGCTTGGTAGAACAAAAAATCAGCAACTGGGCTGAAACAGAAGGCAAACGTGCAATAGGGCAAGCAGGCTTTAGACCGAAGCACTCTACTATAGATCATGGCATCACTTAGATACTTGATTGAGAAAGTTTGGGACACTCCAGGGAACGAGGCTTTTTGTTGTTTCGTGGACTTTAAAAAAGCATTCGACACAGTGCCACGTAATAAATTATGGGATAGAATGGAAGAGTTGGAAGTTCCTAAAGAACTTAGGTCAGCAGTTTACAAATTATATGAGCAGGTCAAAGCTAAAATCAAAACGACAGAAGGGCTATCAGAAAATTTTGATAGAAACATCAGGGTTAAGCAAGGGTGTTCGCTATCTCCAACATTATTTGGGCTCTATATTGACAAGTTAGAAGAGTGGATAAACAAGACCAATGGTGACGGGGTGCAGCTAGCCCACTTTGTGATAAGATTGCTCTTATATGCAAATGATCTCATAATTCTTGCTAGAACAGCTAAAGGTTTGAAAGAGCACTTGACAGCACTAGAAAATTTTTGTCATGAAGTAGGAATGCAAGTTAACACTAGTAAAACCAAAATTATGATCTTCTCAATGAAGAAGAATAGAGGCATACAAGACAAGTTTCTATTGGAAAATAGCACACTTGAGATTGTGGAAGAGTACAAATACTTGGGCATCAATTTTCATAACAAACTCAATTGGGATACTTGCAGATCAAAAAGGATCCAAGGGGGCTGGAAGGCATTATACTCTTTACAAAACAAGTGCAGGAAACCAGAATTATGGGATTGGATGACCATGAAAACTCTTTTTGGTTTGCTGGTCACTCCGATTATTTTATATGGATGTGAAGTGTGGGGAGGTAGTATGTCCGAACAGAAATGGCAGCAAGTAGAAAGAATTCAAAAACACTTCATCACATGCAATCTTAAAGTCAAGACCACAGTTCTGTATGAGATCCTTTTGGCGGAGGTGGGTTCCTATCCATTAGAAGTCGTTGCTTTGGTCCGAATGATGAGCTACTTAAAGAAAACCCAAGGTCTAGAAACACATCATTGGCCCAATTTGATCATAGAGGAAAAACTTGTGAGGCAAAAAAGCACATGGATGAAGCAAAATGACAAATGGATGCGAAAAATGGGATATCAACATCCAAACTTTCCCGGATAACATTACAGAAATAAAAAAGTTTGTCAATGAAAAATTTCACAATATTCTGTGGACAAGACGCATAGGGCAGAAAAAATCCTATTACATTAAAGAATTTAATCCCACTTATAGTCATGATGAAAAGGCCTATATAAGAGCACCTATTAACTGAAAAGAAAAAATGTTGATGGCACAACTTAGAACTAGTTCACATCAGTTGCGATGTGAAACTAGTCGGTGGCAAGTTCCAAAGGAAGAGTGGGCAGACAGAACATGTTTATTTTGTAATATGGGAATAGTTGAGACAGAGCAGCACTTTGTCAAGGACTTCCTGGCTTACAATGACATCAGATCTGGTTATACAAAAATATTGCAAAACAAGGACTTCAACTATTTATTCGAGGAAGATCAAGTGAAGAGAGCAGCAGATTTGATTACCAAACTTCAAAGAAGGAGAGACAAGTTATCCAAAACTTTACAACTGACTAGTTCCGCTCCTGACTCGGGAGGGTGACCGCATGGGTCCCATAGACTACTTTAGTCTCGTGGACGTCATTAAAATCTATCATATCATATCATATCATATCAACAATAAATCGCCAATATTGCATAGAGGTAAGGTCCACATATATGGGGTGACACCAAAAGGTAACCATATACTTATAATAACAAGAGCTGCAGGGCAGCTAAGTTCCTGTCTAGGATTGAAAGAAGGGTTATAATAATAGCCATCACAAGACGTAAAAACTAGTAACTACAGGTCCATAGATGAGTAATAATTTACCATCAAACATCAAACACCAACCTAGTCCAGTGTCTGCAAATGTCCAAAATTGTACTTGGCCTCTTGTGATATGGAGGTCAGATAGTGTCACTCCAAGCAGAGCACAATGAATCAAATATTTTTAAAAGAGGTCTAATGCAACAACAAATAGTTTGCAATAGGTGAAAAGGAAAATACAATGTTGTAGTAGTATTCAAATCCATGAAGCTAGTACAATTTTAGCTATTAGTGCTTGACCTATAAGGATTACAAAACAGCTACAATGTTACCTTTTAAAAAACCAATGTTATTACGTTTACATTGGGAGAGAACCGCTTTGATTTTTCTTTGGAATAAATTTGTGCTCACAATATAAAAGACATTTGCTATTATGTTATGAGGGTGTAAATTTGACTGTGTTAACAGTCTTCATCAATGCTGATTATAAAATTATAATGAAAAAATAAACAAGATTACACAATGAAATTCAGACATTTTATTCAATGTTAAGGAGAAATTTGATGGAATTGAATTCATGGTTTTGCAAACCCATTCATAGATTATTCTAATCAAATGTTTTAAAAAAAAAATTGGCATGCTCAAATCTTAACATTACATTCATTATTGATGAACATAGTCAATTCTAGACATTTAATTCAATATGAAACACAAACTTTGACACAATCAAATCTATAAATTTTGTCAATCCTGATTATAAAATTGTAGATAGTCAAATGTCATAGAAAATCTGAAACATAGCTATTCATTAGTTGTTATCTGTGCTAATTTAATATTCCACTTAGCCAAAAAGGAGTGGATCTATCAGAATTCTCTAAGGCCTTCAATGTCTTCAAGTTATTAGCAGGCAGGACATTCATTGGGAGACTGACCTGTGCGAGCAACCAATCTCAGTACTCTAGCCAGAGAGCCTTATCTCATCGTCAGTTATTTGTAGAAGTCTATCTCTGTAAGAAATCTGCCTAATGGATGAAATGATGAGGTTCCATAGGGAGGGAGATCAAATATGGTGACACAAGCATAACTTCTTTCCAATTGCAGGGAGTTTAATCTTTTATGCTAATTAGGTCAGGGTTAAATGTGCTCTAGGTGGTTTGTCTTTTATGCTAATTATCGCAGGGTTAAATGTGCTCTAGGTGGTCTGTAAATCTTGTAAAGGAGACTCTATTGTTGAAACTTCAATTGAGACTTCCACCAAATTAATTATATGGAATATCAAAGATATTATAAAGGTTAACACATTTAACCTTGAAACACTTATATTTCTATATTGAAATTGTGTCATCTTTATTAAAATAGAGATTCACACAAAAAGACTTCTTAGTATCACTTGTGTAATTAAGCGCCTTTCAACAAAACTAAATAAAGGATGGTAAAAGAAAATATAATAAGATATCAAATATTAAATATGGTAATTTTATAATAAATATAACAATATAATATATTATTCAAATTTGAATAGATATTTAATAAATATATATTAACTTATTATTAATAGTTTTTTATATACTTGGAATGACCAAATAGGATTCATCACACTTTCCATCCCCTTCCATGAACATTATAGAGAACGTTATACACAAAGTTTATAGTTTAATCAATCACCAAAATAGAGGCTTATCTAACTGGCACAGCTTATTGGGACCCAAAAGCTCAATAATTCTTAAAGATAGAAAATTGGCCATGGACTAGCTCAATAATTTTTGAAGATAGAAAATTGGCCATGGAATTGCTTATTAGGGTGAGTTGAAGTTTAGTAAGGTGATGCTCTCTTAGTTTGCACTGTAAAAAATGCAACACAAGGTCATAATAGACTCGATAGGGTTAAAGTTTAAACAATAGAAACCCTAAAATTTCACTCGTGCATTTTCAATTTTGTACAATTCTAAAATATACTGCATAAAATTCTAAGTGAGGCATACCTCAAACAACAAAGTACAAGTCCTAGGACTCGACATTTAAGAAAAGGTTTATCATGAAGTGATTGAAAAGGAAAGAATTGGCATTGGCCTCTAAGTGTAAAAATCAGAGACATACAATGTTGAATTTTGGATGCAGAGCACCTCAATCTGAAAAGAACAAGCATGGTGGCCATGTTGGAAAAGCCACCATTAGACACGGTCTCCAAATATAAGATTAAGTGGAACATACCAAAATCTTACCTCAATTGACAAGGTGAAGTCCTATGATGTAGCACTGGAGGCAAACTATGTCCCTAGTGTGGTTGAAAAATTATACATCTCGAAAATTTTTCCAAGCATTATAATTTCCTATAACAAAACACATCTAAATGTGGTGACAAGAAATAGATTCTGAAATGCAACATCTAAACCAAAGCACATTAACAGTTTTCTTGAAAGGGTACAATTAATCATGGCCTACAATTTTGGGTGTGGCATACTTCAAGTGTGAAACTACCAGACATTGTCTGTAATCTAGGTCAAATATATGACTCAAGCTACATGTATATAAGAGGATAATCAGTCACGCACTTCACAACATGTGTAACAGACAATTGAAGAAAATGCATTGCAATGACAATGAGTCACAAGCTTCCCGAAGATTCAAAACCATGTCAAAATGAATTATCCATTATATTTTTAAATCCACCATTGTCTATAATTATAATGTCTAATTTAACCAAAATGGAGCACAAGAAAGAAGCTTAACTGGCTTTATGTAATTAGGAATACCCAGCTAAACTTAAAACACGTCAACAATAAGAGAAAAGGAACAAACTTTGTCTCCTTAACTGACCCCTTGCATGTTGTAGCCTGTATAACCACCTTCCACATCTATCATATATGTAATGATATAGCAATATGTAGGCTAGCCCCTGAATTCAGAATAAGAAATTCAAGGCACGCAAACCTGACCCATTTATTTTTTCTTGATATTTAAAAGTAATAGGAAAAAAGATTTTGAGTGAAAATCAGGATCACATTACAAGCATTTACTAGGAGCCTAGTATAGACATTCTTTCATTCATCTCACCTATGATAACATTACTGAGAAATAAGACAAAAATTAATTCCCCTAGTTACCAGTTTTGACATTATTATTGGTTGTCTTGACTAATCAAATATAATTGCATCGCAATAGATAATATAATTTCATATACAAGTTTGGAAGACTCAGAATACCAATTAAGCTTGCAAGTGTTTTTAGAAAAATTTCAAAGATATTAAGAATATACACCATTAGAACTGTAGCTAGCCTGCAGTAGTCCTAAATTAAATGGATTTTGTGACTTAATAGGGTTCATTCTATAAGATGCAAGCACTGAAAGACAACTTAGGAGAATTTATTTAGTCACATTATCATTTCAAATGCATACATCAATTCAATTTGGGAGAGAAAAAACTATTTAGTAACTATAAAATTCTACACCAATTCAATTACGAAAAACCCTCAAACTACTAAAGACGTCAAATTGAACCCTCAAGCAAATGAATATTTTGCATACCTGTCAGTGCGTGAAGTTCTCTGATCTCTAGTCCTCTGAAACAATCTATCTACAATATTTATAAGCAGCAATTGAGAGCACGAGAAGATAAATCCCTAGTATTTTTTTCAAGAAGGGAGGGTCGAATAAAATAGACCTAAATTGCCACATAATATAAGAGGAAAATATAGCAATAGTGAAAGTGTTTTTTTTTCCATGAGCAAGAATAAAATAGAATGAAAATAGATCAATGAGTTGATATCCTAATTAGGAAAAACAAAAATAAAATGAAGCTATGGATTTCTTTGCGGGATGATGTAATGACTGCCCCTACAAAACAAATGCCACATCAGCAATCTCCGTAATATGCAAAAAAATCAACGAGAGTCAAAGTCTTTTGAATATTGACTAGTCAACATTAGCCGATTAACTATCATTAACTTTACATATATGCTCAAATTTAAAAGAAACTATAAATTCGTTACCAGATTACTAATACCAGATACCAGATACCAGGTGGTAAACCATGACGACCAAGTTGAAAAGAGCTCCAAAACCTGTCTAAGAATACAAGGCAAGAATATTGTAGGAGTGCTTTTCCACCCTACCACGAAGCTGTTAAGCTTCCCCAAAATCTTTCCTAACATGAAAGATACCCAGCCCGGCAACAAGATAGTCTAAACAAGTAAAACTTAGAGGAGTAATGGAATTCGTGTTGTTAAAATAAAATTCATGGTCTAATTACCATTCACTAACACGTGGATATCTGCATTAGTGTATGAAAGAAAGTCAATAACATTTCTTAATCAACATGTACAGATCTGTTTTCTATCACATTTGTATTTCCCCTATGCATTATCTACATCTATGCATCAGTTCAAAGTAATGTAACACTTAATGCATTTATTTTAATCTATGTCATTAAGTACAGTGTTAGTTTTAACAAGTCGTTAAAATACAAATGAAAAGGAGATGTTATCAAAATTCCTCATGCTTCTCATAATATTCTTGAGAAATAAATAACAAGGATTCATATCCTTCTTTCCTGGTTTATCAGATGGAAGCATACTTTCAATTTCTATATCATTAGGAACTTTCATCCATTTTGAACAACTTTATTTGCAAGTAAAAACATATGCAGTGTTAGGAAAATATTTGTTTATTTTTATGGAACGCCATATCCAGAGTTTGAATTATATTAACATTTGTTTTCATCTACTAGCAAGAATACTTTCTTCAAATAAAATAATACATAGCTATGACATTCCTACTCATTTCTTCAATAATAATTGTTCTCTACTGTTCATGCATAGCCAGCTCATTGACACATCCAACAAGTAATAATAAATAAATGTGTGTGATGAAGTTCACCATCTAGGAAATGAAACATAAGGAGTTTTTCTATAAAAAAATATTTTAAACTGTTATAAAGAGGGACAGTAGCTGCAACTTATTGAACACAACATTGGAGATCAAATCCAACATTTACCATGCTTCAATGCTAAATTTAGATTTTTATATTTGATTGATACCAAGTTAATGGTGATCCTCTCTTTCAAGAATAGAATAGTTGAGGAGATTGTTTCAATAGAATAATTTCACTCATCAGCAACAAGAAATCTGACTTCATATGAATAAAAGACTTGCTTCTAGGCATCGAATGAGACAGCCGATAAAGAGAGAATGGTCACAGTATTTTGGATAAACACACAATATTAGGATAATCCTATTTAGACTCTTTGAGCTAGATGACCCATATCCTATTCATAGATAATCGGCTAAAGGGAAAGAAAAGGAACATTCATGTTATAGTATAGAATCTTCACCGTTTCCCTAATGTATATCTGTTCAATTAAACATTTATAACAAGTATTGTGGATTAATAGGCCACACAATCAATTCATGTACTAGACTGAACTATAAGTTACATGCACACTACAAAGTTTGCCATTTATAAAGAAATGATTTCTAACTCTATAAAATGATATCCAATCCATTAATCATACGGCAAAAGATCATCAAGAATGGTATTGAGTTGTTTAATGATAATGGTTGGAATAACGGTAATGTTCTATGTTCTTAATCAAAACCATAAATTCAGTCATCCCCACAGCCAGAAAACAAAGACACTATCATTTATCTAGTATTGGAAAATACGCATTTCATCATTTTGCAAAGGAAAGTTAGAAATTTTAACCAAAAAGATTGGAACCTGGTAGTACTTCGTGGTTGTCAATATCTCCTCTTGTGACGCTGCCCGTGGGCAAGTGTGGACTTTAACAAGAAGGCTAATCCCAGCCTAGCGAGAGAAGAGCAGGTTGAACTATACGGATGCATTCAGTTATTCTCTTCATGGCATTTGCAAAAAGCTTCTTCTTCTTTCCTGCTGGAGCAGCGCCTGATGCTCCCAACATCACCATCTTCATGTCGTTGGTCTTGTCCATATGCCTGAAGGGTCGTATATTAAGCCATTGCGCCTGGGAGAGTCGGAGGGCAACATGGTGTAGGGAGAACTAGGTGACTCCGGTGTGTCCGTGGGAGAAAGATCAAGTGCGTCACCCATTGCAGAAACCCTCAGAATCTTTGGAGCCAACTCCATTGGAGATGCAACCAAGAAAACACCTTGGCAGCCCGAAATGGGTGAATCAAAGCTGCCTTCCACTCGCAGATCTGCGTTGAAGAGCTTAAGCCTTTCATGGGCACCAGGAAGTTGATGTAGATAGTTTATATCATCATTCCCAGATGCTGGAAGAATAGTTGCATGGACAGAAAAGCCTCTGCTGAGAAGAAAGTTAACGAGCGATGAGCCATAGAAACCATCTCCACCTACTACGCAAAACTTTCTTTGCATTGTTGATCTCCTGCATTATAGCCTATATTTCAATTGTGCGCCCATATATCCATATATGGAATACCAACCAAATCTTTAATCTTTTTTTGGCCTTCTCTCATTAGTTCTCGTTTATTACCGGAGAGAGAGATTCTCGCAAGTGGGATATCATCTCGGTTATGTAGGTTATAACGATTTGGTGGTTATTTCCTTATAACAACTTTTAACAAAATTGGTCATAGTTTTATTCTAATTCACGCAATTAATTTAATGGCTTTGCCCAGGTGGCAATCCAGTAGCGATTTATTCGGTATGTTAAGGAGTGGGTCGTGACAGATGAGTAGAACACATGCAGCAGCAATAAAACAAAAAAGAACATAGCAATCCTCGATAGAAATCAGCGATACAATTTGGTTAGTTATATGGTATCAGATTACAGTGAGAAATCTTTCCTACAGTCGTTTGCAACCAAGATAATACCAAAGGTTGTATTTCTAGCATGAGATGAACACCCATGTTCGGCCATTACAAAATAGCAACAACTTCTCTTAATTCACCCTCAAGCTTTTATATTTCTGAAAGTCTGGCTGTCATCAAAATCTATACGGAGCCTAATACACGTGACACTCCTCTAACCTGCATGCAGAAAAGTCTTAACTAGTGGATTATGTGACAAGTAACCTTCATTGACAGCTACTCTTTCTTTTGCCGTTGTCTACACGCCATAGCCTTGGAGTTGGAGTTCGTTGATCAAGATAACACATCACATTAAGACACTAAACCCTAAGCACCAATTGTACTAAGTCTCTGCAAGAATAGCCTTTGAAAGCGTGCGTTCTCTGGTGTCGATTACTGTGAAGGGCTCTGGTCACCGTCTAAAATGCAAATTAGAGCCCACCAAAATGATTCTTGCTTAAAGATGAGTTTAAAATGAGCGACTTAGTAACTTGAAACATTAGAGATAGAGCTTCTACAAATAATCCCAGACATTTGATTGGTTGGTCGATGACAGATTAATCACTCCTTGAGATTGAGCCTTGGCAATAGTTCTCTGCCATGGCAGGAACTAATAATTGAAACTTTATTTTGTTTGTTTTCCAGCTATAATACAGACGTTAAAATAAAATTGTCATTTGACCAATTTAAATTATTCTAGGTAACAACAGTAGTGGATGCAATGGAAAGAACATGTATGGCTATTTATAATTCATTTTTCATCTTAACTTACTTCATACTTTAAAAAACTTGAAAACTTGTTAAGAACAGAGGTAAACAATCACATTTTTCATTGTTTATAAATTTTATTCTCTCCAAAATATCAATTATTAATTTTATTCTAGAAACCAACATTTTTTAATTTTTCTTTGGTTAATAAAATCTTATAGCAACTTGCCACTTTTGCCTAAAAAAACAAAATTCTCTAAAGAAAGTGTTCACGCAAACTGTAAAATTACAAATCTCTTAAGAGAATCCAACAAAGCAATAGCAAGATTCAACTTACAGATATGGATCAAAGGCTCTAAAATTGGTGAATACTCTGTAAAGTTTTATCTCATGCATTTATTTACCAATGAATGCTTAAATTTTGATTTTAATAACCATTAACCAAGTCAATCTACTCTGTACATGAGTAGAACTAGGGAGAGAAAAATTGCTTAACATTAATGAATCCTTCTGCCAATACTTGCAACTACCGCTAAAATGGGAAGCCAGTTAAAACTAATTCTTTGAGATTTGAACAACAAATAGGTGGTTTAGAAGACAACCTTTAGACACAATGCAATCGCAAATAGTATCATGACATTCAAAAAAATGGAAAAAAAACATGATACGTATCACATCAGACAAAATCAATACCATGAATAAATTTTATGGACCAACAGCAAAGACTTAATCCCCCATCGAAAGCTTTCAAGAGTACTTCTGGGCTAAAAACATGTGATAAACAAGGGCAAAAACTATTGCAAAATATTAAGGCATGAGATAAGATTTTACTAACCATATTAGAAAAGAGAATAAGGAAACAATGTACTTACTCTAATATCTATAGTATCCGAGCTAGAACACTTTGGAGAGGTTCCTCCTCTTTTTTACATGCTTCAGTCAAGCTTCCAAGCTATACTTCAAATTTATTATCAAGGACAATGCTAGTTGCTTGAACACCCATGTTTAAACACCCAGGGTAACTGCACCCTATATAATACTAAACATATAATTACGCAGCTTCCAGACAAGATAAAAGGTATATATTTGAAAGGACCTTCAGGATGTCAATCTAAATTGGAAATACAGCAAAGGACAAGCATGCACTATCAATATATTATACCTACAACGGAGAAATTACATGTGAATGCATAGACCTAGAACATAGGAAAATAGGTACCCATTATTTCAATTCATTCAATTTGTTACAGTAGAACTACAACATGAGAAAATTAAAAACTAGATATTTATTTTGAAGATCACATTTGTTGACAGTGGAAGAAGTGTCTGGCTTTCCCAAAATGAAAAATCTAACCTTTTTTCTCAACACAATCAGACAGACAAATAAAACTAGAATGATAGCTTTCACATAACCCAATATTATAGGTACTTTTTTAGAATATTTTTCTACAAAATACAAATTTGTTTTTATTTATTAGAATCCTAGCACTATTCTCCTAAATGTTCCATACAAGAAAGCTTGGTTACAAGTTCAGTCACAATTATGAGTTAAATATCTTCTACATATGAATAAAATACAAACTCATTGTGTATATGTTGCTAAAGGGTTATAGCCTCAAATCAAGATAGTTACTCAAATAGCATTGTCATTCAAAAGATTAGCTTAACCATTCAAATCTGAATGAAATAACTAAAGAGAACTAATGGCTCTTACACTCTGGTGTGGAATGAGATTCCTGAGGGGAAGGAGAGGGTGATTGGGCAGTGTCAAAAAATTGGGTAAATCTCATATCTTGCAAATCTTGCTGAGATACAAAGTTTGTTCATTTTTAACACAACATTTGCTGAAATTTTCTCTTGTCGTAAGAAACTATTTTCTATAATCGTGTACTGATATATCTCTCCAACAATGAAGTAAACCATATGACTTTTTGACCGGAGTGCGGAGATTGCCAAGTTTATAAGCATGCAGTATAACACTTGTTGTTTTTAGTTGTAATCTAAACCAACCCTGTAGCGCACTGCTCCAAACATTGTAGCATGTTCCTTCTCTAGCATTGGAAATGTAAAACTTTCCTTTTTTATTTGTGCAACCGAAAAGTAAGCCAATAATGGAACTCCAACCAAAAAAAAATTTGTTTTAACAACCTTGCAATTTTACTGATATAGAGAGGGGCAGGAACTTAAAAATCATATGAAAGATGAAATTTAATTGGTTGTCCAGAATCAGTTTAATCACAGGATAAGCATAGCCCCTCCACTATAGTTAATGCCACGCATGGCAGGAACTAATAATCTAATAATCACCATTTATAATAGATTAATGAACTAATAATCACCATTTATAATAGATTAATGATAATAAATTACATGGTTTTTCATATATATATATATATATATATGAAAGGTTAATATCAAAAGAGATTATTGATTCATCAATATTTAAAATTTAAATGAAATAATTATTATCACAGGAATTATTAAAATGCATATATAGATATTTATATATATTATATTGAAATGATCTTATTATGCAAAATTATTTATTGGTTTTTGAGTATTATATTAATCTTTGTATTTGCCTTGACATTTTTCTTTGAGAATGTACTTGCAAAAAGAAAAAAAATGGGAGATTGATTTCAGATTCTGACACTTCTTCAAAGGCAACTTTAGATGAGGAGCTTAGATGATTGATATTCAGAGGGAATTTGAAAGTCTATTTGTGCAAGAAGTAACAACTTCCAAATGATTATCACTTGTACATCATGAGTTAACTGTCGGAACAAGACTCCATCAAACTATTGACATATCGAACCGTTGAAGAATTTGATATATTAAAATATTACATTGGTTTCTATAATCGTTGAGGATTATAACATGTATACTAAATAATTACAAATGTTCACTGTGTATTCTTAAATATTGACTTTATATTCAACAATCTCCCCTAAATATAAATTGGTGACTTGTCCTTAGTATTGGCAATTCCTTGAAAGAAATTGTTTCTGCCAATGACAATTTATTGAGGGTATAGTGACAAGAAAGCCTGGTGCATGGATTTGAAGGAATGTTTTTCTGATGCTTCTATAACTAGAGATCGAGCAATTAGATTTGAACTTTTTGTTGTTGTGTGAATTCTATGCTTATAAGGATTCCAAGTTTTGGCATAGTTGTATGTGGTGAATTGTAAATTGAACTAAGATAAAGAGGATAAATTAGTCTATGGCAGCTCTTGAATAAATAATTTGCACGAAGACTTCCCTTGTGTGTTTTCCATAATTAATGCAAAATTATTCATTGATATAAGAGTGAGAATTTTACTTTGTGGAGAGAGGGGGTGAGAAATAATAACCAATGTTCCATTCCCAATTGAACCATCTTTACTTTAAAAGGGAAACGCAAGGGAAGGGACATCATCAGAGTTTCGAATTTGAATCATCTTTTGATTTGATGCATATAGGCCTTGACTAGAGCAACTTATATTAAAGATGTTGACATGCAGAGGAATATTCTTCCAAGAAAAGAAGAATGATGCATTAGGAATGTTGTTGAGTGATAACATACGAGACAATGAAATAAAGACAAGGGGCTCTTTCATCGAGAGAGAGAGAGAGAGAGAGAGAGTAGACTACAATGGAATTTATTTTTCTATAATCAAGTTTGGTCGTTGAGATGATCTTGTCATAGTAGTTCAAGAGTAAGTAACTAGAGGATCTACATTAGTTGACATTGGAGGATCTTGGATATTTTGTTTCAGAGAGAGTCCAACAAACAACCTTGGATGTAAAAGTCACAAGACTAAGATCTACTTAATGGGATATGCTTAATGAAGAAGAAGTTCGAGGTGAAATTCCTTGTAAGACATTATTCTCTGCCAGAAAGAAGTTTGAGGTAAAAGTCTTTGTTCCGCAACTATGGTGGATCCACCCTTCAACATGATTCATGGTGGATATCATGTGAGTTAGTATTTTGCATATGTGGATAATGTCATGAAAGGTGGTGATCTTTCATTGATGTGTTTGTGAGGTCACTATTGTAACTTGGTAATGACATGTTATAATGATGGACTACATTAAGTTGTTGTTCTGCAATGTATTGAAGATCATGATGACAAACGTATCATGATAGACTACATTAAGTTGTTGTCCTAGAATATGTCAGAGATCATGATACTTGTCATGATAGACTACATTAAGTTGTCCTTGAGATCATATTGTTCTATAATAGACTAGATTCAATTGTTGTCCAAGAGTGTGTCAAAGATCAGATAACCAATATCCTTCTATGATAGGGTATATTATTTTGGTCTCTTGGTAGGCATCATGGAAATGATGTCAATGCGCATACCAAGACAATATAAGTATGATGAATATCATATGGTTGATATTCCTTGTTGAATCATACTTCAGATGATATCGAAAGTTAACAATTGTTTTGATGGGTATATATTGATATCCTTGAATTTTTTTTCAAGAATATTATATTGAGATGATCTCTCTTCATATGCTAGAGAGAGAAAAATGTGTAAGAGGGAGTGTTGATTTGTAGCTTCAGTCAAATTAAATTGATCTAGAGTTAATCCCCTATGGTTATTTGTTAAATGCTATTGCATTTATTATATATATAAGCAATAAATTATTTGTTTGTGTTTTCAAAGGGTCCCCACATTGAAGAGATGAGAGATTGAAGAGTCAAGACATTGAAGGGTCAAGACAATAAAGTATCTTCACTTTGTAACTATAATTGTTTGTTTGTCGAAATTTGATTGGAATAAGAATGGAGATTTGGAATTTATTTTCAATTTTATGTTTGGTGTTTCAAAGTAGCATTGAGAATAAGATAAGATAATGATATTAATGTCCAATAAAAGACCAAAAAGAGGTTTATGGAACTAAAATATTACAATAGTGAGGCAGACACCAACAGGGGCACACAAAGGTGTCCAAAAATAAGCGAAAACAACCAAAGAAATAGCAACAAAGAACAGAGACAAGGAAAGCACTAGGAGGCTTTCTTGGGCGAAAAGAAATCAGTCACAGAATGATACACATGCCAATGTATAGAGGAACTGCACTATCTCCAACCAATCACAGAGGAGTGTCTCTACTGCAAATAACCAAAACAGAATCTGAGACATCTGGAAAGCTTGTTAGGTCAAATAGAGCTAGAGGGCCTTTTCACACCACGCAAAGGGGATAATGGTGTAAAAAAGGTAGTAATGAGCTGAGTGGACAAGTGTCAGCACGGAAGCAGTGTCTAGATCATGCTATCACAGAGCGTGGTGGCCTCATGAAGATACAGTCCAAGGCATCTCTAATCATAATAGTTGGAGAAGTCATAGAGAGAGAAGCACTCCTGGAATAGACAAAAGAATCTCCCTCTGATCTCATAATAAATAGGGCATCGAAAAAGAAAATGAGCCTCATTCTCAACCTTCCCTAAAGTATAGAGCATACAGATTCGCTCCCCACTATCAATATGATCATTCTAAGCTCGAAAACGATGAGAACCAACTCTGAAAGAACCTAAAGAGATCCATAGGGCATGAGACCAAGGCCATGAGAGATAGTTAGAACGGGCAATAATCCTATCAAAAATCTCCAAAAATGTGCCTCATAAAAAGACATCTGTGGGCGTAACCCGCCAAGAGGGTTAACCCAAGTAGTAGTAATATAATGTCTATAAATATCTAGACGAGCATGCTTATTTAACTCTTGCCGAGAAGGGAGAAGATGAGTCAGGGCGATCAACATCAATCCCAATCAAACTCAGCAAAGAAGAAACCTATGCATACCAATATCGTGTGCAAGAACCAGACTCAGCAACCACAATGGAAATAGAAGAGCAATAAGCTAAACAGGAGTAGTGGCCCTAGTCCCCAACATTATCTGCAAACCCACAAAGGCGATGAAGGAACCAAACCAAGTCAAAAATGGCCACGAGTCTGAAAGGATGAGCACCGAACTCAACAAGAATGACACTATGAGGAGTGAACCTGTGACATCTAATAATGTGCCTCAAGAACAAACTCTAAACCCACTCAATCAAGGCCCAATCAGAGCTAGGAAGAGAAGGGCCCCAAACCACAGAATTATAAAGAATAGTTGGTTGAACAAAAGCATCTAAGAGAGATAGCTTAGACAAGGTATCTTGGAAGTGATGTCTGAAGCACTGTTTCTCAAGAAAAGCAAGAGAACCCATATCCTTATTAACTCTGGGCTGAATAGCTGGTCTTATACTAAACTATAGACCGGAAAACATAACCCCCAAATATGTGTAGGATGAAGTGATTTCAATCTCTTGACCCTAAAATATGAAGTGAAGATGAGAAGTCTTTAAACAATTAAAAATCATGACCCGAGTCTTACCCATGTTAACCACAAGTTGTCTCTGATCACAAAATAAAGCCAAGCCATCAAGAAGTCTCTGTAACATGTCTGGAGAGGAAGCAAGGAGAACATCCTCTGCAAAAAGAAAGATAGAGATTAGAACTTGATGAAGATAACAACCATCTTCTGGGAGAAAAGACTTCAAGAGGAAGTCCTCAAGCTCATCAATATATAACCCAAATAAGGTATAGAGAGAGAGGACACCCCTTCTTAACTCTAATGGTGCTATGGATCAGATCTGAGAAGCCCTCAAGGGTCCAGAATTTTCCAACCATAGTCTCATACAATCTCATAATAGCGATACGTAGCATCTCACAAATACCAATCTCCCTAAGTCTCTCAAATAGAGCCACCCTAGGAACAGAGTCAAAAGCTTTGCAAAAATAAACAAAGCAATAATAGACCTTCTCTAATATGTGTCTAGTCTCCTCAATAATAGCCTATAGCATGAAGATGTGATCCATAGTCTGATAGTCTGCCCGAAAAATAGCTTACCCTCTAGTCATACAACCAATCTTGTCGAGCTTCATAGATAGCATAGTATTAAGATTCTTCGCATACAATTTGGCAAAAGTGTGCCCAATCATCATGGTTCTATAGTTCCCCAGATCAGAGACAGGGTCAGTCTTGTGAATAGGATAAATCAAATGCCTAGACCAAGAAGTTAGAAACCTAGTGTGAATCACTCTATTAAAAAGAATAGAGAGATAAGGGCCCAGAACTAAGGCACCAAACTTGAAAAGCTCAGCCTAAAAACTCTCCTCATCAACAGCTCTACTACACTTCATGGATCTGATTGCCTCAAAAATAAGGGAAGGGGTGAAAAGGAGAAAAAAAGGAGGCAAGAAGGGGTGGATGGAAGGTTGCCCAGGAATTTCATAAAGAGCCATGGTGTGCAAGGTAAGGGAGTGAAAGTCAAGGGTGGAAGGTGGAGGGGAATTATGGGGGAAAAGAGTGTGCCAAAAGAGCTGGGGATTGTGAATCAGCGTGGAGCAAAGAGACTTGCATTTAGAGGCAGTAAAGTTATGCTTCTTACTCTAAAGCAAGTAGAGATAAGATGAGTGAATATTGGCAAAGTCAATGGAGTGAGCCTCAAAAGTAGAGTGCATAACATGATGGAAGGATTTGCAATCCGAATCAAACCACTAGTTCATAGGGCAGGTAGAACAACGTTTACTGTGAAAGAGAAAGGAAGGACGATGAGGAATGGAAAGGGTGGCAGACTTAAGGATAGCTATCATGAGCAAGTCAAACATGGAGGTAGTCTCGCACGAGTCTGAGAAGCATAGAGGGCTAAAAAGTCTCAAAAGGTGAGCGGAGAAGAGCTCACAGTCACCATCAATAAAATGGAATTGAATGGACAAGCGAGTAGTGAAAGAAGAATGATGAGGCAACATGAGAGGGGAGAGGCAAAAATGAATACTGAGGAGAGCATGATCCGCTAGAGGAAGGCACAAGATGGTGAAATTGCAGATGTAAGGGATGAAGGAGAGACAGGCAAGAACATAATCCATAACACTAGCACCACCACGATGGGGCCAACAAGTGAAGAGCTCAGAATCAGGAAAGCAAGAGAGGTCATTCAAGACCATGAAGCCAGAAGACTCACAAAGCCATAGAAAATGTCTACCATACACGAACAACGGCCCAAGATCATCCTCAGAATATCTCTAAAGCCCTAAAGAAGTAGGATCAATCTCAGTGGAGCATATGGAATATGAACTATGATCATAAAGTGGAGTCTGCAGTGTATATGCTACTTTAGTATGTTAGAAACACTAAATTAAAACAATCAAAAAGCATTTGCATACTAATTTAACATAACTTCATGAGAGACAAAGTGAAGTCCTTAAATGAGAATATGAGCCATGGATAGGCTCTCTCAATGAGGATGATCACTTGATGTAGAGGTGTGTCTAATAGCTAAGATGGCTTGATTATGTATGTATGCTCAAATGCTCAAATGGGCTTCAATGGAGGATTTTTGATAGATTTTGGTGAATGAATTTGATGTAAAAATGGCTTCTCAAAATGGCATTATGGCTTTACTTTCTAGATTGTGTTGTTTTTGCAAAGGGGAAGAATCCAATTTATAGGCAAGAGGCTTGAGGGATGGAAGGCTAAGATGGAAGGAAAGGAGAAAGCTTATGGAGGGCTCAAATTGAATGAGAGGAGAGCACATGGATTGTGCTTTCTTACAGCCAATCAGGGAGTGACACATGTCACAAGGTGAGAGGATGGAAGAAAGAGCAAGGATGAGTCAACAAAGGAGGCTCAAGGGATAATATCTTCATAAAGACCCTTCATAAGTGCTTTGTAAGAGCATTGAAAGAGAGTGTAAGAGATATTTGAGGGTCATTTATGTTGGAGGGTGAGGAATTTTGACTTGGGTTGGATTAGGAAGGTTTTAAGCTTGCTTAAGATTGTGCAAATGATTAGAGGATGGATTAGGATAGTTTAGGATTAGCTTAGGGATAGGCAAGTGGATGGCAATAAATGAGGGTGGGTGAAGGAGGAGATATTTGTTAACTTTGGCTTGGGTTAGCAAGTCTTAACCCATGTTTAGGGAATGTGACAAGGTTAGGAGGGGATTAGGATTAGGATTAAAGATAAGAATTGACATCTTCTAGAAGAGTCTAGGCTTTGGATGGGGATGAAGACTTTCTAGAAGAGTCTAGAACTTCCTAGGATGAGGATAAAAAAAAAATTTAGAAAATAAATAAAGTTTTATTTATTTCAAGGGTTTGGGTTGAGGAGATATTTATTAAAACATTTTCAATAAACATGAGGATTAATATTTAATTTTAATTAAATATTTTGAGTTGGGATTAGGGATAGGAAATGATGGTATTAGCCTTTAATCGAAATTAAAGAAGGATTAGAAGATTTTGGAAGAGGTTAGTGGTCTTAAGGAAATTGGCCAAGTTTTGGAAAAAAAAAATATTATTTATTTATTTTGGGATTTTTGGTCAATTTATTAATTAAATAATTAATAAATAAGGAAATAATGTTTAAATAAGATTTAAAAAATTTTGGGAGGGATTCCTTAATTAAATATTTTTAATTAAGATAAAGGGATTCAATGGCATAAAAAATTAATTAATTAATTAATTAATGATGATGTCATCAGAGACTTTTTTTAGAAAATAAAAATATTTTATTTTCTAAAGAATGTTTAGGTGTCTACATTTTGCCCCTCTTTGATGTGATGCCGCAAGTGGCATGGCATCAAAGATAATAAAATAAGATGCCCAACGCTAAAGCAGAAGAGGAGAGAATGGATTGTGAGATGCCCCCTCAAGAAGGTGGTGGGGAGAGAAAGCAAGGCTCGACAGCTTCTTGAAAAGTACAAGAATCTTGGCGAGTGGGAGAACGAAGAGTGGCTTAAGAGAAGGGGTTTGGTTAGCTCAAACTCTCACTATGGGAGAATGATAAAGGGGAAAATCAAAGGCACAAGAGTAAATAAGCTTAAGACTTTCAGGATTGGGAGGAGGATGAAGGAGCATAGCGCTATAAAAAGGAATCCAGGATAGGGAGATGGATGATGGGATGATAAAGCTGATGCAACAGGATTTCAAAGAGCTAGATTGGCGAGAGATGGGTTTCGGAGATCCCTAGGACTAGGATTGTGAATCTCGAAAGATGAGGCTTGGTGGATTGATTTGATTGGTGGATCCTAAGACTAGGATTGTGGATCCCTAAAGCTAAGAGTGATGATTGATTCAAAGAGATACTGATGCATAAGCTGGGGTAGGAGAGACAGATGCTAGATATGGATGGGGAATAATGGAGATGAAGGGATTCCATTGAAACTTTTTGAGCGGGGGAATACTTCAATGAGAAGTACCACCATGTAGTTGAGCACTAGATTTGCTATAGAACTGTTGGTTAATTGCCAAGGTTACCAAGAACATCAAGGCATTTTCACCAACTGTCCAGAGGACTGACAGACCTGACTCAAAACAAACACGTAAGGATTGCCCCAGTAGCACACATGAATCCCGGAGGAAGCAGCGTGGAACTGACACTAGGTAACCCACAAGCAAAAAAGAAAAACAAACAAAGACCTGATCAAAACCTTACGCTCAGATTGCCCCATTCGCAGTATACCATGATATGGAAGATCGTGGCAACCTTGAGGAGGGAACAAAAAGATTGCTTGGAAAAGATACTTCAAGACCCAAAGGGAAGATTCCAAATCAAAAGAAAGTGAAAATCCAAAAGAGAACTGTTTGCCAATGAGATGGGTAGGATGAGGTACTAACAAACCGAGATCAGACATGAGGAAAGCTATATCTTACAAGGATCTATCAGAGAGAACCTAAGCTGATGGATTTGGATGAGTGATGCATCTCGCAAGCTGAACTAAGAAGGATAACACTTTGGTGACAAGAGATCTAGCTAAAGGATGTATTGGAATAGCTAACCAAGGGTTGTGTGATGTGTGCAAGATGTTGATCAAGGATGAACTAACATGAAATCTAGATAGATACAAATGGTACTAAGCTAAAGAGGATGTACAAGCTGACAGACCAAGATATGTTACAAATGTACAAGGTTGTTCATGTTTGAGTTTTGTGAGATGGAAATGTTTTAGAGTGTGTTGGATGGATATTTGGATAATTTGATGGTTTTGTGAAAAGCTTAAGGAAAATGGGATTCTTTTTGTGCATGTGATAGGATACAAACTAGGATACAAGATTATTTACAAGCTGGAATATGGTACAAGTTTTGGACAAGATTTGGATATACAAGCTATGATACAAGGGATGATACAAGATTTACAAGGTATGATACAAGCTTTGGTACAAGATTTACAAGCTGTACAAGAGGTATTTACAAGCTTCATTAGATGTTGGATATTTGGTTGGAACACCAAGGGAACAAGCAGGTGTTTTATGGGATGGTGAGTGGATGGATGAGGGATAGGATAGTGATAGATAATAGATTAGTGTTAGTACACAAGGCACCTGAATTATTAGGTTTTCACAAAGGTACCTATCCAAGGCGCTTGAATTGCCAAGATTTCACCATTAGACGCTTATTTCTCTTTACTATTTTTTTTGTATTTTTCAAAAGTTGGGTATACCAAGGATCTTCAAGCATAGAACTTCTTGAGATGAATGATGTTAGTAGGATCATTCAAGAGTTCTCCTTCCAGTGTAGATAGTTGATAGGCTCCGGAGCCAAAGGAGGTAGTGACAACATAAGGACCAAGCCATGTAGGTTCAAACTTGCCTTTCTTTTCTCAATCGACTTGGACTTTCATATTTTCTTTGAGGACCATGTCGCCTAGCTGAAAGTGTCAGGAAGCACCTTCTTATTGAAGTTCCTTTTGAGGTGAGATTGATAGACTGTGAGGTGATCATAGGCATGTTGTCGCTTCTCATCTAGGAGATCTAGCTGGGTGAGCTGAGCTACTCTATATTCTTCATCTGATATTTTCTCTCGCAAAGATATGCGCAAGGAGGGAAGTTCAACCTCTATGGGTAGTACCACTTTGGCACCATAGACTAGGGAGTATGGAGTTGTTCCTGTGGATGTACGAAAGGAGTTTCGATAGGCCCATAGGGCTAGATTTATTTGTAGGTGCCAATCACAGCCGGAATCATTGACAACTTTCTTTACGATTTTGAGGAGGGTTTTGTTAGTTGCCTCTGCCTGGCCATTACCTTGTGGGAAATATGGGCTAGAAAAGCGGTGATGGATGCAGAGGGAAGTACATAATTCTTCCATGTTGAGATTTTCAAAGTTACCTTTGTGGTCGGTGAAGATGGTGGATAGGATGTTGAAGCAGCAAACAATGTGGTACAAGATGAACTTGGAGACCTAAACTCCTGTAGTTGAGACTAGGGGGACTGCTTCCACCCATTTAGTGAAATAGTCTGTAGCTGTTATTATCCATTTATGTCCATCAGATGAGAGAGGTGTGATAGTTCCAACTAGATCAAGGCCCCAACATGCAAAGGGTCAAGGTGGTGCAATAGGCTGTAGATCTTGTGCTGGAGAGTGCACAAGATTGGCGTGCTGCTAACATGGGAGACATTTTCTAACAAATTCACAGGAGTCTTCTTCGATGGTAGGCCAATAGTAGCCTACTTTAAGGATTTGTTGTGCTAGGACAATACCACTCGTGTGGGCATCGCAAAGTCTAGAGTGTACTTCTTTTAACGCAATCGTAGCCTCGTTTTGGTCTAAACACCTAGAGAGAGTATCATGATAACCCTGACGATATAGGGTATTGGTTATGATGACATAGCGAGATGATTTTCGAATGAGGTTTTGGCATTGGGTTCGTGTGAGGTGAGGGGATATGATACCATCTTTAAGGTAAGTGTGGATTTCATGGTACCAAGGGGATTGAGGACCAACCAAGATGCAAACATGATTTGAATCCTCATTCGCATAGGCGGGTGTGAGGAGCTGCTTGACTAAAAACTCATACTGCATAGCCGCTTGGAGAATTTCAAAGAGTGAGCCGATAGTAGCCATAGCATCTGCTGCTTTGTTCTGCATTCGAGGCACTTGTATAAACTAAAGCTTTGTAAAATGCTGGGTTAGCTTATCAACTAGCTCTTTGTAGGGTAATAGCTTTTCATCTTTGGTTTGATATTCATTTAGGACTTGCTTGATGATGAGCTGAGAATCGCCAAATATTTGTAATTCAGTGATGTTCCATTCTGCGGCTATCTTTAATCCTGCTATGAGAGCCTCATATTCAGCTATATTGTTGGTGCTAGGGAATTGTAGCTTAAAAGCTTTTGGAATGTAATCTCCTTGAGGTGTGACCAATAATATTCCTGCCCCTGATCCATGAGATGTGTATGAGCCATCAAAATAAAGTTTCCATGGGGGTTGTTCTTCAATTAGACAGATATGTTCATCTGAAAAATCTGTAATCAAAGGATATGTATCTACTAGAGGTGCATCAGCTAGGTGATCTACTATATCTTGCCCTTTGATTTCCTTTCTGTCCACATACTAGATGTCAAATTCACTAAGGAGCATAACCCATTTGGCCAAACGGCTTGTAAGTGCTGTTCTAGAGAGCATATACTTGAGAGGATCAATTTTGGATACTAGCTGGACGGTATGACTTAGCATGTAGTGGCAAAGCTTTTGAGTTGAGAAAACAACTGCCAAACAAGCTTTTTCCATAGGAGTGTAATTGAGTTCATAACCAACTAGGGTTCTACTGATATAGTAGATGGCTCTTTCTCTGTCGTAGTCATCCTGTTGTGCTAGAAGTGCCCCTAGAGCAATAGGCATTGATGATATGTACAAGATGAAGGGATGACCAGGAACTGGTGGAACCAAGATAGGGGGATTGGCAAGATACTACTTGAGCTGATCGAAGCTACATTGACATAAAGAATCCCACTTGAAGTTCTCATCTTTCTTTAGTAGATGTGCAAATGGCGTACACTTATCTGCAAGCTGGGAGATGAAGTGCCCGACGGATTGAAGCTTTCCCTGAAGAGTATGAAGCTTTCGCACTGTCTGGGGAGGAGGCATGTCTAAGATAGCCTTGACCTTCTTGGGGTCAATCTCTATACCTCGTTTAGAAACTATAAAGCCTAGAAGCTTGCCAGATGTGACCCCAAAGACACATTTCTTGGGATTCAGCATGAGATGATATTTGGCTAACCTATCAAAGACTTTCTCCAGGTCAGCAAGATGATCCATGAAGGTGTGAGATTTAACCAAGATATCATCCACATAATCCTTCAAAATGCTATGGATAAGATCAGGGAAAATGGCTATCATAGCTCTTTGATAGGTAGCCCCAGCATTCTTTAGGCCAAAAGGCATCATGTTGTAGCAAAAGGTTCCCCAAGGGGTAGTGAATGTTGTCTTATGTTGATCCTCTTTTGCAATCTTGATTTGATTATACCCAAAAAATCCATCCATGATGGATAGAATTTCATGTCTAGCTGTAAGGTCTACAATCATATCTATGTTGGGTAAGGGAAAATCATCTTTTGGACAAGCTTTGTTAAGATCTCTGAAATCAGTGCAGCTTCTGATGTCACCTGTAGGCTTAGTGACGGGGATCATGTTGGAGATCCACTCTGAGTAGTCAATAGGTCAGATAAACTTAGCAGCTAACATTCTTTCTAATTCAGCTTTGACTAGTAATGCCACCTTGGGGTGCATTTTTCTAAGCTTTTGTATGACGGGCCTGATCTTTGGATCAACTGTAAGATGATAAACTACAAGCTTTGGATCAAGTCTTGGCATGTCCTAATATGACCATGCAAATTGACCAATGTTCTCTCTTAAGACCTCAAAGAGGAGATCAGCTTGGTCTTGCGATAGGGATGCAGCAATGTGAACAAGTCTGGGGATCTCTAAAGAACCAATGTTGACTTCTCTAGTATCCTCAATTAGAATAGAAGACACCTCTAGTCGATTATCTTGAGGAGGCAATGCTAAATCCTCATGTTCTGCTTGTGACTCTAGATTTTCTTGCTAAGGGGCTCTCTTCGCTGTCTGAGCTAGTCTCTGATTCGCCTTAGTTCCAATTTTGGGTGTATCGGAACTAGGTTGGGGATTTTCTCCAAGATACCCCTTGGGATCTAGCTTATAGATATAGGCAGAATCTGGCTTTATTTTTTTGTGAGGAGTTTTGGCTCCCATGAATCTTAGAAGCACTTCCTCTTATGTGAACTCATCAATGTGTATGATGCTTGGTTGGTCCCAATCTATGAGTTCAGGGTGAGCGAGTGGTAGGTCGATGAAATGGATGGATAGTTCTTGGAGAACAGAGTCTCCCAGGGAGATTTGGTCTGGGATATCGTCGTAGGCTCTCTTTTCAACTTCCTTCAAAAAAATTTCGATTTCTACAAGGTCACAGTGGATGTTCAAAAAAGCATGATCGTCCGTATTGGTGCCCCCAGTTGTGGGTATGCCAAAGCCTAGACCTAACTTCTTTTCCCGTTTGTGTGCTTCAATGGGACACTGCATGCCTCTTTCCTCTGGTCCTAGACCACCACCTTGATAGTTCCATTTTTCAGTGATGAGCTTATGTGCTTGGGGATACTTCTAGCTAAAGTGATCAAGGTGTGCTTGATTTCTTGGAGGTGCATCCTTATGTAACCAATTGTTGATATCCAGAGTGAGCTCCTCATGAAGAGGGATTTTCGGGGATACAAAGGTTGTTGGGCCAAGCTATGTGTATCAAGGAGGTGGAGTCTCCTTGGCTCTATGATATGTGGGTCGTCCATGGGTGTGTGGATCAAGTGGCAATGCACCAACTGCAAATGCATCAGACATGCTATACTCTCCACAACCTTTGTTGTTGATCTTTAGGGTAGATAGGGTGGAGGCGAGGATGGTTTTTGAGTCATTACAGGTGTTGGATGAACTGGCGATGGATTGGTCGATTTCGATGCCAGGTCAATAGTTTGTATATGAGGCTTTAACTGCATTGTAATAAGCAAAGGTTTCTAGATCGGCATGGATCGTCACTTCAGTGCCCTGATGCAGAAATTTGAGGTATTGATGATATGGATAGCACTAATGATATGTGGATGGAACGGCCTTCATGGCATGGATCCATGGGCGTCCAAGGAGGATGTTAAATGGTAGGTTTAGATCAACAACATGGCAAATTGTTTCCTGGATGACCAGCCCAACCTTGATGGGTAGCAAAATTGTTCCCTCTGTGGTTCTCTCCAAATTATCATAAGCTTTAATGGTGATAACCTCATTGATGATATCTGCCTCAGTATACCCAGCTTGTTTTATAAATTTTAGGGTGCAAATATTCAAGGCTAATCCATTATCTATCATTACTCTTTTTACGGCAAAATTGGATACCATAATGGCTATGCGAAGTGGAAGGGTGTGATCTGGCTCGACTATGGGTGTGTTAGTGGGCTTGAATGATAAGGCACATGAGGATGAAAGGTGTCCAACAAGATTATCAAAATCAGTCGCATTGATATCCGAAGGGACACGAGATTCTATGAGAGCACTATCAAGGATGTCTTTGTACACAGGACTAGTGCGGAGAAGGTCTAAAATGGAGATTTGGGTTGGCATGTTCCCAAGGTGTTTCAAGATATTGTACTGGCTTTTTGATGGAGTTGATGATGTTGTTGGGGTTGATAGTGCTGATGGGAGTGCGATGTTCAATCACGCTCTTTGAGTGGTGACTACACACTCATTGTTTGGGCCTTGGATATTGATAACATTGATAGAAGGCTCTTTCTCATATATACAACCTATGAGGCTACCATAGTCTATGTAGGATGAAGTTTGGTCATTGTTCTTCCCATGCTATTGGTTTGGCTGGTAGTTGTTGGTGTTGTTGTTGTTGGTTTGGATGGGTGCTTTTCCAAGATTTTGTTTGTTGTGAGGAGGAAAAGCATTTTGATAGATTTGCAAGCCTGCATTGGGAGAGGTTTGTGCTCCAACTGTGATTTCTTTCCGATCAATGAGGTCCTGCACATAATCTTTCAGCTTCATGCATCTGAGGGTGGTGTGCCCTTTCACCCTATGAAACTTGCAATACTCATTGTCTCTATACCATGCAGTTTTGGATTGGCCTGGGTCGATTTGCTGGGTAGGAGGAAATTTGATGAGGTTTTCCTTGACTAATTTATCAAAAATGACATCCAATGGCTCACCAAGGGGTGTATAGTTTTCAGGTGCAGGTTGGAACTTAGGCTTTGGTCCTACAGCTACATTGATGGCATTAGTTTGATTGTTAAACCCTTGAAAGTTGGGCTTTGGATTGTGGCTTTGAAAGCTTTGTTGATTCTGCTATTGGTTGTTGATAGATTGTTGATTGTTTGGTTGATAAGGTGGGTTGGACTGATTTTGGGAAGGACCAACAATATTCACATGTCTGGTGTCAGTGACCCCATCTGTTGCAACATGCTTTTTTTTGTTCCAATACCTAGACTTGTCATTTGAATGTGTTTGATTTTGGTTGGCTTCTTTGTAAATCTTGACCACACCATCTTTAATGAGTCCTTGCTCAAGGATTATTCCTTTTTCTTTGATATCTTTGTAGGTCTGCAAACAGTTCATGGTCATGTGGTGAGCTAAGCTGGGATGGGCATTATCAATAAACATTTTCACCAAATGGCGCTCTGGCGGGGTGCAAGATATACAGGTGGTAAGGGTTTTCTATCTTTGCAGATATTCACCAAGACTTTCTCCACCTTTTTGCTTGGTGTGGACAAGATCAACCACTAATAATTCTGTCTCAACAAGATGGGCATATTGGGCTACAAATGCCTCAAACAATTCAGCAAATTTTTTGATTGTGCCATATGGGATTCTATAAAACCATTCAAGAGCTGGTCCAGCCAAACTTTTGGGGAAGAGGCGCAAAAGAAAGATGTCACTGTATGCCACTTCTTGGCAGTGCATGTAAAATTCTTTGACATGTGTGACAGGGTCTCCTTTTCCTCTAAATTTGTCAACCTTGGGTATCTCAAAGTGTTTGGGAAATGGTGTCATGGTAATGGCTCTGTCAAATGGGTAAGGACACACATTCTCAAACTTGAAGGTTTTTGGGTCATTTCCCTCCTGGATGTTCTTCATGGCTTGCCATTCTAAATTAATGGGTGATGGCTATGATGCCTCCACTATAGGAGCACTTTGAGGGAGATATGCGCTGAATGGTGCAATTGAATATGGATGGCTTTGAGGTATGGGCTGGTAGGGATTGTACATGGCTTGGGCAACTGAATGGTGGATGATAGGTTGTTGAGGTGGAGGTGGCACATATTGTTGCATGTGTTGCAAGGCTTGCTGTTGATATTAGATTTGAGGTTGGGATTGAGGAACATAAGCTGGCTATGGGATAAATGGATTGCTTTGTGGAGGTAAGGTATAAGATGGTTGTGAAGCTTTGGGAAAGGATCGGGGAGCTTGTGGAACTTGACTTTGGATTTGAGGAGTTTGACCAATATATGTGGGTTGTGCCCCCATTTGGGAGGGTATCTGCATGGCAAAAGATGCCAAGTAATTGGTGGTTGGTGGTGGTGGATTTCCTCCTAGAAGTAGCATAGAAAAATAGTTAGTAATAGGAGGCAATGGATTAGTTGGTGGTGGAGGTGGTGGGAATTGAAAGCTTGGAAATGGAACTAATGGTGTTTGATAGCTTGGTGGCTGGATTTGAAACCTTGGTAGAGTGGTGGCAGGAGCTTGGGTCACTTGAGAGCTTGGTAGAACATTGGTAGTAGCTTGTGGGGTTTGATAGCTTTGTGGAGTGAGGGCAGTAGCTTGTGGATTTGTGGTTGATGGCACTGAGCTCCAAGGACCTAGTGAAAATGATGGAATTATGCTCTGAGCTGAGGTAAACAAGCTGGGGGTGATGAAAGGTTGATTACTTGGCCCCATGGGTGGCATCCTAGTTGTATATTGCTGAGGTTGGCCAAAGCTGCTAGAACTGATTTGGGAGATGGGTGGATTTGGAAGGTTGGGTTGGAGAGCAGCAACAACAATAGTGAAGGGAGTGAATAATAAGGTGTTTTGGCGAAGGGGGTTTGGGATGGAGTGGTATGGACCAATGGTGGAGTGGTGGTAGCTGGATTGGCTTGCGGAATACAGATTTCAACTTGAGTGGAGGCTGGTATGTTTGGGTCTGTTGGATCATATGAGGTGGGTTGAGGTTCTTCTTTTGGTATATACAAAGGATGATTTGGATCGTAAGAGCCTATGGATGGTGGCAGCTACTCAAATAGAGGGTGAGAAGGATCTAATAAGGGAGGAGGTCTTCCAAAATTGAAGGCTCCTACGTTGTCCCTTTGAAAGTTTGACATGATTGTTTCTTTGTTCTTGTCTATAATGGCGTTCACCAATACTGCATTTCCTAGTTGGTTCATGAAAGCTTCAATGTCAGTAGGTGATGGTATAGCATTCTCTGGGCTGAAGGATGGTTGAGTGCTCAAGGGGAGTGATGTTGTCTGATCCAAATGATAGGGCTCCATTGTTTCCTTCTTCTTCTTGGCTAAGCGAGTGACCGATGGCATGAAAATGTTCCTAGGGATGAGGTGCAACAATGTTGATGGATGCAAAGGGGGGAGGCTTTTCTATGCAAATGATTTCCTAGGCTGAGGCAAAGCTATATGACAAACCTAAGGAAGACTAGGTTGGGGATTCTAACTTCAAAGATATGTTGCCAAAGCATGAAAGGTTTGCTTTCCTATGTGCAAGCTTGGTGGTGATTGTGTTAACTTAAGGATAGACAAATGATCCCTTAGGAAAAACACGAGATTGACCACTTGTGGATCCCAACCTTTAGCTCAAGGTGATGAGGGATAACAAGTGACAAGTCTAGATTACCCTAGACAAATCTCTATCAAAGGGATAACCTTGGTGAGACTAGTGGATTTTCAAGATGATAGGAAAAGCAAGTTCTAGCAATGTGACAACAATTTTGAAGGCTTGGATGTGAACTTTTTGATTGTTGGCTAGATGGTTTGGTTCTAAGGCAAGGAACTAGATGAGATGGATGAGCTAAAATGCTTAAAGGGATAACCTAGAATGGTTGGCTTTCCTACAAAGATGACTCTAAAATGAAACTTATGCAAGAATATGTGGAGAAACAAGGGGGCCTAATCATAGAAATCATGCCTAGTTGGTAAGACATAAGCAGGGTTAACTCCTGGATCGTTGCTAAATTTGATAGTGTGATCTAACCAAGCGTCTTGAAGGGCTTCGTCAGCAGTTTTGTCTTCTACTTTGTGGAGTTTGCTAATTCGAGGGCTTGGTGTTACTTCCTTTCTCTTGGCTGAAATTTTTTGGTATACCTAAGATGGCTTGAGTTTGGCTTTGTGAAACTTCTGTTTGGGTTTGGGTTGTTCTGACATAAATTCCTGAGTCTGTTTGGCTTTGAGAGATCGTGGTTGTTTTGCTTCAACTTTGTTCAACTTCTTAAACAGGCAGTGACTACGCTAAGTGTGCCTTAAGCTAGGATTGATCGAGTTTGGAAAATATTCATTCAAAAAGTAAAAGATCAAGCAATAGATAGGAACAACCAGATAGAAGTTTTGATTCTCAGAAGACAGTAACTGCGCCATGGAGTGTGTATATTCTACAAATGTTTCGATCAGTCACTTCAAACACATTAACATCCTAGATGGTTGTTTACAAGGCTGACAGTTGGTTTAGCCAAGGAGTCCTCGATATACCCAAGGTACGTGAGGCCCAAATCCGTAGATGAAACCAAAACAATGTCACACAGCCAAGAGGAGCGGTAACCCACTTCTCCTCTTTCACTTCTCAAGGGTATAAAGCTCCTTGAGGCTTAGCCCGAGTGACAGAATTTTGATCCCCAAGAAAGGTGTCTTTGGATTCACCTCTCGATCTTTATACTCCGTCGAAATGCTGGAGTTGAGGTTGTCCCAAGGGGTGATGAAATCCCCAAGTAGGCCTCCTAAAAGCTAAGACAAGATTTTGGATCCTAATCTTATGCACCCAAGATGGCCTCGAAAGACGACAAGGGGAGAGAAGACTTGGATGATCTTGGGCTAAAAGATAGAGTTCTTTTCCAATTGACGCTTTAAGTTTTCTGATCTAGACCTTTTGAAAACACACGTGATTTAAGATGCAAAGGTTCAATTCCAATTTGAAATGCGCCAACAAAAGAGAAGTGATCGAAGAATGAATATGCCAAGAAGATTTAGGGTCAACAAAAAGTAAACTCGCGCGTCTGAAGGCCCTCCAGGTCAAGTATCGATTGATTTTCTTTAAAGCATTCAAGATTGAGTGTGAGTTTGTTTTGAGCCCAAAACAAAAATGTGTGTAAAGCTCGATTTCAAGCACGCGCCTAGAAGCCCTCCACGTCAAAATTTGTTCAATTTTTATGCCCAAATGAAGTGTTAGCGAGACTAATGTGCATTCAAAAAAAATTCTATCTTAGAAAAACCAATAAAAACTCAAGTGAGTGAAATTTGATTTTTGTGGAGCACTTAACACCTTCTTAGGTAGACCCATCCCCATATATGGCGTTGATATTGCAACCAATAGTTAGAATGATGGGTGTTTAAAGAGGGTGAGTCCAACAACAAATTCACTCAAAGTGTCTTTATTTGTTTTTATAGCTTAAAAAGTTTCTAAAATGTGGATTCTTTTTATGCCCCAAAAGATGATTATTTGATCTATGGCATTCAAGATTGGATTTGTTGTTTTAATCATACATTCATAAAAAATAAAAATAAAAAAACTTGATTTTAATCCATGGCACTCAAGAGTGATTTTAGCAACATGCATTCAAATCAAAGACAAGTGATTAAACATTCAAGTTTTTTCCTTTGAGCATTCAAGATTGAGATTTTGTGTGTTGTTTTAAGAACTTTGAAGTGCTTTGTTTTAACCTTAGATCATTCAAGATTGTTTTGGACTCAAAAGTGAAAATGACTCTTTGGACTTTGGTTTTCATTCAAGATTGTGTGTTCTAGTTTGCATGTTTTAAGCCTAAAAAAATGATATTCCTAGATTGTTTTGACGCATGAAAAACCTAGGAAACATTCAAGATTTTGCAACAAGACATTTGTTTGGAACAAATAACAAAGCTTTTAGGACAATTTTGGCAACCATTTAGGACTCTTAGTTTTCATGAGATTTTTAAAAGAACTTTAAAATATTTGCAAATGAGGTTCATTTTATCCTTGATTGATGCTTTGAGTTTGATTTAGATTTTAGTGTGCACTTAGTGTTGATTTTGAACCTTTTGAAATGGAAACTTGAAGTTCTTTTTAAATTTCCAAAAATGAAGTGTTCCTAACTTTGCATGAATGCATCTAAAACCTTGATGTTGCAAGGATGCAAATGATTGGATTGGTTTAGTTTCACTTGTTAAAAGATGTTTTTTTTTTCTTTTTGCAAATTTTTAGTTTTTAATGGATTTAAGTATGATTTGGGGGGTCATTTTAAGCACTTATAAAAAAGTGTGTATGATTTTGCTTCCTAAAAAAAAAAATGCCAAGATCTCTCAAGAAGAAGAAGTAGTAGATGGAATAGAAGAAGAATATAGACAAGAGAGGAAGAAGAATTCCAAGTGCTCCATCCACCTATAAGCTTGAAAATTTTGCAAACACTATGAGATAGACTATGAGTTCCTTTGTCTTCTTCATGCTCATGTGGACTTGCAAAACCAATTTATACAATCTTACCCATCACAAAAATAAGCAAAATTAGCCAAAATTAGCAAATGACATACAAAATTTAACTTAAAAAGCTAATGAAGATGACCCATGCAGGGTCCCACCGAGCGTGCCAAAATGTATATGCTACTTTAGTATGTTAGAAACACTAAATTAAAACAATTAAAAAGCATTTGTATACTAATTTAACATAACTTCATGAGAGACAAAGTGAAGTCCTCAAATGAGAATATGAGCCATGGATAGGCTCTCTCAATAAGGATGATCACTTGATGTAGAGGTGTGTATAATAGCTAAGATGGCTTGATTATGTATCTATGCTCAAATGCTCAAATGGGCTTCAATGGAGGATTTTTGATAGATTTTGGTGAAGGGATTTGATGTAAAAATGGCTTCTCAAAATGGCATTATGGCTTTACTTTCTAGATTGTGTTGTTTTTGCAAAGGGGAAGGATCCAATTTATAGGCAAGAGGCTTGAGGGATGGAGGGCTAAGATGAAAGGAAAGGAGAAAGCTTATGGAGGGCTCAGATTGAATGAGAGGAGAGCACATGGATTGTGCTTCTTTACAGCCAATCAGGGAGTGACACATGTCACAGGGTGAGAGGATGGAGGAAAGGGCAAGGATGAGTCAACAAAGGAGACTCAAGGGATAATATCTTCATAAAGACCCTTCATAAGTGTTTTGTAAGAGCATTGAAGGAGAGTGTAAGAGATACTTGAGGGTCATTTATGTTAGAGGGTGAGGAATTTCGACTTGGGTTGGATTAGGAAGGTTTTAAGCTTGCTTAAGATTGTGCAAATGATTAGAGGATGGATTAGGATAGTTTAGGATTAGCTTAGGGATAGGCAAGTGGATGGCAATAAATGAGGGTGGGTGAAGGCAGAGATATTTGTTAACTTTGGCTTGGGTTAGCAAGTCTTAACCCATGTTTAGGGAATGTGACAAGGTTAGGAGGGGATTAGGATTAGGATTAAAGATAAAGATTGACATCTTCTAGAAGAGTCTAGGCTTTGGATGAGGATGAAGACTTTCTAGAAGAGTCTCGAACTTCCTAGGATGAGGATAAAAAAGGTTTTTTAGAAAATAAATAAAGTTTTATTTATTTCAAGGGTTTGAAAGGTTGAGGAGATATTTATTAAAATATTTATAATAAACATGAGGATTAATATTTAATCTTAATTAAATATTTTGAGTTGGGATGAGGGATAGGAAATGATGGGATTAGCCTTTAATCGAAATTAAAGAAGGATTAGAAGATTTTGGAAGAGGTTAGTGGTCTTAAGGAAAATGGCCAAGTTTTGGGCAAAAAAAATATTATTTATTTATTTTGGGATTTTTGGTCAATTTATTAATTAAATAATTAATAAATAAAGAAATAATGTTTAAATAAGATTTAAACATTTTTGGGAGGGATTCCTTAATTAAATATTTTTAATTAAGATAAAGGGATTTAATGGCATAAAAAATTAATTAATTAATGATGATGTCATCGGGGACTTTTTTCATAAAATAAAATTATTTTATTTTCTAAAAGATTTTTAGGTGTCTACATGTAGTACTTTGGTTCTCGAATTGAAGTCTCTGAGAATAATAATGTCCCCTAGAGCAACAAACTGTGAGATAGTCTCACAAAGATCAATAAAAGGGTCTCTGTCATCGGTACCATGAATAGCATAGTGAGAAGTAGTTGGTGGAAAGTAGCAAGCGGCCAAATAGAGATCTCTTTGAGGGTGAGACTTACAGTCAATGCAGACCAACATAAATCTGGCAAACATGTCTGAGTATACAATAGAAGTGCTACTGAAAATATCTTCCTTAATCAAACAGGCCACACCACCCGAGCGTCATACACCACCAAAAACCTAAACCTCCTCTCTACAAATGGATAACCATTGAAAATCGGTGACACCTAGAAGAGGACGCACAGGACTCTCATGAGTCTCTGATATGACAAGAATATTTGCAGAGCCCATAACATCATGCAGAAGACCAAGTAATGACCATAAAGATCCATTTCCATTCCAGCAGTTAACAAGAAGGGAGCAGTTGGTGGTCTCCCTCTTGTCTAACTGCTGGTGGGACCGTCATTTGGCCTTGGAGGCCTGTCTCTCTTCCCAACCACTGGGGGCGGAATCTCTAATACCTACTTTCAAATTTCTAATAACAGCCCATTTACCAACCTGTCTCGCTTTTGCAACAATATCGCGAGCATGTTTGAGCTCTACAACCTGAGCCTTCGTGAGATCTTCATCTAAGAAGATCTTTGAGGGAAGAGAAAACAACTTCCTCTTAGCACGGAGAGCCTGAAGCCTGTCTGCAAGTGAAAAGAATCTAATAAAAAGGACATCCCCATGTCCAAACCAGCACCTATCTAACGTGATATCGGTAAGACCAAGTTGATCACAAAGGAAAGAGCACCCAGCTACGAGAGGATCCTGAGTAGAGGGAAGTCCACAAACTCGCAAGTTGAGCTCATGAACCTGTCTCATTCTCTCATCCTCAATCTTACCTTGTACCATTTTATCAATACTAGCCAGAGGTTGAGAATTTGTGTTACTACAAAGAGAGGCCGATGACTTAACTTTTTGTTCAACTTCTGAAACAAGAGAGAAGTGCTTAGGTGCTATGATGGATTGTCGATCTTTGATGGCATCAAGACCCTTCAATTGTGAGATGATAGAGCTGATACTGGTTTGCAATCCCGTTGTCTCAGTAGTGAAAGTATCTGAGAAACATTAGAACCAAGCCACATTAGAGGTTGTGGTACTCTTTAAGTTCAGAAATGGTAACAGTAAGAGAGGTAACCTACTCTCTCAATTGAACATTGTCAGATTCTAGCTTGGCAATTCTGTTGGGGGTGGAGATCGGGTTCTTATGTAAGCAACAATCAAGTTGGTCATTCAAATCCATTTGTATACCTATGAGAGAGTTGCCCACATGCTGTTTCAAATCATTAACTATCTTGTGTAGGAACTGTATGGTATCGCGAAGAGTTTGATTCTCAAATTCAGCCTCTTTCAACTGATACCCGATCTTAAGAGAGAGCAAGGATGCCGCAACAACAATGTCTTTCAAGGCTGCATTATCAGTCTCAACTTTTGTCATCTGGTCAAGTAATTGCTAAAGTGAAATGGGGTCTGACATTCTGTCGAATAGTTCACGTGCAGTTGGGGTTTAAATTTATTTTTAATCCTCTATTTGGTACGTCAAATTAGAATTCGTATTCCCAATTTGGCCCCAAAATGAGCATGTATCCATTCTAAAAAATACTTGTTATTGGAATAGCTATTCCTATTCTTATTTTAACTTTTTCTTATTTGACAAAATTTTGAAGTCCACCGCACTCCATTGCCCTATTCAATTTTGAAGTTTGTTGCACTCCATTGTCTATTCCAGCTTGAATCTGCCTTGCCAATTCAGATCTTTCAAACACCCTGCACTCTCAAGCAAAACCAGAGAGTTACAATTATCAGCTACATTGTTCCACACTTCATTGGTACTATCATTTATTTGCAATGCATTGTCTGTTAACAAAAGAATACACATCCTCGTTGTGGTGACCCCTTGGCATGGAGACTCCTAAATGTTGTGTTGGGCCATTGTATTAATGACATCAACATAGCAGTACTCTGAGCCAAGTCCTCCAAGACCTAAATTTGTCTATTTTCTCACAAGCATTCCTCTAAATGTGCCCAATTGGGATGTCAAAAATGGTTGCAATGTTGTCAATCCATTTCTAGTGGCTCTAACTGGTATTAGGACGAGCTACTAATAGTTGCTACCTCCATGCAAAATTACTTCTCCCCTTCCTCAATTTCTTCTAATCACTTTACTACAACCATGGTTTCATTTGGCAATTCACCCGTATAAACTATTCCAAACCCATCAGAACCTACCTTCTCTGTAAAATTCTATGTGCAGTGCAACAAATCTTTGTTGGAAAACTGAACTAGGGTTCCGAAGGCATATTCAAGTGAAACCTCAATCTCAATGCTACACTTTCTTCAATATGTTTGAAAGGATGATCTATCATTTTTTTTGTTATGTTTTCATCAACTCAAGTTTTGTAGAACCAAACAAAGTGCACAGTAACAAATCTCATTCCTATTCCTATTGTTGATTCTCAATTCTTTTTTCCAATTCCTATTCTTCATTTCTATTTCTATTCCTATTCCCCATTCCTATTTTGAATTTCCTATTCTCGCAACCAAACGAGCCCTAAGACAATGAAGAGCCAGAACAATTTTATATATTCTTCTAGAACTCATACATATATAGGAAGCCAGAGAGAGAGGTTTCATATTCCTTGTGGAGAAAACTGATATATGGGTATTGTAGGCATATCATATCAGTGATGATCATTGCTCCAATTTGAACCCTATGTTTGTAGGAAATTGTATCTCAATCTTCTCTTTCATTAATATATAAGTGATACATTTGTAACTGAGTTTTTCCCCACGATTTGGAGGGTTTTTGCATTATTTTGCGTTGCATGTCTATCTTATTTCTGAAATCGAAAAATCAATAATATTAACAGCTATAGTAACTAATTGCGATGATCTCATTCACTCACCACACTCTACTAACCATGTGCTTGTATAGTATCAATCTTTTGTAGTGTTATCTATGCCACCCACATCAATATTGTATAAAACAAACAAAAAACGATTCTTATATAGAGAAATTAATCAGATTTCTATTTCTGCACAATACCATATGTCTTTCCAACTGGACTGATTCCTTTTAACCTAACCTCCTACTTGAGCACGAAAAACCGCACGCATTCAAAAGTCGGGAAGATTTGAAATCAAAATTCAACGGCGGAATTCTTTATGAGAATCAAATGCTAAATTATGACATTAGGATTACATGATTGTTTCACCATTCTTGTAAGAAAACATGTTTTTGAGGAGCTCCTCAGGCTAAGCATTTGCTAGTTGGCTTCAGAAACATTATTGCAAGCAAAATGATACTAGAAAGCATCATCCCGGCACAAGAGTTTAGATCACCTATCAAATATATACAAAACATGTCATTATATTCACCCATCAGTAGTACGAGTCTGTCTTACCAACCCCATCTCTAACCGTTGTAAATATCATGGCAATGCCCTCAATCTCTTTAAGCTTCTCTACTGGATCTTGTGAACATACTCTGACCCTGAATGTATGCTCAAAAACTGAAGGTTATACCATGTGGTTGATGGTTTACAATCATACGGTAAACCATATATCTTAGAATCTCGAAAGGGTATAACATTGAGAATGGCACAAAATCAAAGATAAATTGATTTCATTATTACCTGTATGTTCAGAGTAGTTTAGCTGTTAAATATGAGAAATAAGACATTAAAACACTAATTCCATTTCGCATTAGCTGTTAAATATGAGAAATAAGACATTAAAACACTAATTCCATTTCGCATTAAATGCATGCATATATATCTTTCATGAAATCTAAATACATATTCCATACATCTATATCTACATGTATTATTATACTTCATATATAGATCATACCATCTCAAGGGTAAGGATATTGGAAACAATTACAAACAATAGTTATTTTACTAGATTATTAATATGTATAAATTAAAACAACTCAATGATAAGGATGTACCAGAAGAATGAAAAAGATAGTTATACAGATACAGATACTTGCAACATTGATACAAATAGAACAACTCGGAATTAGGGGTTCGCAGAAATTTAATAACTCCATATAATGATTACTCTATATACTTGTATTAATGGTCATATGTATTAGAGGCGAGCAGAACTGTATCAAGGTAGGGTATACTAAGAGATTGGAACTTGACAGCTTATATAGGTTGATCAATACCTATGGTCAACTGTCTAATTTAGCAGAATTTATAATACCAACTCGAGTGAGATTTCAAGAATTCGATAACGAAGAGATGATTTATATTTTGCATTCCACCAATCAATTAGTCATTGGAAAGAGTCAAGCAGGAGATAGTAGTGTTGTGAACGGATGACCCGCATTTATGCAACTGATAATCGAACACTTCAGCCAATGTCTGTACCCACAAGTTTCATGCTAGTCAGAACCCATGCCAACCAAGGGTATGCCGAGATTGACGTGACATGTCCATATTCACATTTGTACTTGACGCTTGAATTTGGTTGTACCACAAACGTCCCTGTCTATCATCCTCATTTAAGAGTCATGCCACCTCCAATGAGACTACATTTGGGCAACCATATTGCTTGAACTTGGACGAGATGACTATGACTGAAGGTTAACTCATTTATAATAAAAAGTTAGCATTTCTATATTTATGTAGCTTGGCAGACTGTTAGGATGGTAGTCCTAACCCAGATTACATCTGAAGTGCAAAATTAAATCATGGTAGTCTATGAAATGCACAAATGATAGCATCTTTAATCTGAAATGAGAATCTGTATGTTTGTCGATTTATATCTTAAATTATATAAGAATTCACAGAAGAAGAAAAAAGTTGTGGCATTTTTGTGTTACTAACTTATTAGATTACAGTTCAAACTTAAATGTCTGCTACTTCTGACAGGCAGCTATATATATTTCATTTTCCTGTTAAGCATCTGTCTCAATTAACATAGCAAAAATCATGGGATTTAAGAAATACAGCACTTGCTTTTTTGAAGTGCTTTACAAAAGGTGCAGAAACTTGTGTATGAGAGGCGACCAGAGGTAATTGGGGTTTCTAGTAATTACAACGGCTAAGCAATAAGAAATACAGCACTTGCTTTTTTGAAGTGCTTTACAAAAGGTGCAGAAACTTGTGTATGAGAGGCGACCAGAGGTAATTGGGGTTTCTAGTAATTACAACGGCTAAGCAACATATTGTTAGTCCCTGCCTTGCATAAGGCAGGGTACTAATGTTTTCAGTGGTGGCTATAATTAATTTTCACAGCTAACTTCAATTTGATGAATTCTTAAAGTTTAAAATATACTTTATTTTTTAATTAATTTTGTGTAAAAACTTTTTTTTTGATTGGCTGAGGGTACTTATGCTAGGGGTTAAAATGATTTTTTTACATCAGAAATTGGGAAACATTTTCTAGAAACTTCCCCAGATTTTTACGGAGAGCTCTAAAATTTCAATTTTTGTAAAGATAACATGATCTGAGATGTTATCTTTGTCATAACTGCCAACGCCAAAACCTCATAGAGCCACCAAATTCCAGTAGCAAAAGCTGCACTGAATCTCTACCTCGTTCCAGAAATCTGCATCTTCTTCGACAGAGCACTTCTTCATTCTCTTGACGGCAATCATCCGACCGTTAGGAAGTTTTCTCTTGAACACCATTCCAAAACTCCCCTGCGCGATTAAATTCGTGCAACTGAAATCATTTGTGGCTTTCTTGCACAGATTCATTTTGTTTTGCACATATTCACGGAGGTGAGGCGGCAGTTGTTTTTATCGTGTTTGGTTATTTATTTTGTGTTTGTTTACTTTTAAATTCTCACTCATGTACTATTTTCAGGGTGTTTGTATAAGAGTGGCAGGGGCAAGATATGAGGTTCGTTAAGGCAGTATATCCGCAATGCTCAGACTAGGTTTGAGTACAATTTGACAGAGGTTTAGATTCTGGGACAGAGTAAAAGTTGTGTTTTATAAACTCTTTGACAAGAAACGTTCTACTTCAGGCATGGAGAAAAAGAAAAGCAAACTCCTACCAAAGCACCTAGATTTGTGCTGGCATGTTCTTCAGCTAGCTATACCCTTTATCCCACCTCTATTTATTATTCATTGATACACATCATTGATATTTTATACATATTCAAATTTCCAATTCATTGATACACATCATTGATATTTTATACATATTCAAATTTCCATGTACCAAATAAGACATTGCAATAGCTTTGAGTTTTATTCAGCAACTACTTGTAATGCAATACCATTTCGGTAGATGATACTCTCTTTGATAACATTATCAAACCCAATTCTGTCATTCAGAGTACCATACAGTTCTTTCCTTACATAAATTAACAAGCAGTTTATCGCTCCCCTTATATAGGCTGACACCCAATTATCTCCAAAAATGTCTGTAAAACCCTAGCCACCCTTGCAGGTTGTACACAGCTAACAACAATAACAAACAGATAAAGAATATTAATGAGAATGAACTAACAAGATTATAACAGAACTCTATTGCATAACAGAGTATGTTCTGTTTTAGAGCAGCAAATCTTGATTCTTATGGCAGCCTTAAAAGAATTTAAAAAGAAAACAATTTACATTATGCTAGATAAATCATGTTTAAAACATTGCTATTTGGAATATTACTATGGAGAAAAACTATAGTGCACTGCTTGTAACAACAGTTTAAACAACCTGTTAACTTCCAGATTTCCAATGCTTGCTTAATAAAACTTGCGGTAGCTGAAATCAAAGTCTCCTTATTTGAACTCAAACTTCAAACCAAAGCATGCAAATCCTATAAACTATGCATTAGTATTTATATTATATGGTTCCATTTCATTAAGTTAGTTAATAATGTACTTTTCTCTGTAGTACTGTCATTCATGTTCAGCAATCAATTTACATGGCAAAAATCCAAAGAACCAAAACCTAAAATGCAGTTGACAGTGCTCATATCTATGAAATTGGACACTGATCTTAGCAACAGGCAGAAATATCTGAAACTGACTTTCCTTCATTGACCGAGGTCTGGCCTGTGATTGGAAAATACTATAGCATATATTCATTCTTTCAAGCAATGAACACAAAATTCTTTTACCATTACATTTGCATAAAATATAGCATATATCACTGATTAGCTCTACCTATTTCATTTGGAATGAAGCTTGAAAGAACATTATCAAACAGACTCATTTCCAGACAAAATGTACTAAAGATAAAACAAAGTCAAACTTTTTTTTTTTATCAGATTCAGGAAAACATAGTGATTTTTTTCCAATTTTTTTGTTGTTTTCCACTACAAACTATGCAGATCATGAAGATCAAATGCTGAAATTTTCAAAAAAATCCATAATGTTTTTGATTTTTTGAAAATTGGTCAACTGTATAGTTTGTAAGGAAGATAGCTGCGTCCATAATTTTATGTGGACTCCTTTCACTTTAATTATCGTTTTCTAATACTACCATACTTTTCCCTGTATTGGTAATACAACCTGTCATATGTCTGTATTGGTAAAACCACCAATCGCTGGAGAGGAAAAGGACTCAACCTAAAGTATTTAATCATCCATCTAAAATCTTCTATCAGCTAGATGTCTCAATGGAAAAAAATAAGGTGAAGTACGAGTTGGCAGGAGAAAAAAATCAGGACGAATATTTGTTAATCGTAGATGTTTCTAGAATGTCAACTACAAACATTGAGCTCAAAATCAGTAGATACTTATTTTTGAATCCTATAAAAATGAGAGGTTTTGTTGAGACAGTAGTGGTATTTATCTGCTTTAATTCATAAATTTTGTTCAATTTTAGAATAAGCTAATTAACATTCAATGTGTCTTTCCAATTAATATCAACATTAGATTATGATTTTGTAAGCATAAATCATTAAAAAATTTAACTCTTTTTTTTCGTAAAATTGATATTTAAATGAACTTTTTTTTATCTAAGGTACTTGCGATTGAGTAAATTTTGACATAAAGATTTTGTCATTTAGTTATTTATTTTAAATTTGTAAGACAATTTTAAAAATTTAAATTATAAAATTGTTCAAGATATTATAATTATCAATTATTTGTGTATTTAGAAAAATAAATAAAATATTATTTATTTTATTATTTCTATATTAATTATTATTTTGCTTATAATTTGTTGGTCAAGGTGGGAACATTCAAATCTAGCAAAAAATTTTCAACTCATATTTTTATAATATATATAAAAAAATTATTAAGAAATTGATAAAGCAAAAATTTCATAAAAATTTCATAAATTGCATAGGCAGGGACTCAAGCTCTCTGCATAGAGCTCTTGTTTTAAGCCTGTGACAAGTTACAACACACAGTGAATGGGAAATTCTATTTTATTTGTGTATTGTAACAGGAGCTGGCCACAATCCTGTAAACTTGTATTCAGATTAATTAAATTCCTAACTTATTGTACGGATACTTTACAAATGATATTAATTCACAATTTATTTGCTGCTGTTGTGAACTAGCTGGATGTGCATGGCTGCTGGTATTAGCTGCCCCTCTGAGGTTACCTGATCCTTGACTGCAGCATTTAATGTTTGAGCAGTTGCCAAAATGGTCACATTATGACTGATGCAAGAATGTAGTTGTTTCCAACCTGCACAATTGAGGCAGGTAATATTCATCAAATTCAAGATTATAATGCTCTAGTCAGAAGCTAGAATATACAATAACGAGTCTTAAAAAATTCTATGATGCACACAGAAAAATAATCTATTTATTAAAAATCTATCAATGAGAGTGCAGAGAAGGGCAGGAGGGAGGCATATAATTACTCACACCATCACCGGCTCTTACCTTCTTCAACAAGAAACTGAAGGTCATCATTTTGTAGCTTGAAACCTACTTTTTTTTGGTAGAGCCAACTTTGTCCTCTGCCACCTTTCTCAAGATTTCATGAGCCGTATTGAAGACACCAGATGTTGGTTTGTTGCAAACAAAACAATTTTTGTTCCTTGCATGATGCTGCTTCATACAATATAAATTTATGCTCAGCTCTCAGATGATGATATAGAGTAGAATCAAAATTCTATAATAGCATCTAGATAACAAGGCAGCATAGCCACTAACAGAGTGGGATAGTGATAGAACAACAGGGATATCATTTTGATAATAGGGTATGAAACTATGAATGGGAGGAAGGGAAGATTACATTTAATTATTGTCAATAGAAAATATAGGTACAAATATGAAACAGGGTCATCATATTTAAACATTTAACCATATTTCCTCCTGACTAAATATTTCCTTGAGACTATATTTCACAGTCTCACTTGATTAGCTATTGCATTTTCAACATTATAGCCAAAAAGTCTTAGTCAATCATAGAGGCGAAATTCATCAAGCTAAGGATTTTCTCAAACTTTAGATCTTTCGGTCAATCATATAGCCAACATCTTCAAGCAGTCATTGTCAAGCTAGGGATTTACTCCAACCTTGAGAAACTGTATTTAAAATGGAAAAACAAGTGAAGTCACTTTCTCTGAAGATTCAGCCTATTAAAGTCAACTTCCTTTGCCCTCCAAATTGGGTTTCAGGGGATAACTGTCAAACCCTTTTCCCTGGGTATGTGATGTCCCCTTTCTGAGATAGGATTAAATAATTGATCATAATAATAAGACTGAATAATAATTAAGAACTGAAATGTGAAAAAAATCAATAATAAAATACAATTTTATATATCAATCAAGTTATCAAATATCACTATATAAAAGATATATATAAATGTTTAGAAACAGTAAGAAGCCATGCTAAAGAAATTACCAGTAAAAAAGGGTGACAGTGCTATGCTTATAAAAGCATCAAATAGACCAAACATGAAGAAGCCACGGAAGTGTTAAAACTATACTGCAATTAATGTTATTGTCTAAATTTGCCGTGGATGATGAACTATGTTGATAATATAATGCTGACAATTACTACACACTGAAAATCATTGTGGAAGAGACATGGGCATGAATTAGACAAAGATCAAGATATGAAGTGATAAAAATTATAATAGTTAACCGAACGATGAAGGAGAACCATCGTTTAATACATTGCAAACTATGATTAATGATCTCATAAAGTTTTTGATTATCCTTATAGAATACCATAGGAATTACTATAGCAGCAAATAATACTAATTGAAGGATTTGTTATCAATATTATGAAGTGGCAGCAACACCGTATAACCATTACTATGCCTCAAACAACAATGCTATGAAAATACATGGATAAAGATAAAAGAAATGATTAATATGAGGACCGCTATAAGATTATTTACTGATTAAAAAGATAGCAAATCCAAAAATTTACACAGCAGCTGGTAATTGATGAAATGCAATCTTCTAGGAGACACGTCCCATAGCAATCCGATGTTGTGGACTTGCAACTCTTCGATCTCAGGAGATATAAATACATTTTGGTTTCTGATCGATGAGAAAAAATCACACTATGTTAATTCATTGTGGATCACTGGCATCGACAGAAACAGATCAAATGATTATCAAGGGGCATATCAGACTCTAGTAATTGCTACTCGTTATTAATTGTGTGTATATATATTATTGAATGCTCCAATATATGTGTATATCTCCTTAATATCCTTTTCATTATTATTTTAATGGTCAATATTCTAAGTTTTTGAATATCAGAATGTTTCTGATATTATAGATATTCTTTCATAATAAAATTGTGTCTAATAACAACGATTGTTTTGTAATAGAAACATTGTCTTTGTAAACTATAAATGAGCATCTTGGTCATTCATTAATTTATCCCATTTTACCAATTAACTGTGTTATATGATATCAGAGCTAACTTAGTTATTTCTTTTTGAAAAATTTATAATTTCCCTCGTAAAGTATTAGTTTTTTAATTTTTTCCAGATTTTATCTTGGTATCTAAGGTTCTCTTTGAAATTTTTATCAAAATTATCTGCAATTTGTGAATCTTTGACTAAGATTTTTTCTGCATCTCAAAACACGTTTTCCCATCCTTAGGTGCCAAATTTTGTCCTCCCGTGGCTCTTCTTTGGCCTCTCAACACATCTAGTGGCTTGTATTTGGGGCTTGCATCTGTATTTTTTATCATTTTGTTGTTCATTGTTTTTGCTCCAAACACACCGACATTTTGACATGGGTTTTTATCATCGACCCATGACTTCCAGTCCTTTTTCTTCAAGCACGAAGTTTTTCTCTGCAACTTATGTTTGGTGTCTCATTTGGCTTGCACAACCACTGTATCAGTCAGCTATCCTTGTGTAATTAATCAAGTGGGAAGTTATGTTGAATTGAAGGCCCTTAGAATAGTATGGGTGCGGTGCCAACGGCCTCTTCCTAGGCTAGACAACATTCTTCTTTTCAATAAATGGTTTCAACGGTTTTTCTGCAACAGTTTTTCCCTGCTGTTGCACTGCAACTGCTTCAAAATCTAGGTCCTTATCAGATTGTGGAATTGTTGTGTCTGGATACAAGACTCCTCCTCAAGCTCGTTCTCTCTCTACTACCCCATATGATACTACAACCTATGTCTAGGGCTTGACTTTCTCATGATCTACAAACTCTTCCTTCAGCCAGCTAAAATTTTTGCAATACCCTCTACATTTTTTGTTGGGTTGAAATTCTGATTATAAAGTTGTGAGTTTTCTGAGAACTTTTATGGGTGTCTCAAAATTTTCTAGGTCTTCCAAAAATCTTGCCTTGGGAGCTATCTTTCTCTCCTAAATTTAATATATATAAATAATATATTCTTTATTAAAGTCTTCGAAGGGTCCTCGCCTTGAAGATACAAGATTGAAGAGATCCTGTTACCATCTGGTCAACCACTTTTGACCTCAGTTTTCTGAAATGGCTTCCATGACAGATATCCTGCTTGAGGGCCAGAAATTTAATGGCAGAAACTACAATAATTGGAAGCAGTGTATGATGACAATCTTTGCATACATATGTCTCAATAAAATTATTTTGAGCAAGACTGATTGTCCTAAAAATGAAGGTACAGAGCAGGACAAATTTGATGAACAAAATTGAGAAGTTGTCATGCTAATCAAACTCTCGGTCACTAATGATCAATTATTGCAGGTTCCTTCTGGCAAAACAATTGCAAGAATTTGGAGTCATAAAAGATTTGCATGAAACCATTGATACGAGCCGTGTGTTCTTCTTGAAGAATGTGCTCTTCACAATCATGACGAATGAATGTGTCCTTGCCAAATCATCTCAATAAAATCAAGGACATCTGAAATCAATTGGAAGCCATTGGACGCAAAATGGAAGAAGACATGGTGGTGATCACTTTGAAGAGTCTATTGTCTTCCTATGACACTTTGCTAAAACTCTCAGCATTGCTTCCACTCATGCTAATGTAATCACCCAAAAGTGGTCATCTAGACTATAAGGCCCCTTTCTACCATTTTTGCATAATTTATCGATTGCTTATTCTTGACCAAATCATCAATTTATTATTTATTCAATTATAACCTATGGTTTGACCACTATATCCTAGGTTCCTATTTAATTAGAAGAGCTCGCTCCTTTTTAATTATATAAAAAGCCCCACTTCCCACTTACCCCAAGTGTGCACACAAAGCATTATTCCTATTTTAAAAGTAAAAGAAAAGGCATTTTTGTCTTGCACAGTTTTCTATGTGAGAGGAATCTTCTATTTTTTTTAAAACTTTATTCTCCTCCACACATTTCTCTCCCTCTCAACAGTCAACTATTGTTTGTGATTGGCGGAGATGCTTGTGCACATGGATCACTCAAGATGCATTCTCCTCCCTTGATTATGCCTTTTTTGCCTCTTAATCCCTACCGTCCATTTATCTTTAAAAGGAGGGCTCTCTCCTCATTCTTTAATCTTAGACTCTCATGCTAACGTTATGTTGCAGGTTTTCTAGGTGATTTTGGAGCTTTGAAGGACTTGGAGCACTCTTACATTTACATTTCATATTTGCTTTCTCATTCTTCCATTATGGCATTTCAATTTAGATTTCTTTTATGCTCATAGCTTAGACCACATAGTCTAAATAGGAGGTTTTGTAATATTTCATACTTGTTAGCTTGCATCTTGCATCTCATTTAGTTTAGCTTTCATTTTGCATTGCATACCCATTTAAGGATTGTTGGATATTGGCACTCATTGTCTCTACTCTTTAAATCTCTCATTCTATGGTGCACCTTTCAAGGGTTGCATAGCCTTGGTTCATTTGTGAGCCACCATTTCACTATTTACACCTTTGCACGTCATAGATAAAGAGCTATAAGCTGCCTCTTGAGATGTTATCTTTCATGGGTATTCTTGAGAATAATGGTTTATAGAAGTGTGCCACATTTTTTGCACATAGTGTTAGAATCTGATAAGATTAATAACCCAGAAAACTAGTGTAAAAAATAAATATCTAAACTATGAATGTAAATGATACAAAATCATAATAGCATCATAGAGTTAGTCTCCAAGAGAGTAATGCAAATGCTGGAAGCAAAATAGCATTAAGAGGATGCAAATACAAGCCAGGTAGCATGCTTATATAGGCTAGGAAGAGGGAGGAGGTGACAGCACCAACCAATGAGGAGCAACCATCTATCGGACTAAAGATAGCAAAGTATCTTCCCAAGATAGCTGACGGATGCTCACATGTAGGAAGGTGACACCTCACAACCGTTCACCTAATAAGACATGCTTTATTAACCTAAGCGAGATTATTAAAAGTGTAGGAAAAACCTTGCAAAATAGGAAAAATAAAAAACTACACTAACACCCCCCCATAAGCGAAGCTTAGGTGGATGTAGAAATGGGTTCCGGCAAGTCAAGCCCGATGAGGTACCCATGTACATAAAATTCCCCCAAAAGAGAAAGAAAAGAGACTCCCCAAAGAAAATTAGGACTCCAAGTGGGAGGAAGAGCCCCCCCCAAAAAATGAAGCATCCCGCACCCCCAGCAAAGCTTGCAAATTTTGTCCGGTAGATCCACTTACATCGAACAAGTTTTCTTCCCTTAGGAAAAGGGACAAGATCCCAAGTGTGGTTCCTCATCAAGAAACTATACTCTTCCTGCATAGCTGTATCCCACTCAGAAATAGAAAAAGCCTCATGAAAGGACTGTGGATTTGAGGCAATAGCATTGAAGATATGCAAAGCATCCTGGAATTGCGAACGAGTCTGCTTGGTGTCTGATGGATCCCCAATCCAATCACCTGCAAACTGCAAGGTCTGTCTAGCCCAAAGTGGACCAGAAGATGGAGAATCTAGAGGAGAATCATCAACCTATGAATGATGACTAGGAGAGGAAGGAGGTGAGTCCTTTGAATCACTCTTTGCATCAAAAGTGGAGGTAGAAGACTACTCAAGTGAATCTGACCCATTAGAAGATCTATCATGTATTCCAAGTGACTCCAATGTCAAAGTAGAAGGCAACCCTGTGAACATGCTCTGCTGGTTAAGCTGATGCAAGTAGTGGAAGTTAAGATGGCCAAACCGCTCATGCCATAATCTGCTCACATCATTAGAGTGAGTGAGTGAAACAGTTAAAGGAGGATCAGGAACAAAGTGAGAAAACATATAGAATCGTGACTAATGATCTGCTCTCCCAACTGCAACTGTAGAATCATTGTGCAACTCACGTATCTCCACTGAACTAGGAGTGAACTCAACCCGCTTGCCTAAACTTGTGTGAGTGATCTGGTATACCGATAGGAGATTAGTTGACAATGAGGGTACACAAGGAACATCATGGAATGTGCCATCCCCCACATCAACGGACCCTCTCTCACACACCTCAACAGGAGTGTTATCACCCATCAAAATAGAAGGCATAGTACACGGCTCCAAGGATGCAAGTTCTTCCTTAGATGAAGCCATGTGGTGTGAAGCACCCGAATCAAGAACCCAAGTGGATGGTGAGGAAGCAACTACAAAAAAGGCCTTGCCCTTTCCTTTCCCCTTGCTGTTTTCTTTTTCCTTGTTAGACCCTTCATTAGAACTTTGTTTGATAGACTCAGGAACACTGATATTATTCTTCTCAAGAATGTATGTCAAGTGATCAAGTTCTTTCTGCAAACATTTATGTTAATCATGACCAGGTCTTTCACAATAGGCACATTTGACCTTTTCTTTCTTAGGCTTATCGCCCTTGGAAGATGGTGTATCAATAGTTGCTTTTGAAGAAATTGATATCTGATCCTTTTTCTCCTCGCTATTATTTTGTTTCTTGTCCTTACTATTTTTGTTACTACTTTGTCCTTCTTGTTCTTTTGTGCCTTGGTTGGCAGCCAAGGCATGTGACTTAGAGGACTTAAGAGTGCCCATCTGGATTAGCTTGTCCTGTTCTCGAGTGAGATTGACAGCAAAATCATCTAAAGATGGTATGGTGAATTGAGTACCAAGTGCACCCTTAGTAGCATAGAAGGTAGAGACAAACACAGAATATTCTGAACTTAGCTTAGAGAGAATACGAAGAATCAGTTGTTCATCTTTCTTTTCAATTCCACATTGTTTTAACTGCAGCCTTAGTGATTTCAATTTGGTGAAAAAATCTTGGATTGTGTTGAAATTGCCTAAACTCAAACTAATTAATTCATTTTCCAACATATGACCCCTCATTGAATCTTGTGTGCCAAATAGTGTTTCTAACTTTGTCCATACTTCATTTGGTGTATCCAAAGACTCAATGTGAAATAGCAAGTTAGGAGAAACAGACAAACACAATGTTCCATATGCCTCATCACATTTGTTAAACCACTTAGGCTTATCTTCATCTTTAGCAGGTTCAGTTTCAAGTCTCATAGTTATCCTATTTAATCCAGCTTTCCTTAAGTGAATTGTCATGCGTGATTTCCACTCAAAGTAATTATATGGAGTTAGGATGGGCATATTTGTTTGATCCATGATGAAGAAATGCTAAAAAGAAGAGAACCCAACCACGACAATGCCCCCCCCCCCCCCCCCTTTTTACTCAATCAAAGAACCCCCCAAAAGAAATATGATTTGGCACTTTATTTTAGTGCGTTTACAACTACCACTAGAAAGAAATACTTAGTGGTCTTGATTTCAATGCATTACAAACCCTCATGAAGAGCATATGTTGAAAGTAAAATTTAGGCACAATAATCAAGGAAACAAATAGCACCACTGTGATCTACTCGAAAAATCATGCACTTTCAAAAAAAGAATCGCCTCGATACGAGGTCGTATGAGAAAGTTATGGTCCTCCAAAGTTTCCAAAACGAGAACTATGCACAGTCACGGCCAAGAATCTGCAAATTCTGAAGAATTAATGCATGAAAATCAAAAAAAAACTCCACTAGTGGATAGAGCACAAAAAAATAGCCAAGTTCATAACAAGAATCATCAAAATCAGAGTTCGTATGAGCAAGAACGAGACATTTGAAACCTGCGTTCAAATCTGCGATTGCCAATGAAGAGGGGTATGGCTGTAGCTTTTCATGCTCGATTCTGCAAAATATACAGCTTGCATGCAAAATCTAAAAGATACCCATAGGGTCTTTCGGGGCTGCGAACAAAATCCAAAAAGCATTTTTCTTGCTGATGTACAGAAGATGTTGCTGTAATGTAAATCAGACGCCTTTAACAGTAAAAAACGGCTCCAAAAATCAAAAAACGACTCCAGCAACCAGAATATGACATGCAAATGCTGGATCAGCTTCCTAAGTCCATCAATGGCATGCTGGAACCTGCAAAACTGATTGAAAACTCCAAATATGCAAATTGGTTGTCAGATTTGAGATTGAAACCCCAGAGAAAAATCGTTTTTGTCAAAACTTTTCTGATTCTCAAGATCATCCAAAGATGCAAGAGAAGAGCATACTTCGTTTTTCAAAAAACTACAATAAAGTTTATTAGCCCCCCCCAAATCTCTCAAATAAGGAAACTAAAATCTACTCTTGCACATAGAAAAGCTCTGATACCATGTTAGAATCTGATAAGATTAATAACCCAGAAAACTAATGCAAAGAATAAATATCTAAACTATGAATGCAAATGATACAAAATCAAAATAGCATCATAGAGTTAGTCTCCAAGAGAGTAATGCAAATGCTGGAAGCAAAATAGCATTAAGAGGATGCAAAAACAAGAGATGCAAATACAAGCCAAGTAGCATGCTTATATAGGCTAGGAAGAGGGAGGAGGTGACAACACCAACCAATGAGGAGCAACCATCTATCGGACTAAAGATAGCAAAGTATCTTCCCAAGATAGCTAATGGATGCTCACATGTAAGAAGGTGACACCTCACAACCGTTCACCTAATAAGACATGCTTTATTAACCTAAGCGAGATTATTAGAAGTGTAGGAAAAACCTTGCAAAATAGGAAAAATAAAAAACTACACTAACACATAGCTAATGTTTCATTTTCCAATCTCTACATGTTTCATTTTCCAATCTCTACTTGATGCTTTTATAAGAAAATCGCTAGAAACAACAATTCGACAGTGGTACCAGTTCATCTTCGAACACACGAGCTTTCTTAGCGCACTCCATCCATGTAGATATAGGCAACTATCAGTTCTCTCAGTCTTCTCAGCAGATTCCCTCTACTCAATCATTAGAAGGGCTGAAAAAGAAAGGCATTCAATACAACTACTGCCATAAGTTTGGTCACTATGATGTTGGAGTGTCCTAAACACTTGGTTGCTTAAGTCAAGCAATTTGGTTCATAGACTAAAGCACATGTTATAGAGCACACTGAACAAGGTGAGTCTACCTTTCACGCTTTAATGGTTAAAAGACCTTCAGATCGTGTAAAAACTTTTGCCAAGTATATTGATTCAGGTGCCCCTCACCACTTCACTCATCATCAAAATTTATTTACAAATTTTCAACAATTCTCAAATTCAATCATTTTTGGAGGGGAAGAGTACACTATTGTCAGAAAAGGCAATATATTGATTCAATTTGGAGGAAGGAAACTGATTTTCTTTGATGTATACCATGTTCCAAGATTAAAACTCAACCTTCACTTTGTCAGTCAAATTTTGAGACATTCCCCTCGACTAGACGTGACCTTCAATTCACATTAGTACAATATCATTGATCAAGAGACTCAATCTATCATTATCATAGGTGTTGAGGATCGTGGTCTTTTCAGATTTTTTTTCTATTCTCTGGAGCTTGCTATGGCAGCCCAATGTTTCTCTATTAGTGCACTATGCAATCAACAGTATGGACATTTAAATGTGTGCTATCTTTCTCATCTTGTTTTTGAAGATCTTGTCATTGGACTGCCAGAGATTCGAACCCAAAACCTTGGAGTTTGTGGAGCATGTCAGTCTAGGAAGTAGCATTGCACTCCTTTTTCATATGGAAATTCCTGGAGAACCTCTAAGGTATTACAATTGGTTCATGTTGATATTTGTGGACCTATGGCTATGGCTACTCCTCTTGTACTTGATCCATGTTTTTTTGCATTTTTGTTGAGAATTTCAGTTATAAAATGTGGCTGCATTTCCTTCGTCAAAAATTAGAGGTGTTTGTTTTGTTTCAAAAGTTCAAAGCATTTGTAAAAAGAGTTTGGTCAACATATATATATATATATATATTGCTTGAGATGGATGCCTATAATAATGCAACAGGGCCCATTTTTTCAAGCCAAATCTGCAAAGGAAGTCGTACAAAATTGCAGCTAGGTAACAAGTACAGCTTAAGCCTTATGCACATTGCATTTTAATTTTATTATCTAGTTTCTAACTTTCTAGCGTTAAAGGTTGAAATGAGACTAATATTTTGTTCTTTTCCTTTTTTCAAATAGATGGTGGCAAATGTTCGGGCCTTCAACCAAAAACCTTCAACAAATCGCCATCTGCATATTGAGCTAGTCATGTATGTTGATGTTTGGTAGATTCAATTGAATAAACTATGAGACTAAAGTATATATATATATATCATTTGTTATTATCAAGGTTGCATGGGTACTCATACCCACACCCTTGGTACTCGTACCCACGTACCCAAGTACCAAGTACACGTATCCCACGTACCGGGTACTCAATGGAGAGCATCATAGCTAAGGACCTTGATTAAGATTCTGATTTTTTTTTTTTGGTTTTTTATTTTTGTATTTGCTTGTTGTTTATCAAACTTAATTCAATACCAAATCAGTTTGAAACTTTGATACTCATTAACAATAAACTTTATCACTGTTAGAGTCATAAGTTTATCATTTGCAATATGTCATTGTCATATGATTTAAGATCTTCTTGTTCATGTTTGAAGTCTGCCTTCTTTGTTATGCATCTAAGCATTTATCATGTATCATTATTTCAAACATATAGCAAATCTGAAACTGAAAACAATACATTACATTTGCAAACTTTATCACTGTTCTTATTTTGAAAAACCATTGTCATGACTCATAATTTCAGATTTTTTATAAATATAAAAGTATAATTTTTAAATAAGTTTGACATACCCAAGTACCTCCATCCCCTATTATGAAAAATACTTTAAACATTAAACTTTCAGCAATAGCATAATTATAATTTCACTTATGGCTCATATTTTCAAATTTCTTGTTTTGAATGTTCAATGTCATGACTCATGACATATATTTTGATTTTTATATTTTCTTTAAAATATTAATTATATAGAAAAAATTAGGCATACACACAAACCCCCGTCCCCTATTTTGAAAAATATGCGTACCCGTACCCGTTCCCGTACCCACGTACCGTGCAACCTTGGTTATTATATTAATTAGACAATAATGGATAGACATGTCTCATGCGGAGACATGTCTCCCACGTCTTGTCCTTAATATAAATGAGTGATATCACTGCCATTGGAAAACATATACCGTACAGGCAATGCAATTACATCTACAAGTGATCCTCATTTCTGAACATGGTATCAAACCCTTACTTGCAAATGTAAATCAAATAAATAAATAAAGAACACGAGTTATTGCCACATCTATAGGAGATCAAGTACATGCAAAGGAATAAAACATGGAAAGTAGAACCCATGGCAAGGTGCGTAACCATTAATTCTGCATCACTAAACAAGGACCGTACAACAAATATATATCTGGGGCTGGGACTCCATATACTGCAGATGCTTGTCCGAAGGACTATACCATCATGTTGATTGCATCTCCCACACCAAGCGACAACTACTTCCATTATGTGGTCATCATTGAGAAGGGAAGATTTAATATACTGTAAACATTACAAGTGATGTATATCATTTCCCTGATCATTCAATGGTACCAAACGCTCCTTCTGACTATACAGTCTTTTGTCCTAAGCATCCACTAGTGATTTGGGGACATTGATGTGTCTATGGATATATCAGTCAACCCGAATGTGGTGCTATCATTGTGGAATGGAAAAACAAAATTGAAAATTCAATGCAAGACAAATTCACATAATTGAGGAAATCAACTATCATAAATATAATTAACAAAGTTTTTGAGATGATCCAACAACACACGATAATACCATTAGACCCAAGATTGATTATGTAGGAAGAGAATGCACCAAAGATGCATATAGAATTGTAGAAGTTTGTTAAGATAGAGATCCCATGCTGACTAGGAATCAACAAGATGAACCTCAAATCAAGCATCCAAATGTAATGCAAATCGATATTGCTTCTAATTAGATTGTTCAGGAATCACCCCTATTCTTTAACCGCTCAGATGGATTGATAATAATAGATCATAAAAGACCGATAGTTCCTTGAGAAAGGGCCCACGTCAGCAATAAAACATGTTTCACTTTCATGAGACGTGAACCAAACCAACCAAACCAAGGGACGTAAACGTAAAGTACAAAGGAGAGTTTCATTGAATTACATCAAAACAAATGACTTATGTCATTTTAGTTGTTGGCAAAGGCATTCTACAAAATGCCAAGTCCATTGCGGTTGGATGTGAGTAGTTGAGGTTTCTTTATTTAGTGTAGGTGTCTATTTATCTCGGGTTGTGACCTCTCTTATTAATGTGGTCGTCATATGGTAAATTTAAAGATAAGATGATTATATTTAAATTGGAGAGTGAGACTAATAGAAGAAGTCACCACATGAGATAAGTATCTTCTCTTAAGCATAATTTTCAAGTATTACTAATATAGTAAATCTAACATGATATCTTATTTGTAATTCTATATATTATGAAAGTTTCAAATATGAATTATAGCTTGTGTACTCAACAATATTTCTATTGTTCATATAGTTAAAATATAATATTATTGAGAATAATTATATTAAAAATGATTTATTTATTTAGTTGTTACTATAAGAGCTATTTGTCCTAATCTTCTCCTCTGAGAATTATTGTAGGGAAAGACAGATTGATATCAGATTCAGAGGGAGTAAAGCATGTTGAGATGGATTCTCTGATAATCAATAAATTGTAGCAATCAAGAGGACTATGCTTCATACATCATGACTATGTGATTTTAATGGGCCTACCCACTGTGTACATCATGAGGAAGTGACGAATTCCAAATGATTATCACTCGTATTTACAAAAGTTATTGAAAGGTGACAATCTTTCAATAACTTAATTTTTTATTATGATAGATATCTTATGATGTCTATGAAGATCATGATAGATTATACTATTCATTGTGGATGTTCATATGGTAAGCATTATGAAAATGCACATGCACATACCTTATGAACATTTTGAGTACATAGTGAATGATTATGCAAATTAATGTTCAGGAGGCCATTATACAAAGTGTTGGTTCCCAAAACCGCAGATTGGAATCCTATGAGCCTTACCTGCTCGATGCTGGGATATCCAACTCGTTAAGGCCAACTTGACGAAACTGGATAATACGGTCCAAGTTCCCTGCACTTCCGGCTCTGCAAAACCGAAGTGGGTGTACCTGATCCTGGACAAAACACTAATATCCAAAACACTTAAAGCAGATTAATTAGAATGCGAATGTTATAAAGGCTTTTAAAACGGCAAGAATTTTAGAAAGCTATTAGGATTGCAAGTTTCGAATTAAAGATAAAAGTAAATAATTGTATGAATGTTTTTAAATAAAAGTGATTATTACAAATGATTGCAATGAATGAATATATTAATTCTTCAAAGGCAAGAAATGAAACATTTGCCAGCATATGGATTATGAATTAAGAATAAAAGACCAGTGCTTAATTAAATGGGCAATAGAGTCAATATTATTAGTTGAAACGTACAACTTTATAAAGTTCAATATATTACACTATAAACAATTTTAATAATCAGACGCGATGGATCAATTATTCAAATGCAATTTTAAATAAGTCTAAAATGCACTTTAACTCCTACTGAGACAAATTAGACATAAATACAGAAACAATAAAATATTTCACAATATTTACGTTTATCAAATTTAAAATGCAATAATGATCCAATCCACTTATCCGAATATTAAAATATTTATAGAAAATAAATTAAAAACATTTACAAAGGACACAACTTAATAAAAAATTAAAACTCTAATGCAAATAAATTAAATAAATACTTCTCACGGATCCGGAAGTAAAATCGTATTGGAGACAGTCCTCACAAATGATCAATCCAATATAATTCCACTCCAGAATTGCACAATAATTTATTCCATAATCCACCATCCACAGGCTTAGTTCAATTGCTCATTTCTCCGCCAATAAAATAATTTAATACATCATAGAGCAGGTAAAATTAAATAATATTGTCATAAGTCTCTTCTTCTTTTGTTTGGCTTTTACATCTCATATTTATAATAGACGAAGAGGCATCCCTCAACCATCATACCTCTTCATAAAAGAAACTAATTTTATGTTATAAAATTAATTCCTTAGAATCACTTCTAACTATCGGCTCTTAATAATCAACTGACTTGGATTAGGATAATATAAAGCCAGATTAATTTCTATGATGTTTGAAGCTTGGGTAAAGTATACAAACATTTAATCGCCCAACGAGCAATGTCAAATTTCTTTATCTGTGCTTGCTTTCGATTTGAATGGTATGAATGGTGCGGCATCATAACTCCACTCGCAAGAGTTCTCTTTCCTTTGTATACCGTTGTAGCATCTAACAAGCTGCGTATAATTTACTCTGCACACCCCGAGACAAAATGCCCTCCAGCAGTTCATCCTTCATGCTTGGTGACTCCACACTTCAGATCTGCACGGGCTTCTCCTCCATGCACACATTCATGCCTTCATCCGCATAGACAACACCCTTCACACCTGCAAGAAACATCAATAACGTTAGATTCAAATTTATCAAATACCGGTTAGTAAGAAGGTAATTCGAAATTCTTGCTTAGAAAGTTCCTGTGAGCGCTTTTGTTTGCAATCTTCTGTCCACTGAACAGCTTCTTTCTCCAAATCATAATCTGTAACATTCCATTTTCTTTTCCATACAATACTCAAATCGTATACAGTTTTAGAGCCGCCATGGTTATGACTTGGAACGGGTAGTGTAATTGATGTCTGAAAACAAATATTGTGCCCCATTCTCGGATTTTAAGCCTCCGCAGTCAACACATGATGCGCTCCTTATTGGAAGTTTCATCCACACAATTTATCTTTTCCATCGCACTCCATCATCAAACTCGTGTAAATCTACTGTTGATGACTTCCCAAAAATAGCAAGGGCTTTCTTGATGGATGAGGGACGCACTACCATTGAACTCCCAGAAGCAATTTGAAACATTGCAGTTGCCTCATTTACAGTCTATGACTTGAATCTAATATGTAATTCAGAAAATGTGAAAGACGTGTCTTTCTCCAAATTATTTTCTGCTCTCTGGATTGACAAAGAGGAATCGTTTACAGGATGCCAACTTCAAAATTTGATGTGGTTTGACTCTGAGAAAATAACACTGTCTCATGATTCTCTTTGGCAGCACCAAACATTTTCATATCCTTATTCCTAGTTTGAGGAACAGATTTGCAATGTGATTTGACCAACTCCAAAGTAGGATGTTCACAAATAGTAGATTGTGGTCTCATGATAGAAGATGTTGGAATTGCTTCAGGATCTTCTCCTTCAGTAATTTGAGGCACCAGCATACTGTGGGATTCCAACACTTCAGATGCAACATCTTCAAAACAAAGAAGCTGTGCCCTCTTGATAGATGGGATTGTAACAGCTGGAGGGATTATGGAAGCGGTTGGTAACAGTCCCCTAACTTCACCATTCTCTGAAATATCAGCAGAGCCAGGGTCATTTTAATTCTGAACCAAAATCCTTGCCAAGAATTACCCTAGCTCTTCATTGCGAAAAGATGATTTGAACACTGATCGTTTCCTGCTATATTTTTTGCCCAGCTTCCCTATTTCAGCAGTGTTACAAGTTAAGGATGAGGTACTAGCAGATATCTGTGGACTACTGGCATGGAGGTTTGAATCCTGCTCTGCCACAAATTTGCTACGATAATCTTATTCGTATTCTGCATCATGTCCATTGACAAGGAACTCTGAACGATAAGGATTTAAATGTGGTATGTCAACAGAATTTGAGGTGATCTGCAAGGTAATTGGTTTCTGCAAAGATCCATCACATCCATTTTCCTTCGCAGAATATTTGTCACATCTGGTTTCCTTTAGAAATTAATTCACCGAGGGAAGGCATGCTGTTCTGATCCTTGTCTGCAATCGGGCCACCATTTTTAGACACAAAATTTTCTCCTCTCTCGAGCTTCCGCTTCCCACTCTCCCCTCTACAGGGGTCACAGATTTGTGAAAAAGGAATTTCATCAGTCCAATTCATTATGACTGGAAACCTTATCTCAACCTTATATACTAACAAGTGCCGCTTCATTCCTTGAAACTCAATCGACGATTCTTCACAAGAAGAAACTCCATCAATTTTACTGACAACAATGAAAACTTTATCAAGTCTCTAAAAAATGTTTTATCACAAATGGAGGCCATATTTCAAGGCTCCATCACAGAGTACTTGGCGAATATAAAATGAGTTGACATTCAGAGGCCATTACTCACAATTTTGGTGAATATCTTGCAACTCAACATTCAGGAGGCCATTGCTCAAAGAGTAAATGGTGAATGTCAAATGAGTTGACATTTTGGAGGCCATTACTCCCAATATCTTTATATTACATTGAGGTAATATATGGTCATGTGTTCCTCCCTAGCTAAGAGGGAGTGTTGATGTTTGGTAGCTTTAGTCGGATAAACCATGAGACTAAAGTGCATTTATATATATATATATATATATAATCATTTGTTATTATATTAATTAGACAATAATGGATAGACATGTCTCATGAGGAGACATGTCTCCCATATCTCTTCCTTAATATAAATGAGAGTGATATTGCTGCCATTGGAAAACATATACCTTACAAGCAATGCAATTACATCTGCAAGCGATCCTCATTTCTCAACAATGTAGCGCTTCTGGATGTGAGCGCAAGCGTAGCATGTTCGAGCACATCCACTCGAAGAGGCTTAACAAGTTGTCTATGGAAAAAATGAATAAACTAGTCTTTGTGCATTACAACCTGTGCATTAGGACCAAGGAGATTTTGGATGGTGACACCTCTCTGATTACTCTAGAGGAAGTTGATCCAAAGTCTGAGTGAATTACTGAGGCTAGTAATCCTATCTTCGATGATGAGGACCTAGAGTGGGTTAACGAGGTAGACAGAGAGGTTGAGGCTGTGGCTATGGCGACAGAGGAGCAAGGAGCTACAATTGATCCTAGTGGCACTTCACAGGCACTGATAGAGACTACAGTTGATCCTAGAAGCACCTCAAGCTCACAAGCAGAGGCTATGGCTAATCAATCATCCAATACCTACCTTAAACGCCTTACTAGGAGGCATATTGTAGATCATTCTAAGGCTGATATTGGGGATGAGGACTAGGAGCCATAGCTATAGACTTGTTTTAACTTTTTGTTTAAAATATGTTTGGAACATTAGATAATAACTACTGACATGATGGATTTCATGGATTTGATATAGAATTTGATGGATTATATGGATTTTATAATATATATATATATATATATATATATATATATATATATATATATATATATGTTTGTGTTTGTTGTTTCCTTGAGCTACTATTTAGTAAGTTACTTTTGTAATTATGTAACTAATGTATGTTTATGTATGTGATCAAATTACCTTATATTTCATGATGTTCTTGTGTCTTTAAGCTTTATTCAATAATAGGTGCATGAAATGTTCATTAAATCCTAAAAAAATCTCTAAATTTCAAAGGTTTTGTCACTTTGTCAAGTCATTGTTGAGTCACAGGCGAGTTTGAGCCAAGTCACGAGTCAAGTTGCCCTTACCAAGTTCAAGGTGGGTAACAAGTCAAGTTACCCTTGCCAAGTCCAAGTCTCGTTACTTTGGTTTGAACCTCAAACATATTCCGAGGCTAAAGGAATTCTAGAATAGGAACAAGCCATGACATCTAAACACTAGAGCCTATTGAAGAATAACACCTAGGTCCTTTCTGATTTCCATCATGGGAGAAATCTGGTGGCTGCAAATGGGTTTACAAAATCAAATACAAATATGATGGTACTTTGGATAAGTACAAAGCTCGTTTAGTTGCAAAGGGCTTTTCTCAAAGTCAAGGTATTGATTATGAGGAGATCTTTGCTCCTACTGCAAAGATGAACACAATCAGATTAGTCCTTGCCATGGCCACACAATTTGGCTGGAACACGTCAAGAGTGCTTTTCTAAATGGTGATCTCCACAAAGAGGTCTACATGACACAGCCTACTAGTTTCAAGGTTGTCAGTAAAGAACACCATGTTCTCAGATTAGTGAAAGCTTTCTATGGCTTGAAGTACCCCCCTAGGGCTTGGTACATGAAAATTGGTAAGTACCTCAGTGATCAAGGCTTCCAAAGGAGTTCTTCAAACTCAAATTTATACATCAAGACTACTTAGAGTCAAATCATCTTTCTAGTTATTTATGTGAATGATTTGATCATCACTAGTAGTTTAGCATCTTTGATTCAAGCAATCAACCAAAATTTATGCTAGTCTTTTGATATGACTGACCTTGGGCTCATGCATTATTGCCTAAGAGTTGAGGTTTGGCGACAGTCTTCTGTTATATTAATCTCTCAATCCAAATATGGCAAGGCTCTTATGACAAATTTTGTATGTAGAATTGCAAGCCTGCATCCACACCTATGGAGAAAGGTCTCAAGTTATCAACAAAGTGTGATTCTCCTCCCATTGATGATACTACATGCAGGTAACTAGTAGGCAGCCTCATCTACCTCTCTACTACTAGGCCTGATATTAGCTTCACGGTCAGCTACATCTCCCGCTTTATGACAACTCTAAAGGCTGATCATTGAATGGCAGCAAAGCACGTGCTTCGTTATGTGAAGGGCACTTCAGATTATGGACTTCTTTACTTTCGAATTTCTAATCCTAGCCTCAGTAGGTTCACAAATTCAGATTGGGCAAGCTTTGTTGATGATAAGAAGTCAACTTCTGGATATGAGTTCAGTTGGGATCAACTGTCGTCAGATGGACCAGTAAGAAGTAGCAAGCAGATTCTTTCTCCTCTACAGAAGATGAATACAAAAGGACAGTCAAGGCAGGTTGTGAAGTTGTTTAGCTTCGTCGGATGATTGGGGATATGCAGATGTCACCAATAGGACTGACCACTTTATTTGTTGATAACGAAGGTGTTATCAAATTAGCACGAAATCCAATCTTCCATGAACGAACCAAGCATGTGGATGTTCAATGTCACTACATACAACAACTAGTTGAAAACTGGACAATAGACTTGCAGTATGTTCCTACAATGGATCACACTACAAACATTCTCACCAAGCCTCTTGGTCCTAATAAGTTTGTCAAATTCAAAGGACGGATTGGCGTTATGGATAGATTAACCATTGAGAGGGTACTACGATAATAAATAGCTTCTATTATTAATTTATTAGTCAATGGTTATCTATTTGTAATTTATTGTAAATATTAGAATGTTTCTAATATTTAGTTAGGTTGTAGATAATTGTTTGTTTTTGTCCAACTAGAATAGAAAGTTTCTATTATTTACAATTGTTTCCTAAGGAAACATCGTTTTATTCTTTTGTATATATTGACCTCTCCGCCTCTATTAATAACAAGCAAATATTTTCCAATTTCTTTGTAATAAAACATACACAGAGGAGATTGGATATCTAAGTGGATAGAAGTTATTAAGACTGAGCATCATAGTCTGTTGAAAATTAACACTTGGGTTTTGGTGAATCTTCCTTTAGGAAAGAGACACAAAGTCAACTATGAGGCGAGTGGTACTTAAGATAAGTACAATGCTCGTCTTGTTGTCAAAGACCTCTCTTGGCATAAAGAAATTGATTATGAGCTAACGTTTGCTCCAACAACAAAGATGAGCACCATCAAATTAGTCCTAGCCATGAAAACTCAATGTGGAAGGTCCATCTAATGGATGTCAAGGGTGCCTTCCTAAAGAGTGAGTTACAAGAAGAGGTTTGCATAACACGACCTCCTAGATTCAAGGTTATTAGTAAAGAACACCAAGTGCTTAAACTAGAGAAAGCACTCTAACGCCTCAAACTAGCTCCTCGGGCATGATATATAAAAATTGATAAGTACCTTACAAATCAAGCTTTATAGAGGAATACTTCTTACTCGAATTTGTATGTCAAAACTACTAGTAGTGACATCATCCTTCTTGTTATTTATGTTGATGATCTTATCATAACTGGTAGTTTGGCATCTTTGATTCAAGAAATCAAACAAAATTTATGCCAGCCCCTTGACATGACCAACCTTGAGCTTCTCACTACTACTTAAGTGTCCAAGTTTGGCAGTAGTCACATGGCATCTCCATCCCTCAGACTAAGCAAGCACAAGCTTTACTTGATGAATTCAAAATGCAGGGCTACAAACTTGCATCTACACCTACGAAGTTTGGTCTAAAGTTGTCAACCAAATCTCGTTCTCTTGTTGGGAATGAGCCCACATTAAAGCAATTAGTGGGCAATTTGATCTATCTCACAGCCAGCAGACCTAATCTCAGTTTTCCAGTAAGTTATATTATTTCACGATAGCTCCTACTTCAAATCATTAGGTTGCAGCAAAGCGCATTTTGCACTATGTCAAGAGCACAACAAACATTGGTATCCTATACAGACAAACCAAAGATCCCCAATTGGTTACACAGACTTGAATTGGGGAGGCTTTGTTCATGGGAAAAAGTTCACTTTCGGGAATGTCTTCAATTTGGGCATATATGTTATCACTTGGACCAGCAAGAAGCAACAAGTTGTCTCTTTACTCAAGGGAAGTTCAATATCGACGAACAATCAAAGCAGGTTATGAGGTAGTTTGGCTTCAAAGGATACTTTGCAACATTGATAAGAAACGGCCTTGGTATCTTCTTTTGCTTCTTATATTTGCTAGGTTACTAACAGCCCAAGTATCCCCTTCGAAATCAATGATCTCTTCGAGGAAAGAAATCAACATTAATTCAAGGATTTTCCTATCATTTATGCTTGCTTCACCACTAGTGTCTTTACACCCTTCATGTGCATCACGCCTCCAAACCATCTAAAGGTCTTACACGAGTGTGGAGGCCTATTTCTTAGGTTTGGGTTGCTCTATTAGATGTCTTGAATTCATATTTTAGTAGATCTTGCTTAATGATCTCACCAAACGGCTTCAATTTCTCATTAGGCCAATTAGGCCTCCTAGTCCAGTTTTGAGGCTTTTTCTCCCAAAACTTCTTAACAACCCTAAGAACAAGCTGGCATTCAGAATACACTTTTTTATGATCGTTCAGATATTCTGAGATTTAAATTCTATTCAGATTTGTATATGCTCAAACCAAAAAGTGAGGGTAGACCAGCCTAGAGTTAGGCTTTCAACACTCCTTCAAATGAATTGATCAACTCCTCTCATTAATCTTGCACACTCATTAGACATCCCCCTAACACAAGCTAAAGTCATTTGAGGAAGTGCTATCCACTCCTGCAATTTCTATGCACATCTTTGTGTCAGCCACCTAGCTGGGTTGCTCCAAGACTTGCCTAGGGCTGGCTTGTAAAATTATTAAATTGCAGTTTACCTCTCCAACCAAAAATGGATTGATGTACAGAGGGTCTACTCTAATTTCCCACAAGGCCGTGATTTTCTAAACATGGAAAATGAAGTCAGACTCCATTCTTCCCCAGCTGCCTAGGTTTGTCTAGAGATTGGCAGAGTTTGAAGAATTTGAATTTACCCTACTAAAACTGATCACACAAACTTGTAACTATGTACAGAACTTGGAAAGCATCTAATCCACCAACTGAAAGTAAAGGAAAACAAGAATCATTCCATTAAACACAAAGATTGTCTTGGTTTGCACAAGTCTGCAGCGAAATTGCTTGGCTTTCACTTACTTCAAACTTGCAACTTCAACATCCAACCATACAAGATGGTTTGGATGGCTTAAATAACCATTCCACACTGCCCAAATTGATTCTTGAGCGTTAGGAACCAACTGATCACACTTTACATGACTTTGCAAAAGCTGCTCAAAAAGTTGTAAAAGTTGCAAAATTGCAACTTGGCAACTTTTGCAATTTCTAGACAACTTTTGCATTTCACTTGTTTCCTTGCAACCAAAAGGTGTAAAACGATGTCAAATGGTATCCTGAGACTATGTGGACCTATTCCAAGCCATTCTAGACCTTTTACCCACATTTGACTCCTAGAGTCAATTAAATCAACTTGACAACTTTTCACCCAGGCAATGCAACTTTTACAGTTTTTGCCACAACTTTTACATATGACTTTGCAAACATACCAAGATGCACTTGGATATCACCTTAAGCTTCCATTGAGCTCTTATTACACACCATGGCCCATTAAAGAGCCAAACACAACAAAATTTCATGAGGACTTTAACAAGCCCTAGGGTGCTCCTACACCATTCTCCTCCAACAAAGAAGTCCTCATGGGACTATGGGAGATACCAAACTGAGATCTATCCCCTTCTTTTTGGAAATCAGTCTCTAGTATCCACGTGGCTTCATGCCTACTTTACTCTTCCATTTTATCAGGTACTCCATGTAGGTCTTGTGCCTAGTTGTAATGTCCCCTATTGGGACTTAAGTCAATTATTTCCCAGTAAGCTACTCGAAGACCTAATTCATATATTCTCCATATTTCTTAATTTCTGAATCATTAACTCTCAATGTTAAAACTCTATATATATAGTTTTTAATTAAGAGTCGTATGTTTTCATAAATATTATATTGTATTAATGATTTAATTATATCAATTATATTAATTATACATATAACATAATATATATTATGTTAATAATAATATAAAATATATTTCTTATTAATATTTTATTATTATTTATATTAATAACATTATTTTAATACTATTACATAATATATTTACTTTATATATTATTATTAATAATATTAAACTCTCATATTTCAAAAGTATTATATTATGCAATATTATAATAGGATTATAATAAATCATAATTATATTATTATTCTATTATTTATCTATATTATATGGAACTAATATTGATGATGATATCACAGTCCTCCCCTCTTACATTTTGCTTGTCCTCAAGCAAAAGTCATCTATACATGACTTTTTTTTGTAGAACCATCATACAAAGTATATAACTGGATGGACAAAGATTTAGAATACATCATAATGCATGAAAACACAAAGCATACACCGACTAGACATATGAATGCATGAAGACATGAAGAAGACACGTGAAAACACAAAGAAAACACATTAATCCATGAAAACATGGAGCAGAAATGATGTAAACACATTATACATGCATTCTTGATTAATGCTTTATAGTTCACTAGAGTCGAGAAGAAAATTTACTTTTACAATAGAATCCTTCAACCGCAAGTGATCATTAGTACACGTATATATAAGTTCAAGAAAATGTGAGTCAAGATAATTATTCCAAACCAATCCCATACTTCCACATGAGGTGGCTTACTTAGGGGGATGCTTGTTTTGTTTTTTACTTATTATCATTCTTCAGTTGAGAAGAACACTCAGGATGTAAATAGATCACTTAGGCACCAAACTAAACGGTCTTCCTCAAGGTTTCTATGGATCCAAGCCCACAATCCCATCTTGGAATGACCTCAAGGCAACATGATCCCATCTTGGTCAAACCTCAAGTAAACTATAGGGATGCTGATCCTACCCATCTCAAAATAACCGATTGGTTGGATTAGCCTAAATACACCTTTGTTCTCTCTTGAGGCTTCCTTTTTAGGTAAGTAATAAACTATATATGAATTAAAAAGGTCATGTTATTCCGACTATGACTCTAGTCTAGAAGGAAGGCTAAGATGCAATGGGTCACTTTGACACCAAACTCAACAATCTTCCTCAAGGTTTTTGAGGATCCAAGCCCACAATCCCATCTTGGAATGACCTCAAGGAAACTTGATCCCATCTTGGTCAAACCTAAAGGCAACTATAGGGACGTTGATCCTTACCCATCTCGGAATAACCTGTTCGCTGGATTTAAACAAGCCTTTCCCATATTGTATATCTATCTATCCCTTCTAGCCTAGATTTTATAATTGTATTAAGCGTGGATATTATTCAAATGAATTGATTAATAAATAACATACTTACCTCAAAGATGTGTAAGTCTTAACAGAATATCTTTCCTTCTACGTTCGTTATGTGTTTAAGCCTGACCGTATCAGACATAGATTGCAGAACCCTTGCATGGAGATGCCTTTCTAATACCAGTCTTGAAAATATTTCACCAAAAATCTGTTGGTATGATCTCTTAGTGTTTACTTTCACATAATAATTTTCATTGTATTTTTTCCTTTCATAAATTTTACCAATGATTAATCCTCAATTATCTACATCTCTTCTACTCATACTACCACTGACAGATATTAGAAATATGGTCTAACTTTATCGATTTAAAAATTTAATATACTGGACCCATTTTCCCAACTTATTCAGATAGCTGCTCTTTCAAATTTGATGTGCTGGGATCTTCAATTCCAATTGGTATTTGCAGAATATTAATTTCTTAAATTTCCCAATTATCAGTCCATAACCAGCAATCATGACATGTAGATATGAATCTTTCTGGTACACTGAATACCTCATAACAGTAAGATTCCCAACAATATTTATTCCAACATTTTCACTCTTCCACGATGATTTCAGTTTCCAGGCACACTGTCAAACAGTTGGATTGTAGGTGTAAAAATTTATTTTTTACCATAAATCATTTAGCTTCAGATCTAAACTGTTACAGAATCAATAACTAGTAGAATGATTGAATGACTCAGATTTTTTGCACAGATTATTATTTGAATCCATTACACCACCACAGTTCATTTTGTTTAGTACAGCCAAGATACAAAAATATTCAATTCTACCCACAGACAGAGCCTTCAGCACCTAATTCCTGTTCTCCAAGGTTTATTCATATATACTCTGACATGTATGTCACAACAATCCTCCTTCAAATATGATGAAACAACTTATGTGCCAGGTCAAATAAATATTTACTGTGTTGATGAAGTTCAGAATCCAGATTATGAAATATACAGAGAGTCTACTCTCATTTCCCACAAGGCCATGATTTTCTAAACGTGGAAAATGAAGTTAGACTACATTCTTCCAAAACTGCTTGGATTTGTCCAGAGACTGGCAGACTGAAGAATTTAAATTTACCCTACTAAAACTGATCACACAAACTTGTAACTATGTACAGAACTTGTAAAACATCTAATCTACCAACTGAAAGTAAAGAAAAACAAGAGTCATTCCATTAAACACAAAACTGTCTTGGTTTGCACAAGTCTACAGCAAAATTGCTTGGCTTTCACTTACTTCAAACTTGCAACTTCAACATCCAACAGTACAAAATCGTTTGGATGGGCTTAAATAACCATTCCACACCTGCCCCAACTAATTCTTGAGTGGAGGGAACCAACTGATCACACTTTACATGACTTTGCAAAAGTTGCTCAGAAAATTGTCAAAGTTGAAAAAATTGCAACTTGACAACTTTTGCAATTTCTAGAGAATGTTTGCATTTCACTTGTTTCCTTGCAACCAAAAGGTGTAAAAAGATGTCAAATGGTATCCTAAGGCTGTGTGGACCTATTCCAAGCCATTCAATGTCTTTTACCCACATTTTGACTCCTAAAGTCAATTAGACTTCACAACTTTTCACCTAGGCAATGCAACTTTTACACTTTTTGCCACAACTTTTATATTTGACTTTGCAAAATACCAAGATGCACTTGGATATCACCTTGAGTTTCCATTGAGCTCTTATTACACACTACCACCCGTTAAAGAGCCAAACACAACAAAATTTCATGAGGACTTTAACAAGCACTAGGGTGCTCCTGCACCGGACATCCCATATGTCTCAGGCAGGCTCTTCACCCCTCTTCTATGACAATCAAAGGGTCCTCAACTTTGCCAAAAATCCAGTCTTCCATAAGCGAACCAAGCATATTGACATTCATTGTCACTTCATTTATCAGCTAGTTGAAGATGGATACGTAGATTTGCAGTATGTTCCTACAGCGGACCAGCCTCCCAATATTGTCACCAAGTCCCTTCTTGCAGAGAAGTTTGCTAAGTTCAAGGGGCTCTTCAATGTCATTTAGACAGATTGACCATTAAGGAAGGGTATTAGAATAATATCTCCTTTATATCCTTTTGTTATTTTAATGGTCAATATTGTAAATCTTGTGAATTAGAATGTTTCTAATAACAACGAAAGCTCATAATAGAAACATCATCTTTGTAAACTATGAATGAGTATCTTGCTCATTCATCAATTTATTCAATATTTTACCAATTACCTCTGTAATAATGTTAAATATATATATGAAATATAGTTGAATTTTATATATATATATATATATATATATATATATTCTGCTATTTAGATATACTTAGCCTATTTCTTGTTCACTTCTTTTATATATATATATATATATATATATATATATATATATATATATATATGAATGTTCTACTTCTGATAGATATATATATCATACTAATTGATATTAAGAGGATAGGGAGTGTACGTAGGAAGAGAATGAGAAAATTCAGTCATGTGACAGGAAGATCCTGAGATAGGTAGAACCTTGAGAGAGCATGCTTGTAGACTGTGTCCAGCTCCCAAGCACAAAAATCTACCATCTTTCTTATGGCTACTAAAGGATAGAAATAAGGAATTAGAGCTCAAGTATGTAGTATGGATCAATGAAATTATCAGCTGTTACTATAGCTTGATACAGTCAGTATTCTAATATTTAATGATAAGAAAGAAAGTTATGAATAATAAGAAATATAAGCTATGTTCCCTCGAGTTTCCGGTACGGGGACGGTGGGGGACGGTGGGATGGGTTTACGAGACGGCAAATTTTTTTTGGTGATTTTGGGGATGGGGGGGGGAGGGGGGGGACGGCAAACAAGGACAGCTATCTATATAGGGAAATTTTAAAATATACATTGAAATTTGCAAGCTGTCATTCATATGAAACCAAGCGCAAAGCATGTCATTCAAACACTATAGAACCATAGCATACAACATTTGAATGCCATCCAAGAAAAAATATCCGATTTCAATACTCAATTGTCAAAATGCATATCAATATCAGTGAACAATATCATAATGATAAACATGACAAATCTGAAAATCTAAATCTAAATATACCTAAAGCTATACGCCCAAAGGCTAGAGGGCTGCCATAAAGTAATAAATATCAATGTATCATAAGCATGTTGACGTTCAACATTAAAAACATAACATAGAAAAATGAAGCAGACTACTACTCCTATTCTGCCTTTACCAGATTTGGTGGAGTGGGGCCCACCTCGGCGACCTAGTAAGGAGCCTTATATTTTTTAATATTTTTGCATTAAAAAAAAATTTAAAAATTAATTTAAAAAAAAAATTGGGGACGGCTGGCCGTAACTAGTACGGTTGGGGGACATCTAGGCATCCCCTTTCCGTACTGAGGATGGCTTTTTTTCCCCAGCCGTCCCCTAGTAATTTGCCTTTTTTGGGGACGGTTGGGGGACGTCCCATACCTGTCCCCCCATCCCCAGGACGTCCCCGTTTCTAGAACTCCTCGTTTTAGGCTGGGTACGCATCGCCGAGGAACATAGAATATAACGGTTATATGGTATGTGTGTGTGTGTGTGAGTAAGTGTGTGTGTGTGTGTGTGCGCGTGCGTGTGCGTGTGCATGTGTGTGTGTTCAAATCCAAGAAAGTTATGGATAATAAGAAATACAAGGGTTATCAAAAATAAATGGTAAGCATATATAGACATGTTCAGATCTGTTGCTTCTAAGAATCTGAAGAGGAAGGGTTTCCAAAGAGGAGGCCGTCTAAATCCAGCCAATATGATGAATCCCAAGATAAGGTAGGGATCAACACCCCTTGAACCTTGAGGGTATGGTCCAAGATAGGTTAAGGGCTTGGATTTGTAAACTTTGAGGAAGCCTATTGTGGTTGGTTTCTAAGCACTCTGGTTACATTGATATCTTCTCCCTTCTCAGAATGAAGTAGCAATGAGATGAGAATTGACATTAAGAATTATAAACAGCAAAACAGCCAGATCACCTAATATGTTTAGCATGATAAATGAACCATTTTTCTTACTTTGAAGTTTGAGTTATGGAATAACATAGATTTGATTCAATGCAACTTAGTCCATTCAGTTTAAGACTTGAGAATATTAAAATGGGTTATCTCTGGTTATAACAGGCCTAAACCTACAGGGTACATTATAGGGTACATCAAGTTATCAATATTGTTGTATACCTTATAGCAGCATGTATGGGCCTTTATGATACAGCTTATTCTCATATATTCCAAGGGTAACTGTATAAATAAGAGGCCATGCCTCATGCCTAATTTATTCTATTTGTGAATCCATTTATTATACTTATTTTGGTGTTTCTAGGTGCTGCTATAGATGTGTGTTGTTTCTTTGCTTGATGAATAATCTCACATGATGGATTGCTTAGGCATTAAACTTTTCTTTAGACTTTTTTTGGGGAAGAAAATAAACCAAACAAGCATTCCTAAAGCAATTTTGTTTTGGTGTGAAACTAGATTATCTTGTCTTCATGCAGTAATAGTTATTTGATTTGATTTAAAATCAAGTAAATTCCCTTTTAGTGATTCTTTTGAATCTTTTATGACGTTGCTAATCTCTTTGGGTACATGAACAAAAAAACCAATACAATATTGTTCATTTCTAAGCATAATCCTATAGTTTCGTTGAGAAAGCATTTCCTAAATCTAAGATGAGAGTTCACTCGTTGCAGGTGAGACCAACATAGTTAACTAACTCCTTGATGTTGAGTGCTGTAAATGAGGGAAAAAAACAAATGATGGAGATATTTTATTCCAACAGACAATCAATAAAATCATTTCTACAAATCAGGAATAAACAAAGATAGCAAATGCATGTTATGTTTAATGTGAATGTACATACCTTCAAGGCACAATGCTCACAGAAGTAATGCTTGCACCTGGTAACAACAGGGTCCTGAAATGGCTCCCTGCATATAAAGCAAGCAAATGGCAAAGAATCTTCATCTTCGTCATCACTTTCAGCATCCTCATCTTCCCCCTCAGCCACTCTCAGTGCCAATTTTGCCTTCCGCTTCTTCTCAGCCTCATCCCATTCTCTCTCCATCTGCCAACCAGACTTATAATCCCCTCTATCATGCATAAACTTACAAGAGTCCCCATATCCACAGTAGCCTGTCTCTTTGTAATCTTTACAAATGTCAGGTTGATAATCAAACCTGACAGAAGTCCTAATATTAGCAGAAGCTCTGAGAGGCCCATGTGCACCCCCAGCCTTCTCCCCTGCAATAGTCTGTTCTCTTCTAAATCCTGCTTTAAAATCAGTGTATCCATGAATGCCCTTGTAAAGTTTTTCATTTCCAGCAGCTTTGCCCTTGAGAGATTCTTCTGCTTGCTTCAAAACTCTTTCTCTGATGGCTCTAGCGTCTATTGAGAACTCTGTCTCCGTATCCAGAGTTGCAGTTGCCCTGCTATCATTTTGAACCTGAATTTCCTTTGAGGATTCATAGAAAAATGTGGCAGGTATTTCAGAGTCCTCATTATCATCCTGGCCAATTTTTTTAGATGAATTAGCAGATGAAAATGTCAACTTATTGTCACTTTTCCTTAAAAGTTTCGCCTTCGGAAGAACAGTGGGACCTTCGTCTTCTTCTTCTTCTACTTCACGTTTCCTTATATTTTTGTTGCGCGAGGGTTTTTTGAAAAAAGTACATTCTGAATATAGACAACACAGTTTTGTTTATTATGAAGAAGATGCAAAAACAATTATAATTTGATACACAGAGAAACTATGAGATAAAACTTACTTGCAGAATTTTTCCCTTCGCCATTGTCCGCCATTGCCAATCAAATCCAACCGTAAAACGTCCGACTGGTTTAAGCGGCACCCTATATAGAAACATAAAAAGAAAATATTAGGTGTGAGACTTTTGATCAACAAGAGCTCTTTGTGAGCTTGAGTCGCTACTTTTTGGATTTTGGGGTATCTACTTGAAATGGTTATGTCAAAACTTTAGTGTTGCCAGATTTCAAGATGACTTTGTGCCTTTGCTTTTCTTCTTTTCCATGATTATAAATTTTAAATTTTCACTTTTGCTATCATTATGTTTTGGAAAAAAATATTATTATTATTTTTAAAAAAATTAAATAGTCCTAAATTATAAATATTTTTGTAATTACAACACAATTAAAAATGGGATAATTTTCACTAAGAATTTATCTCAATGTTTTTTCTAGTGTAATAGTTTTTAAATTCTCTTATAATTTTAAAACTTTTGAAATTAAAGAATTTGTATGTTTAATTTTAAAAAGCTATTAAATTAATATTTGACAACATAAATGATTATAAATTTTTGAATTTTCACTTTTTTCTATCATCAATCATGTTTTTGAAAAAGAATTATAACTTTTTTTAAAAAATAAAAATAGAATCAAATTATAAATATTTTTGTAATCACAACACAATTTAAAATCTTGATTATATTTTTTTTAATTTTCACTTTTTCTATCATTATGTTTTGGAGAAAAAATAATAATTTTAAAGTAGTCTAAATTATAAATGTTTTTGAAATTAATTTTTTTCTTTAATAGGATTGTTTTGATTTATTTATAATTTTATTTTAAGATAAATTGTCACTTGTTAAAAAAAATTAAATAGAGAAACAACATTAAAAATTCTTTTTGCTTGGTGAATTTGGTTCTTAAAAAAAATAAAGTTGTGACTTCTATTAGTCCATTATTAATATTTTTAACAATTAAAACAAATCAAAATTTCAAACAAGCAAATATAAACATACATGAACACCCACATTCGTTGCACATAAAGCAACTCAGTCGATGGTTGGTGGACTCCACACCACCACAACATTTTTACCATGCTTACGATTATTTAATTTGAAAAATTGTCCAATCTCATAAATTCTGACAAGCTAACAACTTAATGCTACAACAAGCACATACATTACATTAGCTAAAATATATAATATATTTTGTAGGAAACTGATAGAAGTTTCAGGAAGATTTGACAAAGGTTATTGGAGGGATCTAAGAAACTTGTCACATCAACGTGTTCTAGCTTCCAATGTTATTCTTAAATTTTTCCACCGCTCTAGCTATTGATGAATGAAATTAAAATATACTACAATTTTTTTACTCAGTGTCAACAAAATAATGATAATTGGTTGGTTAAATTTGGGTGATTGTGTCATTTCTAAACTAAACCACCCAAGGGAGATAGCACGGCTGGCAATAGGATAAGAGTGTTGGCCTAGATAAGATAGGCTATAAGCATCCATATTAATTTGTTGTGAGAAACCACAAGCATGGTATTTAATATTTTCTGATTTTCATATTTACGAAAATAGCATAAACCCCAGCAAATTCGGTTAGACCAATCAGAAAATAGGAAAGAGTCTTCTATATTTGATTTATTAAATCTTAGCTTTCGAAACTTTAGCCTTTTGCATTTATCTGCTGAAAAATTAATAGCACGGGCAGGGAAGGAAACGATAACATAAGTTCCCTACCTAATAAAAAGTGAATCTATACTAAAATTAGAAGAAAATAAGCATATCATCACAATCACACTCGAGAAGGGCATCTATAACTCAACATAATTAAAAAACTAGCTATATAAGCTTGACATATGGCCTTAATAATATATGATAAATGCGACTTATAGTTCATGATGACAATTCAATTTATTAGATGGGATACACAACCTCTAAATAATAGTGATTTTTTCATAGTGAAGTATGTTAAGTTATGTCAAGAGACTAAATGAATGAAATTCATCCTAATGAAGAATTTTGACACTATAGGGTTAATTATGTACACTATGAAAGGGACTTCTACTAATTAGCATCTAGATCTAATCCAATGTTGATATACAACACATATCTTTGATCATTATTAAAGTTTGCCTTAACCAATTTTTCTGTTGCACTGCTTGCTTCTGGAGGACCTCCAATGAAAGTGTTATTTCAGATAATTAGGATTTAATATTGAGATCTTTCACCCTATGTGGTTTGTCTTGAAATTCAAGATAGCATGGTTAAGCATACATTAGACAAGCTTATTCTTGGGTATTATTATCACTGTTTCCTTTAGAAACAATGGTGGTGCTTTGCAAATGAGCTAGGGTTTCTCAATGATTCAAACACAATTTCATTGCAGAGTTTTGACCAATGGATGAACCAGTTCTATTGTGTTCCCTCCTTCTTTTTCTTCAATGTATGTTTCTTAAGAACTCTCTTGTATCCAAAAATGACATTTTTCTCTCTTTTCACAACAAACTCAAAGATTCATTCCAATCACATTGAAAAAAACAAGTGCTTCACATTGGGACCTTTATACTTCTGAACTCGCATCAATCTATCTGGGATTTTGAGAAGGGTTTTTTTAGCGGTTGAATTGAGGTTTCAAACAAGGTTTTATCAGTTAGGCAAGGTTAGAGCAAGGTTCGAGTGGGATTTTGAGCTCAAGGGACTTGACTAGGGTTTGAACTATGTGCCTTTTAGCTTTGTTCTTGGTCTCTGAAAATTGTCTCTATCTTTCTTTCTCACCACAAACTCAAACTAGGGTTTGGTTATCCACCAAATGATACTAAACTAAGGGTTTGGGGAAGCAAGGGGGCAGTGATTTTAGGGTTTTTCTAGTCTCTAGCTCCTCTAGAGTCATGTAGAACATAATGAGGTTAAGGATAGGGGGTCCTTTGTTAGAAACCCAAGATCATGATAATCATCAAAAAGGGAACTTAAACCACTGCTTGAACAACCTATGGTTGGCATAATGGGCACTATTAACCCTCAACTAAGAAGGTTACCACCGAGGGTTAGTTCAGATCGACAGTCCAATCTATCAAAGGCTCAATAGAGGGAACCTCACAACGTAAACACTAAGTTTGTCTTCCTGGATTAAAAGCAATATTTGGGAATACTTAAACAGAAATAGATTTGAAGGAAGAAAAACCTATGGTTGGCACAATGGGCACTATCTAACCCTCAATTGAGAAGGTTACCACTGGGGGTTAGTTCAGATCAATAGTTCAATTTATCAAAGGCTCAACAGAGGGAACCTCACAACGTAAACACTAAGTTTATCTTCTTGAATTAAAAGTAATATTTGGGAATACTTATATAGAGATAGATTCGAAGGAAGAAAAATCTTATCGTGATTCTACCTAGGGCGGCTAAACCTCTTTAGGTAACTACTCCAGAGGATCAAGCAACAAATGACCCAGTAGCCCATGAGGGAATCAAGGAGTCTATGATAGAGATTCCTAAAATAAAGGCTATGACAAACAAAGGGACTAGTGAGGGGGGGTTCCTACAAGAATCTTATAGCCCTTACTCCTCTCCTTTTCTTTGGTCATCAAAACTGTATGTCAACGATCTTATGGACATAAAAAGAAGACTAGAAGCCTTGGAGGAGAAGGGACAACAAGAGAACGAAAAACTATAATAGGTTACAATAGCCAATTGGGAACTTGAAAGAGAGAACAAATGGCTAAAAAGCATGGTCTAAGTCTGCAAGATGACATCGAGAGGAAAGGAGAAAAGAGTGGGAGAAAGTAAAATCAGCAAGGGTTGCACACAAATGAGCTTGGATGAGAAATGGTAGAGCACAAATTGCTGATACACCAAAAACTCAAAAATAAGAACTTAGGCCCCACAAGATTATCTAAACATGGTGAGTTGGAATTAGAGAGGATACTCATGGAAAAGAGGACCAAGGTTGGGGCCCATAGCTGAAGGGTAAGACATTATATGCCTCATAGAAACAAATGAACATGAAGGGTGTGGGATTTCAAAATTTGAAGGGTACGATAAAAATTCCATGTGGAATGAAGAAACAGAGACAGGTAAAGGCCATGGAGGGATTACAATTTTAATAAAAGATACGTGGAACAACAACATAAAAGTAGACAAAGAAGACTCAAATAAGCAATTTATATGGCTAAAAAATGAGGACAACGAAGAGATTACATGGCTAGCAGCATGCTATTTTGCACCTAAAAGTTCAAAGTTCTACAAAAGGAGAGATCTAGACAATGAAGACCCATTTGCAGTCCTAAAGAAGGATATTCTCTCTTTTATTTTTGCCAAAAACACAATCCTAGTAGGAGATTTTAATGCTAGGACTGTGAGTAATCAGTCTATTTAGCTGCATAATGATTCAACAGAAAACAACAATCCCTTGGTGGCTAAAAGAGGATGAAGACAATATCAATAAAATGCTCTCACAGGATGAGCAAAGTGGTGTGTCCCACTTTGGGGCTGAATTATTGGGGCTCTGTATCCTTCACGGTCTGATTATCTGCAATGGCATGAAGATATGGCCAAAATCAAACAAAATCACTATAAGACATATAACGAACAAAACGTAGTGGACTATATGATGTGTTCTCACTAACCTATTACCAAGGTTTTAGATTTCAGGATTGAACGATGTCCTACAAAACTAAACTCAGACCATATGCCTCTCTTTATTAAATACAATGTTAAAGTTAGAAAGTTACAAAGCAATCAGTATCGGGGTGATAGCACAAAAGATCATAAAAGGGAAAAATACTCATAAATAGAGAGAATAAGAAGATATTTTGCACCACCCTTGAACAACAGATCCAAATGATTCATGACAACACAAATTACAATGAATGCAATGCTAAGAAAGAATACATTAGCAACAACTTAGTAATCCCCCTAACTCGGAGAGCTCTAAAGGGTTGTAAGAGGACAAGAACAAAGAAGAGCATCTCAAACACTTTTTTGCCTAATCCGTGGTATGACAAAGAATGCAAGACTACAAAAAGAGACCTTAAAGGGAGAAACAAAAACAAGGTAATCATAAGAGAATACAAAAAGCTGATCAAATCTAAAAAAGATGAATATGTAATGAACCGAAGGAAGGAGTTAATCATGTTAGGGAAGCACAATCCTAAGGGATTCTGGAGGGAGTTACAACAAGTTAGAAAACATGTTGAAAACAAAATTACGGATTCTCAATGCCTAGAATACACAAAACTATTGTATAAGAGACTAGAGGGTGAGGCTTCCCCTCCTATAACCAACAACAACTCAGTTGAATTGTTTTTTCTGGAAGACATTAACCTGGGGATAAGGAGGTTAGCAAGTGGAAAAGCTCAAGATATTGATGGGCTGAAGGCATAATTTCTAAAGTGGGGGACGAATTTGTTGGCTCTACACATCAAGACCATTTTTAACAAGGTCACTCAAGGATGCTTCCCAACTAATTAGATGACTAGTGTAGTTATCCCTCTTCATAAGAGAGGGGATGTAAACAACCCTTCCAATTGTTGCACCATCATGGTGTAATGTTCCCATTGGTTTCCAGCATCAGTATTTCAGGGATTAGCCTAGTAATGGATCCTCGTAGGCTAATGAGGATGGTTAGAGGGTCTTCTAAGGATTGATTCATCTCCAACATTCATCGATTTATGGATTCGGCCTTCGTTCGATGTCATTTGGACTCCATTTTCCATACTTACTATGTATAGTAAGTCAAGGGTAATAGATATGGACCCTTTCTATTTTTAGAAAGTGTATTTGGTCACATGGGGAATTATGAGGAGAGATTCCTATTTCAAATGGCATGGCAATCAGACAAGTATTTCAAGAGATATTAAAGTTTAAATGACTTAAGTGATTTATTTAAATATTTTAATGTTATAAAGTTATAGTCACTTGAGTGACTAAAAGATGAAATTGGCTTTTAATCTCACGTTGCCTAGTTATTTGTGTCTTCCCTCACATCGAGGTTATAAAAGTGTGGAGCTATATTGGGATTGATAGAATGAATATATGCTATTATACAAATCTGAAAGGTTGCTTATTGTCATTGGATACTTCCTAAGGACGAAACCCCTTAAGGATGAATAGTGAGGCTAGATGGATTATCCTCCATTGTGCATGAATGTACATGCAACAATGAGAGGACAAGAATACAAAGATGTATCTCATAAAGAGATGTAGTAGAAAACATTTTCTCAATTGGAGTGCAAACAGCTATGTTGTTTACATGACAACTAATATGAATATGCAAACTCCTAGGTGTCTACATGACAACTAATAAAAATGCATTATCTTAAGTAAATCTAAGTAAAGTGTAAATAGTAAATACTTATTTACATCAAAACCCCCCCTTAAGTGAAACTTAGGGGAATATACTTAAGCTCACAAATGCATCACATTGTATGTAGAGCATTGCATTTGTACATGTGTACCTAACATGGCCTAGTAGTCGGGACCCATCATGCATTTGTGAGCTTAAGTGGATTCCCCTAAGTTGCACTTAAGGGGGGGGGTGTTGGTGTAAATAAGTATTTACTATTTAAACTTTTCTTAAGTTTACTTAGGATAATGCATTTTTATATTAGTTGTCATGTAGACACCTAGGAATATGCATAGTCATATGAGTTATCAATCATCAAAGCACTCCATTTCTAATAGTTCATTTTTGACAATTTGAATCTTAAACCAAAGTGACACTTTTGACATGACTCCATGAGATCAAATAATGTATGCATCCACAAAATTAAAAATTAAAAATTAAAAATCAAAGAAACCCCCCCTAATGCATGATTTGGCACTTTATATTTAATGTGATTACAATGGCCACTTGCCAATTTAGGGTGCAAGTGGACTTTTGATTTTGATGGTTACAACAACAAATATGAAGCTATATCATACTCAACAAGAGAAGACACAAGACCTCTCAAGGATCTAATTAATTACAAGTGTGAATAGGCCAAAATGAGACCAAAATTTGAAAGTACCATGTCTACTCAAAATTACTCCAAACTGATACCAGATCTGGAAAGTAGACAAAAAATCATGCACTCTCAAAAAAATAGCACCTAAATATGTGTCCAAATGAGCCCAAACTAAGCCTTTAAAGTTGCAAAAATTGGAATTCACAATTTGCACAAAAATTTAGGAACAAAGATCTCAAACATCCTGCATCAATGTATAGATCATGAAATTCTACCCCAAAACAAAAAAAATTGCTCGAAAAAAGGAGTCCATATGAGGGAGATATCGCTATTTGAAAATCACCTCTGTAATTATTCTTCCTAAATCGTCGTCGTTGCACCTCCAAAAATCAATTGACTCTAGATTTCACCTCAGATGTTCAATTTTGATGAAACAAAAGTCGATTTGGGGGTTTTTTGACTTTCTAAATGTGATACCAATATCTTATTTGCACCGACAAGCTCCAATCTTGACCTGCAAAAAAAAATCTCTCTAATGGCCATGCAATGAAGCTCTTGTAGCTCTGATACCATGTAAGAATTTGCCTAAGCGAATAATTCAACACCAAGATCAAGAAGCTCAATAGATAGCATAAGAGAGACTAATGATTATCAAATGAGAATCTCAATAATGATCAAAATGATAATAGATATTGGATGATTGAATATGAGATATTTGGATATGAAATAATTGCATATGAGATGAATACACACTAGAGGTGTCTTGTATATAAAGGCAACTAGAATGACTAGGAGTCAGCAAAGAGATAAACATTACAACTAAGCACATGTCCACCAAGAGAGGGTTATCCTCCATTGAGCATAGGCGTTTGTGCAATGATGAGAGGATAAGTTTACATAGGTGTATCTCATAAAGAGATGTAGACACCATGTGCTCTAATAAGTTGCTAACTCCTATGTTGTCAGCAAGACAACTTATATGACTCTGCATATTCCTAGGTGTCTACATGAAAACTAATATAAAAATGCATTATCCTAAGTAAACTTAAATAAGGTGTAAATAGTAAATACTTATTTACACCAACAATGCAAACCTAGCATCTCACATTGCACTGCAGAACTGAGTTTCCAAATTGATACATTGAAGACTTATGAGAAGTGGAAGTTCAACAGCAAAAATGTAGGTGATTGAAGATATTTACAAGTAACTAGCACGTATAGTTTATAATTGATATTTTGAAGGTTTATGGGAAATTGAAGCTTGATGACATGAAGAAGTATAGGAGAAGAAAGTCAGTTATAGTAATGAGTGAGTGCAACACATTAGGAGACAGTTCATACTTGGACAATATTCAAGGATAGAAGATATCTATAGCCAAGGGTGGTGAATTTAATGTGGCTGAGAAACCTACATACCAAGCCTACATGGAAGTTGGGTCACCTTCATATTACAGTCAGTGAGTATACACCATAATCCATAGGAAGCATAAGAGACAACATGGTTAGTGGTTAGTATATTGGTTACAACATCTACATCTGCACTTATAGAGGGATTATGAGCTATAAACATGATGCTAAGTTTGATACCAGTAAATCGGGATGAGTGTTGGAGCGATTGGGAGTTGACAATTCCAAAACTGTAGCCATTGGAAGCATGCTGTGAGCAGTACTGCAGACTTCTAGCTCTATGCATTTTAGACCAAGTTCCACTTATCCACTCCATTATTTTTGAAACTTGTGTTAGTTGTATAAACATAAGCTAGCATGTTGTAATGCAATTAGTTTTTGTCTCTATGATTCCAAATAGTTATATTATTGCATAAGTCTACTATAGTGTAGAATAGTATAATCCAGTACTATTGTTTCCTGAATTTCACATTGTTTTGCAAAGTCTTTGTCATATTGTTGTATTTCTTAGAGTTTGATTTCTTAAAGTAGTATCAAGACTTAAAGATGCGGGAGCCATTTGACAAAATGTCTCTAGTCCCAATTTGATTTTCTTTGACTAGAATAAGCTCAAATTATTACACATGGTAAATCCTCCTTTGGGTGAGCTCTATGGGAGTATGTTAGAACGTAGAATCAATAGTTGGGCAAAAAAAGAGGAAAAAAGAGTGAAAGGGTGGGAGGGTTTCAAACCAAAACATTCCAACATCGATCACTATGTTACTCTAAGATATCTCATTGACAGAGTGTGGGAGAAATAGGGAGATGAGGCTTTTTGTTGCTTTTTTGACTTTAAGAAGGCTTACGATACCATACCTGGGGATAAACTATGGAATAGAATGGAAGAATTGGAAGTTCCAAATGTATACAAGGTTGTTGTTTATAAGCTTTATGAACAAGTTAAAGCAAAAATAAGAACTAAAGAGGGCATGTCAGAATGCATTGAGAGCAATGTGAGGGTCAAATAGGGATGTTCATTGTCTCCCACCTTGTTTGGCCTTTATATTGATAAGTTGGAGTGGTTAAACAAAGCCAATGGAGAACGAATCTGACTAGCTGATTATATGATTAGACCATAGTAATGAGACTCACCACAAGTTACCCAAGTTGGCGAGTCAAGTTACCCCCGTTGGGTCAAAATGACCCCTAACCCTAACTTGACAGGTCACCAAAAATTTAATTTTTCTCTAAGGTTTTTCTATTAATATACCCTAACTTGCCAAGTCACTACTGAGTCATGACCGAGTCTGATCTGAGTCATGATTCGAATTGCCCTTGCCAAATCTGACTCTTGTTACTTTGGATTAGACTTTTTCTTTATGTGGATGACCTTATTCTCATTGCTAAAACTCCCCATGGGTTGAGGAAACATTTGAGTAATTTAGAGACCTTTTTCATTGAGGTAGGGATGGAAGTCAACACCTCTAAGACTAAAAATCATGGTCTTTTCCTTGAAGAAAAAAAAAGCTATGACAAACACATTAGAAATTGTGGAAGAATACAACTATCTAGGGATCGATTTCCATTATTGGTTAGGTTGGGAGACATGCAGATCAAAAAGAATACATGGAGGTTGGAAGGCCTCTTACCTTCTTCAAAAGAGGTGTAGGAAAGTGGAGTTGTGCGATTGGAAGACTAGGAAAATCCTCTTTGGGTTGTTGGTGATTCTGGTTGTTCTTTATGGAAGTGAGGTATGGGGGAGCAGCAATAGAAAGAATACAACAATGTTTCATTACCACTAACCTCAAAGTCAAGTCAACGAATCCCTACAAGATTATGTTAGTAGAAACAAACATGTTCCCAATGGAAGCCTCAACAATTATTCGCTTGTTAAGCTACTTTAAAAAAGTGGGAAATATGGATATACATTGTTGGCCTAGGATTTTGGTTGATGAGAAGCTAGGTCATCAAAAGAAGACATGGAAGAAACAAAATAGAAAATGGTACAACAAATGGAACATTGACTACCAAGAGTGACTAGAAACCAACTTAGAGATAAAAAATAGGTGTTAGAAAAAATTAGGGCTGTCATGTGGACAAATCAAATAGGTAAGAAAAAAACTTACTATGTTAAAGAATTCAACCCTACATGCGAACATGGTGATAAAGAATACTTAGGAGACGATATCAAAGGAAAGGCTAAAATTTTAATTTCTCATTTTGAGATGTGAAATTGGTAGATGGAAGGTCCCTAAAGAAGGGTGGGAGAAAAGATTCTGTAGGTTTTTCTACAAAGGGGTGATGGAAACGAAATGGCATTATGTCAAAGATTGTACCGCATGAGGATATTTGCAACCAATAGAAAGACACCTTATGGGTGAACATCATAAAATAACTTTTTGAGGGACCAAAACTTCATAAGGTGGCCATCTTGTTAGTGCAGATCCACAACAAATGGGACAGATTAGAGAAACCTCAGCAAACTGATTAATGGGTCTTCTTTTGGTCTCTTATACCATTGGTCTCATGGACATCATTAAAAATATTTCATTTCATGTTCATTATTAGAATAAATAAAGATATTCATTATCATGGCTTGAAATCAAAAAAATGTCTTTGACTTGTGCTCTATTTAGTTGCCAATATAATTTGAACTATTGAGTCTTGCACTGTTTCGAATTGACAACACAATATTCCAATAGCAAGTGTATAAGATAGTAAAATATTTGTAATAAACTTTACCTCTTTCATTTCTTGTTGTCATGAAGTCTAAAACTTTAATTAAAGTATCCACAAAGATCAATCATTGGCATAAAAATTTGAACAAAAAGAATACCATAGAAGCATATTGTCATATTAATTCTTCCATGATCATCCAAAAGGAAAAGTGAATCTCTTTGGGGTGTTTGTAAGGGTTGAGAAATAACATTTCATTATTTCAATGAGACTATCTCTCTACATTTTGACAAAGATCACAATTCATTTTCAAACATGGTAGGGTGATAAGTTATAACAATCACGTTAACTGATAGAAGTCACATTTTTCACATTCAAGATGTTCAATATTGTATCATAACATAAAGAAAAATTTATCATACTTTGGTCTCTTGCAAAATGCCTTTGGAAATCCATTTGCAACTTTAGGGAAACACATAAACAATCTTTTATATCACACTTACCAACAAGATCCTAGTGATTCTGTAACACCCGGCCAAGGGATCCAAAAGAATTAACCTAAAGCATTATTAAGTTTGCTAAACTTTTTTTTTTTGAAGTAAGAAAGTATAACATACACATCAAACACATAGTAGCGGAAGCAATAACATGTAATCATCAACAAACATACATAACAAGTTACATTCCTTAAGGATCCCAAGATGTTGAGTCACATTTAAATTTAATAAATTATAAGTCTATCAACTACCATATCCACATGAAAGAATAATTAAAAAATTCCAATGTCCATAATATAAATTTGTTCCGAATGCCTCTTGGAAAATTAATTCGGAATGCTCATTCATCCACTGTACATGTCGCAAGGTATGAAAGGCTTAAAATAATATACATATGTAAAATAGAAATACATCATCCTCTTCGGATCCATGATGAAAATGCAATACAATAAAATAAATGAAATCATCCACCATACATGATACATCCATACATCAAAAAGATATAACATCCATCATAAAATATAACCATCCATCATAATGATCCATGAACAGAATGAAGGTAAATTCCAACAAAGAGTGCTCCAGCCATGGTGACTATGGATGGATCTCAATGGTAAGAGTGAAAAAGCACTACCACCAGACTGCGTGGAACCTAAATGGTCCACTCCCACCATGCTGAGGAGATAGTCCCAAGTCCCAAACAGGATATCAAATCACATAACACAAGTACTCTCTAAGTCCAAGAAATCCTAAAAGTACACTAACTTAAAGGTTCCAACATAGATAGACATCTAGACCCAGAGGCACACAAGACACGTAGGAAACCCACTATGAAAGCAAGAAAGTGTCATCACAGGAATCACATTGGAAGTTATCTGAGCAATCCCTTAGGAATCCTAGGTCCCCAGTGATCCTATGGCCACTAGTATCCTCTCGTACTGATGAGGCATACTATGGAATGCAAGGTCGTAACCAAGCGTTCTCTCAACTCCCATCCTAGTCTGTACTAGCACTCGAGGCATGGGTGAGAACATACAATTAATCTTATTAGGTTCATTTAAGTCAGTATTTACTGTAATGTTATCACTTATTAAAAAAAAAAACTTACAATGAGTCATCCCCAGAGCCACTTCGGGTCTCCCGTACCCCATTGCAAGCCACTTTCTGACACTACACAAATAACCTACCCTAGGCTCATGAACTCACAAATCACAAAGTCACCTCAGTCCTATACAAGCGACTAAAAAGCATCACAAGATAAGCTGCAATAATCACATCAGTTCTCCACGAGAAACTAGAATGCATCAAATCATAATGATCACAATAGTTCTCTATTAGCAACTGAAGGCATTAATGATAAGTCACGATATCCAATGGTTCTCAACAAGCAACAAGGAAATATCCCAAAATAAGTCACAATACTGATCGAAGACTCCAAAATGGTCAAGTCAAAACATGACATCATCTAGAACACAACAATACTCCAGTCCTCTAAAAGCAACTGGAAAGCAAATCAAATATGATTGATCGATGACAAAAAAAATGGTTAAGTTAGGTATCTCATGAACATACACCTCAGCTTCACACAAGGAAACTGGAAAGCAATAACAACCAGTACATACATCCATCATAGAGCATATCAACACACCACCATGGTTGGGTTTGGAAAGATCGAGAACAAATCATCATATCATCACAGTCGCATAACCCTCGAGCCTCTGGTAATAATCTAAACTGGTCAACATCTAAACAACCCCAAAAAATCCAAACATAAACATCACACAGACGACAAGGTGTAAGTTCATATCATGGCTTGTTTTAAATCAGATAGTTGAGTTAAAGATAAAGGTTTTAGTTTTAGTTTGATTTGAAACACGCAATTGAGTTAAACAATAAGGTTTCAATTTCCATTTTGACGTATAGTTTAAGCAGATGAAATTCATAGTTTACCCTTACAGTTAACTCATTCTTATCTTTAAATAATTTTTGCAATTATCCCTATTCATTTCTAAGTCAATTATTCCACATGACTTATAGGTAATTATTTATTTAAAATAATAAAATGATACTCGTTGATTCTAAAATAAAATACAAATTTTATTTAAAATCCATATTATAATACTAATTAATACATTTAGATATGTATTAGATAACTTAATTAACTTATATTAAATTAAATTAAATAATAATTATACAACTAATTATATTACCAATCATTAATAATTTATTAAAATTATTAATTACTATTAAATAAAATTCATTAATAAAACTAATAATTATTAATTAATAATTAAAATTACTAATACTTAATAACTATTATTTACAATTCTTTAATAAATATTATTCAATATATTATAAAATATTAAAAATTTCATTAACAACTATTAATTAAAATTTAATTACAAATTAAAATTAATAATATTAAAAATAAACAACTTTTAATAAAAATAATTTAAATCGCATTTTTTAAAAATAAAATTAAAAAATTGAAGCAATTTGAAATCGTTGGTCCCTTAAAGGGATGGCTGACTAGCGGCTTACTGCCTAAGGCAGCTGCTACTTTGGTAGTTGCTACATGGCAACTGTTGCCTCGACAGCTACTACACGACAACCGTTGTCTCGGCAGCTACTACACGGCAACCATTGCCTCGATAGTTGCTACCTTAGCAGCCGAGGGAGGTAAGGAGAATGGGGGGAGTGGGGGTGTCATTGCCCCGCTTCCCCCTTTTAAAATATATTATTATTATTTTTTTAATTATAATTTTTATTATATTTGTTTTAAAATTTTATTTTGTTTTAAAATTTATAAAACAATATCCCTCTATATCAAGATTTTAATTTGTATATTATTTTTTTAAAACTTGATTTCCACATTACTCTGATAGAGGAAATACTAGTAACCATTCAAATTTTTATACTAGAATTTTCATTTTTAAAATCGAACCCTTCCCAAATTTAATCCTACTTTCTTTAATCTAGAAAATGAGGGTTTTTTTCCTGATTACTTTTCTATCCCCATGTATACATAAGTTATTGACAAGCAATTAATAATTTACAATATTGAAATGTTTAAGCTTTCATCATAGAGAATTCAGATTTACAATCCATAGGATAATTACGTAATTAACTAGTGATCAAAACACAAGACCCTACCTGAGCCTGATGCTAATACACAATCCCCAAAGATTGTGAGAGAATTTGCTCCTCTTCAAGAACCTTTCTCTAAAATTTTTTCCTAGAATTCTCCTTCTAAAATTTGCTTCCAAATTTCACATCCAAAATCCGTCTCCCAAGATTCTTCTCCAAGGATTTGTCTCTCAAAATTTCTAGTCAATTGAAAATGAACCCTCAAGTGATAATAAGGAGTTCTCTCCTCAAATCAGGGCTCTGATTTTGCATTCACCCGGGAGAACTCCTTAATCACCACCCTTAACTCAATATTAACTTTTAGTTATCTTTTCTTTATCTTTACCCATGCACGTTTAATTGAATTATTAAATTACTTAATTTAATTTTCACTTGACTTCTATTTTAATTAATTTATTACTTTTAATCTCATGTGCACTTTATGAAATTAAAATGACATTATTAATAATCTTTTTAGTCAATTTCTTTTATTTTAATCTCATGCATAAATAATGCAAACTTAAACTTTTAATAATTTAATGTCTTTTTCACTTTTAAAAAAAAATCTAATTTAGAAACTTAATTGATAAAATATCTATTAACTTAAATAACAATAATATTTAGCATTTATTTAAAAATGAACTCTAAATATATTATTATTAAATTAAATAAATATTATCACGCTCTAAAATTTAAACTTAAAACTTTATCTCCAAATTTAATTCTTGTTATTTAATTAATTTCTCAATTAATTAAATATTAAAGATATCATATTAATTTTCCATTAAATTAAATCATTAATTTAATCTTTTAATTAAACTTAATTAATAGAAAATTACCAAAGACTCATAAAACAACATACGAAAATCCAACATAGCAAAACACATACAAAATCAAACTAAAGGGTTACAATCATGAATTAACGTCATCTGATGCATTCAGAGGGTACTCAACTCAGATACTTGTCCTAATTGTCAATTAGGTCAAATGGCTTAAGGGTTTAGGATTTAGACTTAAGAATTATCTCCCCTCTCTTACCATTGAGATAATGCGATAGGGTACACTCATCGTGGCAATTCAGGGAAGTCGATACCAGTACCTACAACCTGCATAAAATCCACACATGTATAGACACAGTATTCTAAGCTAAACAAGCAATGGCAAGAAGTGGTACATCGTGTAGATCCCAAATAACAGGTGACTACAACTCCCTTTCTTAACCACATCAGAAACACCATACATAAAGAAAACAAACACATGCAGTATGGGGTAAGTATCCATAAGAAAACACATGTGATAATAAACCATCTAACTAATCATCATCGATAACTGAAAACCCTGAATAATCATCATACATACATGAAATATAGACTACCAAGTAATCTCATCATATAATAAACTAAGTGTAAAACAATATCTAATAATCTCCAAAATAATAGTACTAATCATCAAACATAAAACTGGCCTAAAAGAGTTTGGCAATGATAGAAAAAATGTAACTTAGGGGTAGGCACTACATATTCAGAGCTAATGCTTCGTAATATATTCAGTTTCTCCTCTAGAAAATCTATAGATTATATAAAGTATGACAGGAACACCTGAGAAGGTCTATAAAAATACAATAATCCAATTGTGATCCCAAGATTTAAAAAATGCAAAGAGAAAACTTGACTATTTCAGTATAATTATAAACTATGTGTGCAGTAGTTGTAGTGATTACCAGAAGAGATAAAAAGTTGTTTGGGCTAAAAGTAGTCCAATTGAGGGACTTATGTCAGTCTTATCTAATAAAGATTTACTTCAATCCAATATTGAGTTTTATTCTTATCTCAAAATGTGTAGTTAACAAGAGTTGTTGCTCAAAAAACATCTCTCAGCAGGGGCTAACCAGTGTTAAATGCATTATACTACAAACAAAAATCAGCTCTATAATACAACTAAAGGTTCATGTGGAGATACAACAAAGGTATCAAGATTTTGGGTTGTTCCCTTCACAAACAAATAATTATTCTTTGGTGAACTAATGGCAAGGCTATGGAATCGAAATGGTCTAAGCAATGGAGGTTTCATTTATCTTTTTCCATTTTCTAAGAGTCCTTACTGTAGTCAACAAATGTCATAAGGTTCAAAGCCAGAGAATGGCACCTGTGATTAGAAGCTGTTGATGCAAACCCTAACCCTAGACTCAAATTTATGGTTTGAATCTAGAGAAAGTATTCATAAAGTAACTTACAAAAACATGGGTAAACTGTAGATTGACATTTAAGAGAGTGCTATAAATGGCTCATAGCCACAGTAAGGTCAAAAAATTAACACAAAATATACATTTAGATTCAACAATGGAGAAATTTGCAGCATTTGCTTTTGATGGAAGATGTCATGATATTTTACCTTGAACAATGATATCCAGAAATGGTATCTGACTTGAACCCTTGTCTCACCCTCGAGATGTTGAAGTAGACACAATGGCAAAATTCATGGCAAATGTGCTACAAAAGCTCATTGTGGTGGTTGATTGCTGCAATATTGGCAAAGCAGAAGTTACCATGGGTGGTAGAAATTAGGAATTTACTGTCCCACTCACCCACGAATTGAAGCATCATCCAGGCCAGATTGAAGTGGCTATCGTAATGGAATTTCTTTTGGATGACAACAATTACATGAAGGACTCAAAGCAAGCGCAACAAACGAACCCAAATAAATTGAATATATATATTCATTCTTTGTTATAAAGATTTGTTGAAATATAATTTTATATTAGTATTTAATATGTATTTTTATTTCAAAATAATTAATTGTGCATTTTAATAAATGTTTTAAAAAATTGTAGTTACTTTTATTTTAAGTTTAAAAGTTATAAAAAATATATATATAGATTTAAAATGATAATTATAAATGTAAGGAAAAAAATTATGGTTGCAAATTTAATATGATAATTTTTAAATAAATATTTATAGAATTTTCTTATTTGGATTTTATACTTGTATAATCTTGTTCAACTAGCGAGCAATCTCACCTTAAGGTGTAATAGATACGTTGAAGAGATATTGAAAGTCAAACAAGTGATAAATTTGATCAAATTCCTCATGAGAAAAATAATCATGCCCCATTAATATAAAAAATTAACCTTAAACCTTTATCACAAATATTAAATCACAATCCTAAACATAATTGTAATCTAAAGTAAGATCATAACCTAAATTGTGAACATAACCCCAACCTTAATTATGGCATAAGCCTAAACCCCTATCCTAATGGTAGCTTTGACCATAAGAATAATCATGTTTCTAGATCTAACCTTAATCCTAAGATTAACCCTAACTCTAAGAAAAAATCCTAGTCATAACCATAATACTATCCATGATGTAACCTCTTAGCTTAACTATAATTTAACCCTATATACTACCATAACCTCAACAGTAATATTAATCCAAACATTAAACAATAATCTCAAACAAAATCATAACCTAAGCTATAAATCCAATCCTAGAAATTTAACCAATGTGTAAACCTAAACTCCTATCCTAATGTTAACCACAAATAACAATCCTAATCAAAACTCTAACCATAATTACAACCATGATATAAATCTAAACATAGACATAATTATTATTATAAACCCTAAATCTAATTTTGAACAATGTCATAACCCAAATTCTAGACCCAATCCTAATCCTAACCATTGCATTAACATAAACGCTTACCCAATCATAACCCTAAATATTAATCCTAACCAAAATCCTAATCATAACTATGATATAAACCTTAAATCTAACCATAAGCATAATTCTTTAAACCCTAATCCTAGCCATAATGATAATAAAGCAATGATTCAAACCTCAACCCCAAGATCCTAACTTTAATCCTACTTCTACTCCTAACCCTAAATTGTAATCCTAATCAAAACCCAACTCTAACCATGAGACAAATCGTCATGTGAACACTAGAAAAAAGAAAAAATATATGAAATAATTGAAAGGTAACTTAAAAACTAACAAAAACAAAATATTTTATGATTGATCACAAAAATAATTAAATAATTAAATAAATTAAATTTATTAAATTATAATTATAAGTTTAAAAATAATTAATAAGATTTACATTTAACATCTATAACAATTTTATATTATAACTTTAACATTTATTATATTAAATAAATAGTGTATATTGATTATATTATATTATATTTAATAAATTAAATATAATTATTTTATTATAATATAATAAAATTAATATTGTATTAAATATGACATAGAATATATATAATATTTAATAATTAATATAATAATCATATCATAATAAGAATAAATTTTAAATAAAATTAATGAGAGACTAAACTAATATAAAAAAAGATAACCTAATTGGTATTGGAAAAATGACATCTTAATGTTTTTACCAAGTCAAAATACTTTTGATAAGGAATAATCATAAAGCTTATTGCTTTGGAAAGTTAAATCATACATCATAGTTCATCCCTAACTTATTTCAGCGATGTAAATCTTTTGCACCACCACATTTAGCCGCCATATGAAATGGAGAGCCAATTTTTTAAAAAAAGATGTGGCAAAAATCGTACAAAGGATGTGGCAAATGTCACAAAGTGAGAAACTGCTCATAAAAACCCATACACCCAAAAAAAATAGTTTGATGTGGCTAAAGTCCAAACAAAATAGTATTCTATGACTCGTGCCCTATCTGTTGTGGTGACCAAGGATCAGATGGTCAAAGACATTTCCATAGTCTTGTATTGCGCATTGCTGAATGCTAACCGTAGATGCAATTCTACAGTTTGAGAACTACAATATAGGAATGCCTTCAGCGTAATTAAATATTTTTATCTACTTGAATATAATGATCGTTGAATAAATAGAATTAGTCATAACTGTTAGAATTAGTAAGGCAGAGCAAAATTCATAAAGGTAACAAACTCGGTCCAATCACAAAATCCAAAAGAAATTGGCAAGCAAGTATCTACCAATATATAAATCAAACCAAATTAGTACTTAAGGCAGAACAACTTTAAGCATCAACAAACATACTCAAGGAGGCGATTTTTATATTAAAAAAAGCAAAACTATTGATATTGCACTTTGCTTCAATTTTCCAGAAGACTTGAAGAAATTTCTTGAATTTTTCCACAGAGCCATATTCATTCAGATTTAGATTGGACCGAGTTTGTTACCATGAACCAAAAAATGAAGGAATCGATACAATTTAAGAAAAACATCGAGTAAAGCAATTGAAGCAGAATTGAGAGCAGAAAACTAGGATCTTCTATGCAAATCATTCCCGTCCTCTACAAATTATTGGTTTCGCAAACCAATTTATAGCAGTCTTAAAATATTTACTTGAACCTTTCAATAGTAATATGGTTCTGATCTTCATCCAGAAAGAGTAGTAAATACAAATTAAAATGGTGAACTCAACAAGCACCGTGTTTAAAGAAAATAATGGAATTACTACAAAATATGCTTTCTATCAAAATACTAAGCCAATACAAAATTCACAAAAATCCTATTTCTTCAAGACAAAGTATGCAAAACAGGGCACCCTAAAAATTTCAAATCGCTTCTCCATTCTCCAATCAACGGATGAAGATGGTTGATCTGCTCAAATAAAAACTATGCACCTTCCCGTATGGTTACAAGTACAAGCATCCACCTAACAAACTGAGGCTATAGGAAAAGGTTTTTTTTGAAAACAAAATACGATAAACAAGTCCTTACAACAAGTAAGGGTCAAGATGGATGGATTGTTGCAAATGTTAGAAATAAATGCCATCCTTGTTATTCTTTTATCCCTAGATCTCTTAAACCACAAGATACTGTAGATCCAAAATTACCCCTTAATTCAGCTCTATCGATTCATAATCAGACTAACTCCAAACCCTATATTCCTCTACATCGTAGATCGCGGCCTCCCCTTAATTCTTATCCTAACCCCTTCTAAAAAGATTATCTTGCCCCCCTCTTATCGACTGCCCCATAAGAATAACCCAAATTTCAACTCTAACATCCAGAAAACTATCCACATAGATCAAGGATCTAAAGAAATTCTCATAATCAGTAATAAAGCTACTGAAAGTTGCTAGTTAGAATGTAAAAATTAGGGATTGTTTGCTATTGGAATGGACCCATTTTAAAAACTTTTAGTATGATCAGATGGTTGGAAGAATTTCGTAGGTAAGTATATCCTATGTCTCTGATAGGTTATTTTACATTCATTGCAAAAATGAGTTGGTTAGGAAGGATTTTCTTTCAATTTCAATTTGCTTTTTCAAAAGAAACTCTGTAAATTTTTTGAAATGGGAACCAAATTTTAGTGAGTCAGTAGCCTATAATTGTTTTGTCCCAACATGGGTAGAAGTAGAATCAATCTCCCATGAAATTAATCACATAGATATTATCAAGCACATTGGATTTTCAATAGGAGAACTTACAGAGTTAGAAGCAAGTTTCAGTTAGCAAAATAATTATAAAATGCTAATCAATTTAAATTTGAACAATCAAATCCTAAGCCTATTAAACTAATAACTAATAGATCTTTCTATAAGCTAAAATTCTCAAGATATGAATGGCATATCAAAGATATCATTAAAATGGATAATTTTCAAAACAATAACCTTAAACACTTAGCTTTAAATTCATGTTTGAGAGATTTTTTTTCCAATAATATATATTAGAAATAAAAATTACCATAGGAGGAATAATTCAGAACATTCAGATTAGTCAAATACAAAAACAAGTGATAGAAGAGGTTCGTTAAGTTTAGAAGAAGAATATATCAAAACAAGGATATTGAAGAAGGTAAATTCTTAGATGATGGCTCAAGTTATCAATGCTGACCTTATATTAAAGAAATCCCACTAAATTATATTCCAATAATTAGATCACAAATAGTTCTTGATATTATTGATACAGACCCTAAAAACATCATCAACATTAAAGAACATTTGAACACAATGGAACATTGTGAGCATTGTATAAAGCATAATTATTTATTGATGATATCAAAAAGAATTTGGTACAATACAAAAGGCTCACTCATGATATCTTATTAATACAAAATGATATCAATGATCAAAACACTCTTTGGGAAGAAGCTTGTCAAGATCACAAAACAAAATATAAATCTACAGACCCAGTACAAGACAGTAAGGCAAGTGAATCTTCAAAAACCATAGAGGTGTCTTGGGAATTAGAATAAGAAAGTAGTCTTCCAACTTTAGATCACCCATAACAAACAATAATGCTAAAAGTAGATGTTTGCAAAGAATAAAAACATCAAAATAAGTTAGGGGAAATGTCAGGTAATGCAATCACAAATCAAGAAGAGAGTCAACTGGGAAAAATAGTTCTCAAATAGATCTTGATAAGGAGGGAAATTTAGACATTTCTATTATCTGAGGTTTAAATGTACCGAATGAACAAACAAACACTTAAACAACTTCGGATCTTATCATTCCATTGCTCGATTTCTACTATAAACTACTATCAACATCAACTTACTATCCAATGTTCTAAATATAACAAACTTGCATAGTGTAAACATTAATCAGTAAAACACCATAATAACATCCACATGAGTTTGACACTAGGAATTAACATGGAAACCCAATTTGGGGAAAAACACCAATAACATGTCACTAATTTTCACTCTTTTGAATTGATCTCTATTAAGAGCCAACCTTGGTAAAGTTTACAAAACACACTATTAAATGTGACCTTGTTAAAGGATTTAATCACCCTATTAAAAGCAGCCTTGTTAGAGGACTTTAGAACATTTTATTAGAATGTCACCATGTTAAAGGATTTACATATGAATGTTAGGTCAATATGATTTTTAGGTCAACCTTGATTAAAGGATTTCAAATATTGTTTACAGTGGTTAGAAAGTAATAACAAGTTTTGACAGGTTAGGTACAACTCACTTTGCATGTACAAATCTTTGTTCACTTCATAAACTAATTCACTATTTGGCCTCCATTGTCATTTCAACCTTTGATTCACTTGGCAACCCTTCAAGCAATCACCCTTCTCTTCTTCTCAACTCATTTTAGCCTTCTGCTTAGATTTGCCAGACTATAACATCAGCAATAGTTCCAACTCTCTGGAACATATCCTCTATGGGCATATACTCTCTTCACACTCTAAAAGTTTGCCCTTGTACCTTCTTAAATAGTTAATTATGATCTTTTTCCACTTAAACATTAGTATAGATCTTATGGTTTACAATTTGATCCATCACATACAGTGTATATGATTGTCACCTTGTTTATCCTCTTATTTTCTAGAAACTTCTCTTGTAATCCAATCCTTAGGTTGTTTACCTAATCCTCTCCTAGTATTAAATGATCTAAATCATCTATCATTATCTTTAATACACCTTCTATATTTCAAGAAATCAACTTAGTCAGATGCAAATTATGATTTCTCCTAAATAGATAAAATGTTGTTCCTTGGCCAACACTATGTTCTACTACTCAATCATCACTTGGTTACTCAATTGCTGTTAAAATTCTTGCTCGGTACATACACTATCACTTGTTCGATATTGATGCTCAGTCAACACTGATTTTTCTCAACACTTGTTGTGGCTCCATTGAGACTAGCATCACTTGACATGTACTTCAAATTTATTAAGTCTTTCGCTCTCTTGCTTGGTCAAGCCTATGCATTTGATCTATCTTTGTTCACACTTTGAAGACTTGAACATTACTACATTCTCCACTTGCAATATGAATTAAACAATCAATTTACCTTGTCAAAGTCCAACTAATCAAATGTCCGCTTGCAGTTTCCTCTTCACAACTGATCCTATCCTCTAGATTCCTTTGTTATGAGCAACTTCTCAAAACCTCTTCATCAATCAAATAGATATGACATTTAGATCAGCTAGAAAATTGTCTCACCAATAGGTTTGACATTAATGACAACATAATAATTGTTCCAATTGTAGTTTCCAACAATCTCCCTCTTTAGTATTAATGGCAGCACCTCTAAAATACTTCTAGCTACCATACAATCCAAAACTTTTACATTCTCAAACAACACACTCAATGTATTAGATATTCATTAATATCCTTAGTTTCATTTTGATTCTCATCTCTATAACTTTTTTTTTATGTCATATTAGATCTGGAAACACCTCAAGAAGTCTTATGAACTCCCTCTAAGTAATCTCTCCCTCTTTCTTAGATATCTCTGCCAACTTTCAGTATCTCCCTCTATCATTTTGATATCTATTGGATAATCTCTCCCTCATGCTAATCACAACATAGGTAACTAAATTACATCTTCTCCCTCAACTCATACATCTTTCTCATGTAGATATTTTTATATCGGTTCTAAATTCTTCATCTGTCATCTTTGTATGACTAATCCATCATTTTGTCCTTCTTCCTCACTACTACGTTAGGCAACTCCTAAAGTAGATCTATCTGCATCAATTTGTAAGATAGTCTAATTAACACATTTGATGCAAATCACCATCTTTAATTAAGTTACTTTATATAGGGGAATCACCCCTAGTTTACCTCTAAGATATTCATGAGCATCTTTAGGTAAAGCTTTAGTGAATATGTCAGCAATTTGTTCTTTAGTGTTCACATATTCCAATTTCACTTCTTTGTTTTTAACTACCTCTCTTAAGTAATGATACTTGATAGAAATGTGCTTCGTCTTTGTGTGGGTTATAGGATTCTTTGATATATTTTTTTGGTCGATAATAAGTTTATATTTTATTGATATAATAAGATTTACATTAAAACAAAAAAGGCCCAAATTTCTCTATCTTAAAGGGCCAGCATATCAACTATACATTGATTCCTCTTAGACTACCAATACATAGAAGCCTCTTCAGCTAGCTTATAAACTTTCCTAAACACACCTAAGATATGTATTCACTAAACCTTCTACCTAGGTCTTGATGACCTCAACATGCTTGACCTAGACAAACTTCCACAATGACAAAAGCCAAAAAATGTTTTCTTTGATTACATGTTGTTACTCAAAAAAGTTTTACAATCTTCAAAGCCCTTCATCCTCCCCTTTCTCTAATATCTACTTTACCCCTCATTCCAAAAGATCATGGCATCTCTCAGGAAACTGCATTCCAATGCAGCCAACAAAAACCATCCGTCGCTGTCACCCTTTCTACAAAATGGGTTCAAACCATTTTTCGACAAAATTGAGTGCCCTTCTACTTTAACCTTTGTGAGTTTTCCTTTTAGACCATTTTTTCTTTGGGAAACCTATAGGAACTATGGCTTTCCTCTATTGCTCATGGTAAAGCCGAATTGTAGCCTTCAAGCTTCCTCATGCCTAGCATCACTCATTTATATAAGCTTCTCTATCAACCTACACCTATGGCCAATTGACAAAGGGGAAAATCCCTTTCTCCCTCCCTTCATCTTCGTCTTCATAGCCTTCACTAAAATCAAAAGCCCATCTGGGGTGTGCCCATTCCAGGAGTGACACCATATCTGGAATTAAGGCTTTTTCAAAAAGTGTCTCCATTACCCAAGCTACATTCTGCTCATGATCACCAACTTGTAAACCCCATGCCATCAACATTGCCGCAATGTCAACTTGCACCTTCCATTGATGGTTTGCCTCTTAGAAGAGGGTGTTAGGATAAACCACGGACAGAAATAAAAACTACATGCAAATATAACCAATAACAGAAAATAATAGAACACACAGAAATGAACACAAGGCACCAAGATTTAACGTGGTTCACCCAATCCCTGGGCTACGTCCACCAAACAACAAGTCCGATCTTATTACAATCCAGTGATTACAACCTAATTACAATCTGTAATCCCTTACAGCTCAATACCGCCGCAAGAACCAATTTCGTATCACAACATTATGAAAAATACCCAACCCTAAGCCCTTTTATACAAGTATTAAACCGCTTTAGGGTTATAACATGTCAGCCATATGTTAGCCATAATATGTCAGCTACTGCCCAAAAAAAAAAAATTTGTGCCGATGCCCCGAACCCCACTATTTATGAAGTATGTACAGTACTTTTCTGATCAGTCACCACAATCTAACAATCTCCCACTTGGGGATTGATCAGGCTCCACACTAAACAACAATCTCCCACTTGGAGACTGATCCTGTAGCAATACCACTACCACATGGGGATCCCACTGGATCAAACCATCCTGGACTCTACTGTTCTTTTATTCATGTTTAGTCTAAAAGACCAACCGAAGCTGAAGAGGAGTTTAGCTTCTCCCTTGTTACAACCTTTGTCAACATATCTATTGGATTGTCATTGGTATGTATCTTCTCCAGCTTTAATTGTCCATCCTCCAAAACTGACCGAATGAAATGGTACCGCAACTGTATGTGTTTGGTCTTAGAATGCAGAGCTGAATTCTTAGCAAGATGAATGGCACTCTGACTATCTGTGAACAAATAATTATCCTTCTGAGGATGTCCCAATTCTTCCAAGAAGAACTGAAGCCATATCATCTCTTTGGCTGCCTCTGTAGCAGCAACATACTCTGCCTCTGTAGTGGAGAGAGCATTAATCTTCTGTAACCTAGAAACCCAGCTCACGGCTGCCCCACCAACAGTAAAGACATAACCTGTAGTACTCCGCCTGGTATCAATATCCCTAGCCAAATTTGAGTCAACATAGCCCTGTAAATTAGTAGTAGAGCCCCCAAAGTGTAAACACTTATTGGATGTTCCTCTCAAATACCTGAGAATCCACTTGATAGCATTCCAATGCTCAAATCCTGGATGACTCATATACCTGCTAACGACTCCCACTGCATGTGCAATATCTGGCCTAGTGCATACCATAGCATACATCAAACTTCCTACAGCTGAAGCATAGGGTACCTTGGACATCTTATCCTCCTCTTCTTGTGTCTTGGGACACATCTCCTTAGTCAATTTCAAATGACCAGGTAAAGGTGTGCTGACAACTTTAGCATTCTCCATAGAGAAATGTTGCAACACCTTCTCAACATAATCAGCTTGAGATAGCGTCAATGTTCTGTTCTTCCTATCTCTACAAATCTTCATACCAAGGATTTGTTTTGCTACCCCCAAATCCTTCATAGCAAATGCATGTGCTAATTAGCGTTTCAGCCCCTTAATATGATCCATGTTAGACCCAGCTACAAGCATATCATCAACATATAAACATAAAATAATGTAGATATCATCATCCAACCTCTTAAAATAAACACAGTAATCTGAATGACACCTATTATATCCATGCTCATGCATAAAATTCTCAAATTTCAGATACCATTGCCGAGGTGTTTGCTTCAATCCATATAAACTTTTCTTCAATTTGCACACTAAGTTCTCCTTACCTTTGACCTCAAAACCCTGTGGCTGAGCCATATATATTTCTTCATCCAAATCACCATGAAGAAAGGTTGTTTTAACATCCATCTGCTCTAAATGCAAATCTTCAGTAGCCACAAGACTTAAAACAGTACGAATAGAAGTCATTTTAACAACAGGAGAAAATATCTCATCAAAATCAATTCCCTTTTTCTGTGCAAATCCTTTTACAACTAACCTGGCCTTAAATCTTTTCTTACCTCCTTCCTCTTCTTTCAACCTGTAAACCCATTTATTCTGTAAAGCCTTTTTACCTGCAGGCAACTTGCACAAATCCCATGTCTTATTTTTCAGCAAAGAGTCCATTTCATCTTTCATTGTAGACTCCCACTGAATCTTAGTATCCACCTGCACAGCTTCATCATAACTTTCAGGTTCACCAGCATCAGTAAGTAAAATAGAATACAAAGAGGGAGAAAACCTTTGTGGAGGTCTAATTTGCCTTGTTGACCATCTAACATTCACTAGTGTGTGTGGTATTTGTTGTTGCAGTTGTTGCACATCATGAGGAATGGCTGGAACATCAGCTTTTGGAGTATCATCCAACACTACATAATCATCTTCTTTCTTCTCATGTTGCTGCAACAGATCTTTGTACAACACTTTCTCATTGAATATGACATCCCGACTTCTAATAATTTTAAGATTTTCAAAATCCCAAAGCCTATAACCAAATTCATTAATGCCATATCCAACAAAGACACATTTCATTGATTTAGCTTCTAGCTTGGTTCTATTTTCAGAGTCTATATGAGCAAAAGCTTCACAATCGAAGGTCTTGAGAAAAGAATAACTCACCTTCTTACCAGTCCATGCTTCCTCTGGAATACCACAACCCAAAGGAGTAGAGGGACCTCTATTAATCAAATATACTGCAGTATTGATAGCCTCCGCCCACATGTGTAAGGGCAACCTAGCATGCAACCTCATGCTCCTTGCGCGCTCCATTATAGTCCTGTTCATGCGTTCAGCCACTCCATTTTCCTGTGGAGTCCTTGGAATAGTTTTTTGTCTACAAATACCATTAGTGGAGAAATAATATTCAAATTCATGACTGCAATACTCACCACCATTATCAGATCTGAGACATTTTAATTTCTTACCAGTCTCATTTTCAACCAAGCATTTCCATTTCTTAAAAGTTTGAAATACATTAGATTTCTGTCTAAGGAAATAAACCCATACTTTTCTAGTTGCGTCATCAATAAATGTAACATAATAATGAGAGCCACCAAGGGAAGATACCTGGGCTGGTCCCCATACATCTGTATGCACAAGCTCTAATTTCTCCTTTTTGTTTTCCTTCCTTGTCTTTACAAAACTCACTCTCTTTTGTTTTCCATACACACAACTTTCACAGAAATCCATATTCACAAATTTTAGACCTGGTAAAACTTTCCTTGAATGAAGTACTTTCATACCTTTCTCACTCATGTGCCCAAGTCTATTGTGCCACAGCGCTGTATCAGAATCTACAACAGCTATTTGTTCTCCCTGCTCAACTGCAGTAATTGTTCCTGAATATTCATTTTTCTCTAAAACAATCAAAGTAGAAGGAATAATATGACCTGTACAAATATATAAGGTGCCTACTTTCACACCTTTTGCTACTACAAGGGAACCTTTTGAAACCTTCCAATTTTTATCATTAAAAGTAACTACACAACCCTCATCACCGAGTTGCCCTGCTGAAATTAAATTTCTACTTAGTTTTGGAACATGTCTTACCTCATGTAGTAGCCAATGATTCCCATTCTGCAACTTAATCTTAATTTTTCCCTTTCCAACAATCTGACAGGGTTCATTATCCCCCAAATAAACAAGCCCAAAATCCCCTTGGACATAATCAATGAAATAACCTCTATGAGGTGTAGCATGAAATGAAGCACCAGAATCTAAAACCCATGAATCATCAACACTCTCTAAAGACAGAAGCAAAGCATCCTCTTCAGATTTGTTACTTACCACATTTGCCTCCTTGTCTCCATCTAATTTATCTCCTTCATTTTTCTTTCGATTCCAGCAATCTTTCTTTTTGTGCCCTGGTTTCCCACAGTACCAGCAATCATTTGGTCCTCTCGATTGAGACCTCCTCCCCTTTGACTTTCCTCTTGATTTTCCACGATTTCCAGAGTTACTTCCTCTTTCAGTCGTTCTGCCCTTGCTTTGTGCATTTAAAGAACCTCCTGATGTAGATCCACCTGAGGATTTTCTACGAGTTTCCTCACTTAAAATAACACCGATCACATCATCATATTTTAGGGTACTAGATCCAGGAACAAAATTACTCACCGCCATTACCAAGCCATTCCAGCTTTCAGGCAAAGAACACAAAATCAAGAGAGCCCTAATTTCTTCATCAAAATTGATACCCATAGAAGATAATTGACTAGTAATAGTATTAAACTCATTTAAATGATCTGCAACAGATCCACCTTCTGCCATTCTCATATTAAATAAACGCTTCATGAGAAATACCTTATTTGAAGCGGAGGGCTTTTCATATAGTGTCACTAGGGTTTTCATCAAATCTTCTGTCGTCTTTGCTTTTGTAATATTAAATGCCACCAATGGTGCCAAGCATAACCGAATGCTTCCAAGTGCCTTTCTGTCCAAAAGATCCCATTCAACCTCTGACATAGTTCCCTGATTCTTGGCTTTTCCTTCCAACGGCTTCCATGAATCCTTCTGATATAAATAGTCTTCCATTTGCATCTTCCATAACTGGAAGTTCTACCCATTAAACCTATCAACCCTCAACTTAACCTCATCTACCATCGCTCCCACTCAACTGTGAGACTCCCACTTAACCGTGAGACTTTCCTGCAGAGGATAACTGAAAGACAACCTTGCTCCGATACCACTTGTTAGGATAAACCACAGACAGAAATAAAAACTACATGCAAATATAACCAATAACAGAAAATAATAGAACACACAGAAATGAACACAAGGCACCAAGATTTAACGTGGTTCACCCAATACCTGGGCTACGTCCACCAAACAGCAAGTTCGATCTTATTACAATCCAGTGATTACAACCTGATTACAATTCGTAATCCCTTACAGCTCAATACCGCTGCAAGAACCAATTTCGTATCACAACATTATGAAAAATACCCAACCCTAAGCCCTTTTATACAAGTATTAAACCGCTTTAGGGTTATAACATGTCAGCCATATGTCAGCCATAATATGTCGGCTACCATGTCGGCTACTGCCCAAAAAAAAAAAAATTCGGGCCGATGCCCTGAACCCCACTATTTATGAAGTATGTACAGTACTTTCCTAATCAGTCACCACAATCTAACAGAGGGGACCCAAGGTTTCCTACATTGTGTGAATTACCTCTACTGATGGGCATTACACCATTTGTTTGAGATGTCTATCTGCCACCTTCCGAAACAAGCCCTTCTATTGCTTCTCTATTTTGAAGGTAAAAGTTGGCTCCATTAAATCTTTGCAGTCACTCTTTTTTTAACTTAGAGTTTTGCTTTGATAAAATTCCCATCACTCCTATTAAAAAAGCCTTTCACACGCTCTAATTAGATGCGGCTCTATTTTGATTTAATGCACCAACAATATTTTTTATAAATCTCCTCTATTGCCACATGTTTTTAACTTCTAACACAAGCCAAAAGGACCATTTACACTATTTAAACATTCCTTTAATTACCTCTTCTGACTATTTCATCCTTGGGATTCATTTTCAATAAATTATTCTTGCATTAAATAATCATTGATTTGGGTTATTCAATTCCACCCCCAAAATCTAAATACTCTATCCTCATTGATTCATCATTTAAGGTGGTTGCCCATTTTGATAGTGTCTACCTCTGCGTTTCCTTTACGCCTAATATGAGTAATCTTATAATCCTCAAAATTACTCAATTCTTGCAATATCAAATCAATTATCATTTGGATATGCCATGCATTAATTTGCAACTTTGACATTGCCTACACCACTATGAGGGAATCACCTTCTAAGTGTAGAATTTTTATCCCCTCCTTTTTGGCTAACCTTACTACTAACAGAGCTGCTTGACACTCTATTGTGTTATTGGTGCCTATGGGTAGCTTTTCTACTCTCAACAATATGTGGCTTGCATTATCTCTCAAAACAACCCCAACTCTTGAAGCCCCTGGATTACCACTTACAGCTCCATTAAAATTTTCTTTAACCCACCCTTCCATTAGGGCTCTCCAATATGTCCTCACATACTTCAACTTTTTCTTATGAGTCACCAGTACACCCGAGGGGGATTTAAACCTTATCCCTGGCCATGAGGTTTATAACACACTATCCTCCTTTATATATGGGATCTGTATCGCTTGCCTTTTTGTAGCTGAGGCACTAACTGTCTCCTCTATAGCATTGATGATACTACTTAAGCATCTTCTCAGAGTCTCTTTCTCTCCTTGAAATTTTTTTCTATTGCATTCCTTCTACAATTCCCATATAATCAATGATGGGGTAACTAACCATATGCTTGACAGAGTTGTTTTGCTTTGCTCCCTTGGTCATCCATCAAAGACCTCATTAACATTTTGGGCTCTTAGCCCTTGTCATCCCAATTTAAATTGTACAAAATCCCAACATTTCCTTACATAAGTACATTGAACCAAAAGGTGATCAAGTGTTTCCTCATTCTTCTCACACAAAGGGCATCTTGACGGTCCTATTATGCTTATTTTCCTTAGCCTTTTAGTAGTTAAAATTCTACCATTGTAAGCCAACCATGCAAAGGCTCCTGCCTTGGGTAGTATATCCTTGTTCCACTAGAGATCTTTTGAGGTAAAAGCTTCACTACTTGTTTCAACCATAATATTATAACCAAGTTTGATTGAATAATTTCCTGAAAGGGATCCACATCATATAATTTTATCCTTCTTTGTGCTGAAGAGAAATCTTCTTTCATCTAAGATGCTCTACATTTGTTGTTTTTTTTTATTTGTCAAACCCTCCCTTGAAAAATCCTTCCAACACCATTCCATCCCTTCCAAACCTTCCTTCTCTACCACATAATCTGACACAAGTTCTCCCCATCTTTCTTTGAAGTAGGCTTTTAGCTCATTAAAGTTTTCATCACACCCCAAGAGTTTATGACCATTCCAAGAATCATCCCAAAATTTTGCTTGTTTCCCATCACCAATACGCCAAGAAATGTTCTTTACAACAATTGGCTTGCAAGAGAGCATAAAATTCCATATTGTTGACCATCTCAATGGATCTTGCATTGTAAAAATCTTGTGGTTATCAACTGAATCTAAATATTTTCCTTTCAACACTCTCACCCAATAGAGTTGTGGGTTTTCATACATCACCCATATTAGTTTAGCTCCCAAAGCTTTATTCATCAGTTGCCAGTTTCTAATCCCTACTCCACCCTTTTCCTTAGGTCTACATATCTTTTCTTAAGCAGGTAAGGGTATTTTATCTCCTTCATTGGATCCATTCCAAAAGAACTTTTTCATTTTATGCTCCAAAATTCAAACAACTTTTTTGGGGATATCTAAGCACATCATTGCGAATACTGGCATGGCAGAGATTACTGTTTGGAGCATTAAGTTTCTACCTGTTGATGACAACCATTTACCTTTCCATCCCTCCATCTTATTCTAGCATTTATCTATCAAATTATTCTAGAGATCTACTTTGTTTCTGCCATCAAAAAAAGGGATCTCTAAATACTTACTAGGCATCAATCCAATTTTTATATTCATGAGCCTACAAATTTTAATCTTAACACATTGTGGGGTGTTAAAGAAGAAGATCTTTGATTTATTCCAATTGATGAACCACCCTACTATTGTTCCACAAATCTCTAGAGTTTACTTCATCACTTTAGCTTCCAATACATGTGTTGTTCCTACTAGAAAGGTATCATCTACAAATTGTAAATGATTTAAGGCTTTCATTGCCTCTGTAATTTTGATTCCTTTCCATAGCCCTTGTTTATACTTCCTACTAATTAACCTTCTCAAAACCTCTTTTTAATAATAAAGAGAAAATGGGATGGGAGTCCCCTTGTCTAATGCCTTTCTCTTGTTCAAAAAAACTTTGAGAGCTTTCATTTATCAAAACTGAGAAACGAGGGGTAAATATGCCAATTTCCACCCACTGCACCCATTCCTATCCAAACCCAAACCTCCTTAACACACTTAGTAGGAAGCATTTGTCTACTTCATCATAGGCCTGCTTTATGTCTAATTTCACCATCATATTTTGCATTTTTGAGGCTTGAATTGTGTGGACTGCTTCATGTGCAACAACAACTCCCTCAAAAATGGATCTTCCTAGAAAGAAACCACTCTATTCTACCAAAATGATCAAGCCTAAAACCTATTTAAGTCTATTAGCCATCACCTTTGAGATAATCTTATATATTGTGTTACATAAAGATATTGGTTTAAAGTCTTCAAAAGTCATTTGTGTGGCTTTTTTTTTGGCACTAGAGCTATGAAAGTGTTATTGAAGTCTCTAAGAATGAATCCCCCATGCCTTGATTCCTCAACCACTTCCCATAATTCTTTTTGAAAAATAGACCCTAATTTCTCAAAAAAATTATCAGAAACCCATTCGAGCCTGGTGCTTTATCCCCACCTAAACCCTTTAAAGCTTCATCTACTTCGCACTCTGTAACTGGTGCCATTAGTTTTTGGTTTTGAAACTCAATGGTCATAGCCAAAATGACACCCAAGACCTCTTCCACCTCGTTAGGGTTATGGTCTACCTATTGTTTCTTTTTAGAGAAAAAATTTACTACCTATACATTGATCCCCTCACTATCTTAGATGAGAACCCCCTTTGGATTTTGAATCTCAAAATTTTTATTTGTTGCCCTTTTAGTTTTCACTGAATTATGAAAAAATTGTGTATTCCTATCACCCTCCTTTGACCTTACTTCCCTTGATTTCTATTGCCAAAAAATTTCTTCTTTGGCTAGACATTCATCTAATTCCTTCCTTAGGGCTTTCTCTTCCTTATAGTCCTCTTCAAACGTGCCAAATTCAATGACCTAGAGGCTTAAAGTTTTTAATTTCTCCTCTATATCAGTTTTTTTATCAAAAATATTGCCAAAGTGCTCTCTATTCCAAATCTTTTGCTGATCCTTAAGAAATTATAGTATTTTGAAAAAATGAAAGCTTTATTACCTTTTCTTTCTGGAGCTTCGTTCCACCATTTAGTGACCAAATCTGCAAAGCCTTCTATCTCAGCCACATAGCTTCAAATTTGAAAGGGCATCTATCCAGAATTTTCTCATCTTTAATTCTCAAAAGGATAGGGAAATGATCTAATCCATGAAAGGGAAGAATCTCTGTAGAGCATGACTAATTTGCCTCCACCTAGTTGCCGACCATAAAGAATCTATCCAACTTCTCTACTATATCCAAAAAACCTTCTCTTCTATTTGTCCATGTGAATCCACCTTTCTTGAAATGAATCTCCAGTAGGCCACTATCATTGACAAAGTTTATGAAATCTCGTTGTCTTTTCGAGCTCCATCCTTTTCCACCTCTTTTGTCTTTAGGACTCAAAATTACATTAAAGTCACATCCTAGAATTTCCACCTTATTGTTTATGCCTTGCCATTCACCTACTATAATTTTCCATAAGGTCCTTTTCTGAGCACTATTACTTGGACCATTTATGTTTATCACTGAAAAGGAGTAGTGGATCTTTTTAAAATTGACTTTTACCCATTGCCAATTTGTGTCAATATGGATAGCAATTATCTCTAAAAGATTTGACTTCCATAAAATAGCCATACCCCTTGAAACTCCCTAAGTCCCTATTAGTAAACATTGCCATCTTCCAAATTTACTCTTAAACATTACAAAATCCTCCTCCTTAACCTTTGTTTCTTGTAATAGCACCAAATCTAGTTTTGATTGGTCAAGACATCTTTTGATCAATCATATCTTGTCAGAGGCATTGCAGCCCCTGGCATTCCATTATAGGGTTTTCATGGCTCCTGGGAAAAGGCTAAATCTTTTATGGATCATAAAATTTTTGATTGACTAGCTGCATTGCCTACCAATTCTAGCTTTGTCTTGATAGATTTAGGTCCTCTCTTCTTTTTGCTCCCCACATTTGGTTTTACCTTTTTAGAGCTTGTTTGCTCAATAGATCTCTCTTCCAAAATTCTTGGATGCTCTAATAAGCCTAAGTTATTTAGGTTATCCTCCCCATTTATCTCCTTCTAAGTTGATTCTCCTGCATCCCTCATGTTTTTGCTTTTGAAAGCTACCCCAAAAGAGTCACAGAGGTTTCAGATTGGGGAGACCTCTATATCCTTATAGATATTATTACTCCCTTTTTGCATTTCCACTTCTCTTTATGCTTGCATCATCAAGGGTGCCTCCATGAACCTTTCTAAAATATCTCAGGGGTATGCTTCTAGGTTTAATGGCAGACTCTTATCTACAAGAATTCCATTCTTAAGGATTTTCAAAGGAGTTTCACATACTTTTTCTGACATAGATGTTTTCTTTTGTGGATCCATAATTTCCTTTTGTAGCTCAACTCCCTCTTGTCCTTGCCACTTTTCCATAGGATTTTCTTACACCACTTGAGTAGAAACCTCATTAACCCCTTGCTCTCACTTTTCAATCACCATAATATCACTTTCCATAAAAGTTATAGCCATATTTGTGTTTAAGCTCTCTTGTATCTTGCTAGGTTCCTTAGAGGAGTTTTGTTCCTTCAATTTTTTCTCCCTCTGTCTCTGGCATTCCCGCAATTCAAGCTCATCAAGTAGTTTATAAGCTTCTAGTCTCTTCCCTTTTAAAAGCCTGCTATTATTTATCACCTCTTCAGGAATTGAGCTTTCCATCCCTTCCTATACTTCAATAGGTTTTTTCCATACTCCTTTATCCATGCATAAGGTGACGAAGTCTAGGACAGGGTTTCCTTCCTTCATGTTTATGAGAACCCTTGGGTGTGAAGATGAGTCTTTTAAGTTTAAAACTTCCTCTGGTTTGACAAAAATTCCTATCATATCCCCGATCTATGCTAATACCTCCTTCGCCTAGTATTCAACAAGCATATTATAGAGATCTATCTATATAGGAAAAACCTTCATCTTTTCTTTGCTTGGATCAAAATTTGGCTCCTAGTCTTTTAGATATATTCCTCAACCTTCTAAAAGGTAAGGGCCAATATTTAGGATATCTTTTTAATCTTCTTTACTAGGAGCAATCCCCATATAAAACCCATTTGTTAGGATTTTTAATGACATTATTTTCCCAAAATTGCTTTACATCCCATTCTTATCATAGTTACAGAAGGCCATGGACCGAGCCATTTAAAGATTTCTTCTATAACCCTACAATAACTTCTTGCCATTTTTCATTATTAATCTGAATGTAAGACATTACCTCATAGGTGATGTGATCATTTGGTTTTTGGAGAGAAACTGCAATTATCTTTGTTTCCTTTGCCTTTTACTACTAATGTTGCTTTGGTCTGTAAAACTTATGAGCTATTTCTGTAAAATCGAATCTATCAAACTTTGTGTAGATGTATTTTTGGCCTTGCTCCTATTTCCCCATTTCCTCTCACTCCCCCATTTTTGTCTATAAATCCTTTGTGGTGTGATAAAATAATCACTTCTTTGTGAAAAGGGCAAGGTTCTTTAGTTCCTTGTGTGATTAGTTTTATTCAGAGGCTAGCAATTTATGTTATGTTTCCTGTAAGACCATCCTTCATGTTGTCTAAAATCTGACCTTGCATTTGCTCGCCACCGGTCCTTTCCCACCCCAGTTGCAGGTATTTGTTGCTACCCTCGGTGATTCCACTCCCACTCCTGCTCCATCTAAAAAATGATAACGACTTATTAATATTGTTAAAAAAGAGAATTAAACTATGGGTTTGTGCAGAAACTTTTCAAAAAGTTCTTTATATTTTTGGCCAAAAACATTGTGGCACAAGTGTGCTGCATACAAATCATGTAGCCTGTAGGCATTCAGCATACTATGTACATAGCTTGCAACAATTGGGCCATTGGTTTTTATGATTCTTTGATATATTAATAACATTTGTGTTATAACAATAGATAACCAATAGATTAGTAATTTCTTCCTTCATACCTTTCAACAATTGTTTGATCCATACGATATTTGAACAATCTATTGTTGTTGCCACATACCCATCTTCAAGTATTAATTGGAAAATGTAGTTTTCCTTCTTTCTTGTCCATTAGACCAATATCTTTCCTAGAAAGAATGCACCACCACTTATGCTCTTTCTATCAACAACTTTCCTATCCAATTAGAATCAACAAATACCTTTAGTTCAAACCTATCATTCTTCTTGTAATACAATCCACAATCTTATGTTCCTTTTTGGTGTCTCAATATTCTTTTCACTTTTGTCATATCATTTTCCTTAGGATTCATAGAAAATCTTGTAGCTATCCCAACTGCTAATGCAATATCATGTCTACTATGAACAATACATTGCAATTTTCCAATCATTGATATGTATTATGTTTGGTTCACAACTGTAGAAGCATCATTCTTAGAAAACTTATGTTCAATATACATAGGTGTTCTCACTGGTCTTGGATCTTCCATCCCCAAAAAAATTAGTATCTCTTTGATATATTTGGTTTGAGTAATGAAGATATCTTGCTTCATTTGATATACTTGTAAACCAACAAAGAATTTGATCTCACCAAACATTGACATTTCAAATTCCTTCTTCATTTTATCAACAAAAGATTCACATAATGCTTCCTTGCCTCCAAATATGATACCATCAACAAAGATTTCAGATAACAATACCTCATTTTTCTTGTCAGTTTTCAAGTACAGATTATTTTTATCATTTGTTCTTGCAAAACCAATCTTCACTAAATAGTTATGCAGTCTTTCATACCATGCTCTAGGGGTTTGTTTCAAACCATATAAAGCTTTGTACAACTTATAGACCATATTTTTCTTGCTAGGATCCATAAATCCTTTAGGTTATTCTATATATACTTCTTCTTCAAGTATCCCATTTAGAAATGCAGGTTTGGCATCCTTTTGATATACCTTATATCCTTTGTAAGTAGAATATGAAAGCAGTGTTCTAACTCCTTCTGTTCTTGCCACAGGGCCAAATGTCTCCCCATAGTCAACACCTTATTCTTTTGCATATCTTATCCATACTAGTCTAGCCTTATGACTTTACTTTTTTCATTTGGCTTGTTCCTAAATACCCACTTTGTTCCAATAATATTTTCATCTTTAGGTTTGGGTACTAGGGTCCATGTTTTGTTCTTTTCATTCTGTTCAATTTCTTCATTCATTACTTGTATCCAATCTTCCTTCTCTAAGGCATCTTTCATAGATTTTGGCTCAAAGTCACAAAGTAAATATGTATCACTTCAGAGTCTTTTTCTGGTCATAACACCATACTCTTTATCTCCAATAATTTGTTTAGGTGCATAGTGTCTTCTTACATATTTTTCTAACATAGGCTCTTTTCTTCTTTATTCATCAATTGGTTCATCTTGAAAAATAATTTCAAGATCATATAATCTCTCTTGTTTAGGTTTTGGTTCATGTTCTATATGCTTGTAGGCATTTCCTTTCTGATGTTTGGCTTTCTCTATTTGTGACTCGTCATCAATTCCCTTTTTCTCAGCACCCACATTCTGCTTCTCAGTAACTGAAAGTTGCACCTTGGCATTCCTAATCTACTAAGGATTTGCAACTTTGTTTTCTTGTTTAGGTGGAGTGCTTGGAGCACTATCATTCACATAAATGAGTGAACTATAGTCTTTAGGTTCTTTATTGCATTCAACTTCATTCTTTTATCTATATTCATAAACTTTCACATTTGCACTTTCCACAACTTTGTTAATGTTAGAGTTCAAACCCTTATAAGTTTTTCTCTTAGTGGAATATCCTAGGAATATACCTTCATCACTTTTAGCATCAATTTTTTAATTTCTATTATCTTTAAGTATGTAACACCTGCTTCCAAAAAAATTGAAAAACTTCACATTAGGTGCATATCCATACCACAATTCAAAAGGTGTAGCATTTACCTTTCTTGACTTGCAGTTTGTTTAGGGTATAAATAGTTGTACTTATAGCTTCTCTCTAGTATTTCCATGACACATTTTTCTCCATCATCAATGTTCAAGCACAATCCATTATTGATCTATTCCTTCTTTTAGCTATGCCATTTTGAGGAGGGGTCATAGGTGCTAACATATGTTTTTTGATTCCTTTGTCATTGCACAATATGTTGAACTCATTGGAAATGAATTCACCACCTTTATCAGATCTCAAGTACTTCAAACTTGTCCCTATCTCCTTTAAATCTCTGGCCAAATACCACTTAAATAATTAAAAAGCATCATTATTTTCTTTAAGAAACATCACATTTTTCTTTAAGAAACATCACAATCATCATTCTAGAGTAATCTTCAACAAATTGAATGAAATATTTGTCTCCACTATGGCTTTGAACACTAATAGGTCCACATAAATCAGTATGAACCAATTCCAAAATATCATCAAATGAGTATGTTTTGCTCTTGAAACTAGACTTTGTCATTTTTCCTAGTTGACATTGCTTACACATAGCCTTGTCAAGTTTCTTCAATTTTGGAAAACCTCTTACTCTTTTTTTTCTTATGCTAACCAATTTGTCAAAGTTTACATGACATAAACTCTTGTGCCATAACCAAATATCTTTGTGTTGTGCAAAAAAACACGTCTCATCAGATAAATCTAGATAGAATAAGTTACCTCTTCTTTGATCAATACTTCCAATTAGTTTACCATCAACATCAAATATTTTAGCCTTTTTGTGATGGAATTCAATTTTGTAACATGATTTGTTTAACTATAAAACACTCAATGGATTATAGTTAAGTTCTTCAACTCAATAAACATTATCATACTTGATCTTATCAACCAGATGTATTGATCATTTACCCTTCATAAGACATGGAACATCATTACCAAATTTGACACAGCTCTACCCTTGTCTGGTCCAATATTCTCAAATTTACTTCTATCACCAATTATGTGATTTGAACAACCATTATCAATTATCCATCTATCACTTTTATTCACATAAGAGATTAAAGTTGTTATCTCATCTTCATCATAATCTTCTTTTATAGCAACATGAACTACCCCTTCATCATTACTTTCAAATTCAGTATCAGTTTCTTCTTCAAAAATATAACAAGATTTATTACCTTTGTCTCTATAGTCTTTGTTATTCTTGTAGTCTCAAAAATCTCTTCTTCCTTTGTACTTTCTTTCCTTTCTCTCATCCTTGTCTTCTCTATCAAGATATCTAGCAACAATATGACCAACTTTTTTGTATGAAAAACATATTATGGGAAGTTTACCTTTGTATTTTCCTTTGCCTCCTCCAAATCTCCTAGTTATCAGTGCTTCAAGTTCATCATCAGAAGTATCGGTGTCACTTTTCACATGTTTTCCTTTTCCTTTCTTGTTAAGAATTAGTTGTGATTTAAAAATAGATTCAATAGTAGAAAGAGTTTAATTATTAAAATTAGATATCTCAAAAGTAGTAAGCCTTCCAATCATACCTTCTAGAGTTAGATCATTACCTGGTATACATCTCAATTCTTGTATTATAAAAACCCTAATAGCATATATAGGAATTAGAGTTCTCAATACCTTACTTATTATTGTGTCATCCTCAATCTTTAAATTGGCACCTCAAATAGCATTAACAACTTCTTTTATTCTTGCACATTACTAAACTATGTTCTCACCTTTTGTCATTCTAATTTCATCAAACTTTTTGATTTGGCTCTCAGGACATTATCATCTCCTCCATGAATGGTCTTCAATTTATCCCATATTTATTTTGTATTCTTACACTCTTTTATGTCATCAAACTCAACATAACTTAGGGCTAAAGAAATCTCCAACATTGCCTAGTTATGTTCTTGTTTTTCTTTCAGTTGTTGAGCAGTCAGAGGGACTGTAGTAATATTCACATATGCATCGTCTATAAAATCCAGTGCAACATCACCAATACTAGCTATATGTATCCTCACCAACATTTTTCATGTAGGAAAGTTCTCTTTCTTCAACTCTGGTACCTCCTTTTTATATGCCATGATCTTTAGCTTTGTGTACCTTCAAACTTCTCTCTATAAGCACCAATGCTCTGATACCATTTATTAGAATATTTACAATAACTAAGAGAGGAGGTGAATCAATTATCCAAGCTCCAAATGTACTAATTGAACAACCAAACGCTTAAAGAACTTTAGATTTATCATTCCATTACTCATTCTCTACTATAAACTATTAGCAACATCAACTAGCTATCCATTGTTCTAAATATAATAGACTTGCAGAATGTGAACATTAATCAGTAAAATGGTATAATAACATCCACACAATTTTGACACTAGGATTTAATGTGGAAACCCAATTTGGGAAAACCAACCAACAACATGTCACTAATTTTTACTCTTCCAAAGTGAGCTTTGATAGGAGCTAACCTTGTTAAAGGTTACAAAACACACTATTAAATGCGACCATGTTCAAGTATTTAATCATCTTGTTAAAATTGGCCTTATTAGAGGACTTCAAAACATTCCCTTAAAATTTTACCCTATTAAAGGAATTACATATGACTGTTAGGTCAACCTTGATTAAAGGATTTCAAATATTATTTATAATGGTTAGCAAGTAACATGTTTTAAATTGTTAAGTACAACTCACTTTTGATGTACATATCTCTCTTTAGTTCATAAACTAATTCACTGTCTAGCCACCATTTTCATCTCAATCTCTAATTTTCTTGGCAACCCTTCAAGTAATCACCCTTCACTTCTTCTCAACTCATTTCGGCCTTCTGCTTATATTCTCTAGTCAATAACATCAACAATAACTCCAACTTTCTAGAACATATCCTCTCTAGGCATATACTCTCCACACACTCTAAAAGTTCACCCTTGTACCTCCTTAAATAGGTAATTCAGATCTTTTGTCACTTAAACATCACCATATATCTTAGGGTTTATGATTCGATCCATCACATCCAATGTATGTGATCATCATCTTTTTTGTCCTCTTATTTTCTAGAAACTTCGCTTGGAATCCAATCTTTAGGTTGTTTACCTAATGCTCTCCTTGTATTGAATGATCTAACTCATCAATCATTATCTTCAACATATTTTCCATATTCTAAGAAATTAACTTAGTCAACTAGAAATTATGATTTCTCATAAACAATTAAAATGTTGTTTTTTGGCCAACATTGTGTTCTAACACTCGGTCAGCTCTAGGTTACTCGGACCATACGCTGTCAATTGGTCGATACTGATGCTCAGTCAACACTAATTTTTCTTGGCACTTATTGTGGCTTGGTTCACACTAGCATCACTCGACATATACTTCAAAATTATTTAGCCTTCTACTCTGTTGATCGGCCAAGCCAATGCATTTGATCTATCATTGTTCACACTTTCAAGACTTGAACATTATTGTCTTCTCCACTTGTAATATGAATTAAACAATCAATCTATATTGTCAAAGTCCAACTAATCAAACATCCACTCTTAATTTCCTCTTCATAACTTAACCTATCCTCTAGATTCTTTTGTTATGAACAACTTCTCAAATCCTCTTCACCAATCAAATATATATGACATTTAGATTAGGTAGAAAATTGTCTCACCAATAGGTTTGACATCAATGACAACATAACAATTGGTCCAATTATAGTTTCCAACTATTACTCCTCTCTAAATCTAGGAGAAATATTGTTAGAAAGTAAATTCCACCAAGATAACGAAGAGGGAGGGTGAATCAATTATCCAACTAATAAAACATTTATCAACCTTATTAATCCTTAAGCATATGAACAATATAATCAAAACCATAAGAAGATACTCATACACAATAACACTAGTTATGTTAACTAGAGAAACCCTTGATCAGAGGGAAAACATTGATGGCGATGGTACCCACAAAATGATGTACTAATATAAAAGTTCCTTATTAGAGGATGGATTCTGATAGGAGCCAATGAAATACATTCAATACATATTAGTCCCTATTAGGAGATTCCAACCCTATTAAGAGTTGTGCCAACCTATTAGGAGTTGTATGAACCTATTAGAAGTTGTACAAGGCAAGTGGACCCACACTACTACATTTGGGCCTAAATTGCAATGATAGGTCATCCTAGTTGCGATGACAACCCATTGCCCAAGTGACAGTACCACAAATTGGATCCCATTGGATAGGCATCAAACTTTTGATGTTGCAAATTGCAACAACAAGGGCATCTATTGCAATTATGAAGGATGAAGCTATCGTAACTTGGAACAAGCAAGAGCAAGAGTTCATCTTCTTGTCATCCTAGCTGCGACAGTATACCATTGCAATTGTGATGATCTAAGCTTTTAGTTTGTCATTGGACTGATGACTAGCCGTCAGGTATATGATAATCATGCTATGGGAGTGAAAACTATATGTCAAAATAATCCATCGTAATTGCGATGAGTATGTGACATCAATGCTATAAGTGTGACTGCTATCTGTCAGAACAAGCCTTCACAATTGTGATGCATTGCTAAATTATTTTTAAAAATTGGTGGAAAATGTTGAATAAGTATTCCTAGATTCCCCATGAAGACATCACAAAGAGGCTCAAAGTCAACTATGTTGCTCTCAGGAAGCAAGAGAAGGAGATTTTCTTGGATACAATATGTTTCTTCATAGGAGAAAGAAGAAATGTGGTCATTACAACATGAGACACTGATTTTAATGGAACACTTGGTTGGGAAACTCTTTTCAACATATGTCTTGTTGAGATAGATGAAGATGGTTGGATAAGAATGCACAATCACTTGATGGCCATGGGGAGGGACATTGTAAATGGATAATTGCAATACCGCCTTTGGTCTCCAAAGTAGGTTATCGAGGTGAAGTTGTATGAATTTCCATATTCTTTAAGAAGCTAACACTCCTGTAGTATCTCAATTTAGAAGAGTTTCATAATTGTTAAAAACTAATCTAATACAAGGGACAAAGACTTGACACATCTTACAAATGTTTGTAAATGGCTATTTGTAATCATTTGTCATTTGAACTATGGTGTCGTCATTTGAACTATGGTGTCCTTCTACATTGTTGGACACCAATAGATCCACATACTTAGTTGTTAGGAAATCATAGGTTAATATTGAGCTTCACTTAGTTTCAATAATAGTTTAACATTCTTTACTAATCAGGGCCAACAAAATGAAGGTGGAAGCTCATTTGACACCACCCACCCCCGCCCAACATCTAAATTCCTTGTTAACATCTAAAATCTTTAAGAAAGGATCAATATAATGTATTCACCACCTCTTACCACTCTCATGGGAAGTCCATCTTCATTGCTCAGAAGCAATTCATCACAATTCTTTAGTGATTCTCATACATCTAACATGGGTACATCTAGGAATGTCCTCATTGCATCCTGCATAAAATTAATCCAATATTACAAAATACCCCCTAAGAAATAATAGTTCAAGTAAAATAAACACATAAAAAATGAGAGAAAAATAGAGGAATATACTTACCAATAGGCGTTGCCATTGCATCTAAGGCCATGCTACTTGTTGAGTGAGTTTTATTGTTTTTCTATTGTGCCAAGATCTCTCTGTTTATATACATATATACATACATAGACACACAAATATGTGTGTATGTGTGTATGTGTGTGTATATTTATGTATATACATACATGCACATATACATACACACATATACAAAGATCACAAGGGCATGACAATGAGATGCAGAGATCACAAGGGCATGATAACAAAATGGAGCGGTCACAAGGGCATGGCAACAAAATTCTAGATCTCCACTGATCTCCACAATCCATAAGATCTCTTTGTATACATACATACATATACATACATACATACAAACATACATCCTTTGCATGGTCTAGAGGTAATGTCATTGTGGTAGAGGCTTTTGCAAGGGAATGAGCCTCATGATTATGGAATTTATATAGAAGTAGAACTTGCTTCTTCAACTCCTTACACTCAAATCTTCACTCAACTTATTCTTCTAGTAGTGAGAATAGCTAATACAAATTCCTAGGAGCCAAGGGACCCTAAACCTATGCTACATTTTCTAGAGACATGGGAGAAGTTACTACCAACTTTAGTACTTCATAACATTATGGATCATATAGTGATGCCCAGATTAACAACACTAGTAGATACGTGGGATCCTTGCAGGGAGAGTGTGCCAATACATGCATGGTTACTTCCTTGGCTTCCATTGTTGGGCTAGCATATGGGGCCTTTATATCCAACCATTCATTATGAATTGGGGAATGTACTTCATGCCTAAATTCAAGTGATGCATCTACATATGCAATTTTATCACCTTGGAAAACTATATTTGATCCTGCTAGTTGGGAATAGATGACTGTTCATTTTATTGTACCTAATTTGATGAAATTTCTATAGGAATTTGTAATCAACCCAACTAATCAACAACTAGACCAATTTAATTGGTTTATGGCTTTTTTCTTTCTAAAAATATTTGCTATGATATATTTTTGTAAAATTTCTTGTGATCTTTGCTCATTTTCCTGGTTTACATTATCTTTGTGCAGGATCTTGAGGTAAGTCACTTAGTACATGTTGAGTGAGTTTTATTGTTTTATTATTTAGATTCTGGAATATGTATGCAACTGGATCAAT